>JAJMAH010000032.1:0-54048 GCA_030564925.1 Geotrichum aggregatum
CGATACGCCTAGTAGGCCCTCTGTAGGGCGCGCACGTAGGTAGCCTGGCCGACGTCAACGGCTCTCTGGATTCACCGCCATGATCCGTCTTGGCTACGCTCGTAAAGTCGTGTTAAAACTCGCCAAAACCTGCAGCAGCTCAGAATATCTCTCTACCATAGTTGGAGCTGTATTAACTGCCTATTTGGGTAATTTTCAAATCTAGGGACTCTTCGCTCTTGTTACCCCGGATTAATTTTACCTAATGAATCACGGTCAAGTAGGAACTGTAAAACATACCTATTTGAGTAATTTTCAGGTTTTCTATGGGAAAAGACTGACAACCCCAGATTCTCATTAGCTGAGCATGACCTAATCAGCTTTATATAGTGTGTGAGATGCTTAACCCTGTTTGTTCGCGTGCATGAGGTTGCCGTCTGTCAACGATGATGATGATGGTTGGGCCTCATTTTTTCAGTTTCTCGTTTTTTTTCTCAATTTCACGGTTGCCGCTCTTGACCTTACAATGGCCAGCTGACCCTTTGGAGGCTTTAGTTTCACTCTGCAGGTGCTGATGCCAGCATTTCGTGTATCGTTGCTTTGAGCTGCTGTTCTGCTGACCCTCTACCCTTCAAGAGATCTCCGAAGAGCCACTGTAAAGACCTAGAATATTCAGTCTCATTACCCTATGCTTTCCTTTTAAGCGTTGTGCATACGTGCCTAATTGGGTAATTTTCAAAACGAAGATAAAAAGCAAGTTCAGGTAAATCTGTGGTGACCCCAGAACCGAAACTGAGCAAATCCCATTTATCAAATTCTCGTTTCTTGCATTTCACAAACTTTTTGAATTATTTAAACAAATTCCTTTCTTCTTCGTTTAATTTTATTCTTCGCCTTCTTCTTCTTGTTGTTCTCCATCAACAGCAACAACTTCTAGCATTATACTTGACATCCCTACCAATCTTTCAATATGCCGGACGGAGCGCAAGCTTGGTATGTATTCCACTCCCACGTCATCTCTATCGGTCAATGCCTATTCTAACTCAATCTGCTCCAGGAAAATGATCAAGGCACCTGGAAGCCATGCCGACCGCATTGCTCAGGCCTGCGACAGATGCCGCTCAAAGAAAGTATGTTTTTTCGTCTCTAGGTTTTGTCAATGCCTAACGCTAACACAAACAAGATTCGCTGCGACGGTAAACGGCCACACTGCACTCAGTGCGCCTCTGTCGGCTTTGAATGCAAAACTACCGACAAATTGTCCCGAAGAGCATTCCCGCGCGGCTACACTGAGTCTCTCGAAGATAGAGTCCGCCAACTCGAGTCTGAAAACACAAAACTGGTCAACCTTCTGGACATAAAGGACGAACAAATGGACCTGCTCTCAAAAATAGAGACAGGCACAATTGCAAAAAAGACACAATCATCACAACAATTGGCAGAGCCTACCTCACAAACAGCATCATCATCATTATCATCATCATCATCACCCACAAAGAATCCACCTTCAGCCAACGAAGAAGACGAAGAAGCATACGTGGTGGCCCAGGTCAACACTCTTTATCCAGACGGTACCTACAGAGGCGCTTCAACTAGCAATGCTTTTGTAGAAGCCTTTATTGAGAAACTCAACACAAGGCAATTGCCCGTTGCTGACCTTGTCGCTAAACTTTTTCTAAATCTTGACTCCCCATCTCAAGCTCAGAAGAGGAAGCAATCGGCTTCAAACTCGCCGCTCTTCGATGGCATGCCCACTCCCGCATCAATAGCATCACCTGTCTCGCCCATTCCCAAACACTACGCTTCTCCTCCGTTTTTTTCAACATTTACGATCCCCAGCAGAATGACGACAGACAAACTTGTAACGACATTCTTTCACGAATGGAACTCAATGTTTACTGTGGTGGACCAATACACATTTCTCGAAGAGTACCAAGCCGTTATGGACGCTTTCGCAACAGCAGAAAGTACCGGCTACTACGATATTCCGGGCTTGAGAAATCAAGAAACTTTTATTGTTTTGGTGCTCCTTGTCCTCACGTTGGGTGCTTTGGCGAGTAAAGACAAGACCCCAGCCGCAACTGCAGAGGCGACTAAACTGGCAAATGACTGGAAACGTGCATTCACCACCCAAATACAGACAAAGCCCAGCTTGGCCACTGTGCAAGCCCTTCTTCTCGCAGAGCTCTGCAGTCTTCACCTGGGAAACGTACAAGACGTCTGGCATTATCGTGTCTCGGTTGTCAGCATGTGCCAGCAATTGGGCTTGCACAGATGCCATCAGTCCCTCAGGTTAACGGGCAATGTGCAAATGGGGTTGGCCCAGCAGGAAATGCGACGACGTCTTTTTTGGACCGCATACTCGCTGGACTGCTTTGCAGCCGCTCAGCTTGGTGCTCCCAGGCTATTCAACGACAATGACATTGAATGTGCGATGCCTTTGAATATCAGCGATCTCAAAGAGCCAAACACCACCATGTCTACCAATGAGCACAGCGAAATGGCATGCTCACTTGCTATTATCGGCTTCTCAAAATGCTTGGCCCGCATCCTCGACACTATGTATTCTTGCACTATCAAATCCCACCCCTACAAAACTCTCGTCATGCTAGAAGACCAGCTTGAATCCTGGCGAAGAGACCTGCCGGCAGACCTCAAGTTCGAGTTCCACAACGGCGACGCCGCTTCCTCGCAAAGCGCAGTTCATCAGAAATCACCGTTGCTGCTCATGTTTTACCATTACGCGAAGGTGCTTATCCACATGCCAGCCGTGACCTCGCCAGCCATCCCCGCCTCATCAAATGTCACTGTCAATACCAGCACACGGGGCAGCGCCTCATGTGTGGCTGTCCTTCAGTCTGCCAAAACGCTGCTGCAACTTCAAAATTACCTTAAAGCACGTAGCGTGATTCCTACGGTCCCCATGAACCCTTCACGAGCCAGCGTCCAGTTCACTACGTTGGTACTTTACGGGGCCATAGACTACAGCAAGGGCGGGGCGTTGTTGCTAGACATTCGCAACGTCGTGTCGGCGTCTGTTGCGGATCTATATGGTGACCTCCAGATGCACCGACCTGGAAGCCTGGCGCCTGAATCATTTACCTGGTTTGAGGAAATTTGCGATACACTTCTTAACGTGTCGAATAGCAAAAAAAGTGGACCTGGGGATGATGATAAACGGAAGCGAAGGACGTCGACGAAACCTTTGCGCCGTGAATCTTTTCCTAGCCATTCACCGCCTGCTTCTGCAGTCAAGCAGAGGTCGGCCATGACTACTCCTGTGCCTATGCCTGTGAATCATCAACAGCCCACTCCACCACCTATTCATGACGCGGATCACCAGGACACTGACGCTCTACGATACAGTGCTATAAACGATTTGCTTTACCTTAGCACGTATGCATCGCAACAACTACGACAAAAGCAACAGCAGCAGCAGCAGAACCAGAACCAGAACCAGAACCAGGAGCAGAACCAGTCAACTAAAATTAAACAGGAAGAAGCTCGCGCCCATCTTGTTGATGTTTTCGAATACAGCAGCCCACACGGGCCCATATTAAAACACTCACCTAGCCCAAGAATTGTTCAGCAGCAGCAACAACAGCAGCAGCAGCAGCAACGAATCCAAAATTCGAGGGCAAACTCTTTAAAGTATGGAGAAAATGATAACAACAATGAGGATATTGGTATCGGTAGAGACATTCACAAGCATATGTCAATTGCGAGTTTTGCAGGGTCTTATCCTGGACACGTATCTAAACCCAGAGCGAGACCAGCAGGCGCCAATGGCTCTTCTAGATGTTCTTCATCTTCAGAACTTGCTGCTGCTGCTAACCTGGACCTTAACATTGCTGAAATTGTGCGACCCAGAAGTGCTACTGCGCACCACCATCCACACGAGGAGTCATTTTCATCTTGTGCAGCAGTGGCAGGTGCGGGTATGAGAGATGCAACATATTCAAGATTGACGGCGCCAAAGACACCGGCCTATAAATCGGAGCTGCTTAATTATTTGGAAAACTCGGCATCAGAGACTGAAGCGCGTGCCGGGACGTGGAACGATTCGCTGCATTGGATGACGCGACAGCATAATTAATATTGATCGAGTGATTGTGAGCTGAGCCTTAATGAGAATCACACGGGAATCAGATGGGCAAAGAAAACCACTTGTACTAATGGATGAAATGATTTTGTTATTTTGATATTTTGTTATTTAACTGTACCACCATATTTTGTTTTTAATGTATTTATCTCTATCTTCTTATTTTTTTTTGCAATTGGACCGCTCAAAACACCTGCAGTGTATACCAGAGATATTCTCAAACCTTGCAAAGCACTTGAATTGGTCCTGCGTAATAGCAGTATAATCACGAGTTCCGAAGCGACGACCAAGGGTTAGTCACGTCGTATGTATGCCACTAATAGTGAAATAAATAACCAGCGATTGTGATCTTTGATACTTTGATATGCCATGTGAGCATGAGAGACCCAGCTAAAATTTTTGATTTTTCAAGAGAAGCTCAGAGCACCGTCTATAAACGTTGTGTAGAGCTGAAACTAGGCCATACAGTAGACTCAAACTGCGCAACAACCTTCTTTTTATTTTTATTTATTTATTTTTTTTCAAGCTTGAGCTAAGTTGCTTGAGCTGAGCTTGACAAAAGAGAGAGAAGTATTCAAAATGCAGGCCAAGCTATGAATAATTATGATAATGATAACAATAGCAACCAAAAATAACAACTACGAAATAAATAAAATATACCGGTTTTTTAATGGCGGGTTTGATGTTACTATTCTGTAAATCAGTTGTCCAGTCTAAATCACCTTTCTTGTGCATCAGTCTTTGTTGGATGTGGGGACTAACCACCGCTGCTACTGCTTCAACTGGAACAACTAGACTAGTAATACCGGAAGAGGGTCACACACGCACACACGCGCACGCACACACACATACACTCCATTCTCGTGTCTGATAAATATGTGGACTAGTTCCGCTCAAGGTAAGCTTATTTAAATGGATTATTTAGATAGCTTATTTGGCTTGCGTCCTGTTGCAGCAGCAGTTTTGTCAGTGTCGAAATACTCCTCCTAGATCTTCCGGGAGTGTTCTGCATGTTTACAGATTTTGTTTTGACCCTCTCTTGAACCTCTCAGCCACAGCCGTCACGGATATTCATAAAGCCTAGTTTTTTTTATTTATTTTTTTTATTTTTTTTCTTTTTTCCTTTACCTGAATGGAGCTACATTATACTCTGTATAGCTTGAGGGTGACCCATATGCAAACTATCCCGCACGGGGTAGTAAAAAGGTTGGCTATCGTTGAAGCAAAGTGCGGCTTGATATAAGAATCAGTTGCTGCTGACTTCCCCCAGACTATTTCCTGGCATTGGAAACACCTGCTATACTAGACAACGCATGTATATTGCACATTGTAAAATCAATTGCAAATGAATCAGTATATTGGCAAGATGATGGGCACTCGCACAGTTCGTTATATTCCTAGCTTCTTTTCTCATTCATATAAATATATTTCACCCTTTTTATGAACTATAGGTACTTGAACTAAATCCCAAATCGAACAATTACACCAACAACTGCAAATAGCTATAGTCTAGACAACATCAACAAGAACGCGTACACTCGACTAGTCTAGCTTGGGGTAATCGCATAGTGATCCTCCTCAGGCAAGTACAAATGGCCCTCGCCACTCAAATGATCCAAGGCAGCTTTCGCCGAATTGTAATCCAGACCCAAGTCGTTTGAAATCTGTTGGCTATGAACACCGCTATCCATGCTCGCATGCGTTTTCAGGTATTTCATGATTCGGTCTTGAACACCAGACACTGCGCCAGAATCGCCGTTCGACACAAACAGTGAGTTGTTGTTGTAGCCGTTGGCGTTGTTAGCACCACCGCCACTACCAGCCAGGCCGCCCGTGTTCTCGACATGCCCATGAATAGCGTTCAACAAATGGTATGCTACCTCATTATAATCTGTTATGGGCTGTATGTCAACAATAGTGACCATGTGCCGTTCTCCCATAAACGAAACGCGTGCAAACACCGAAACATACATTCCCACAACGAGCTCAGGGCCTAGTTCTGGCTTCTTTGCGGTCCCTTTATCTTCATCAAATGCGTCAAATCCATCAAGCGCATCATATTCATCGCCACCACCACCGCCACCACTGGTATCATCATCCGTCCTTTGAACTGTCTTGGCCTCAACCATTCCTGTTCCATCTTCGATGCGGAACCTGTTTCCCGTGGCCGAGTTTTCCGAGATTCCGCGGATGACACCTACAAAACGAACGTGTCTGAGTGGTTTGTAGTCCAACGTGAGGGTTTCTTCTGTGGGGGACGTGATTTTGGATTCAAAGATCTGGCGAATGGTGACAGGCCGGATCGTCGAGTCGCGGTACGCTCGCTTGGCCTGGCCGCCCCCGCCTCCTTGAGAACTATTTTCGAAAAAGCCCGCTTGGGTGTTTCCGCCCATGTAGCCTAGTTGATTGGGTTAGTAGTTTGCTGATTGTGGTTGATGTGTAGTTGCTGTGTGAATGCTGCGTGAATAACTTACTGTCCATTTTTTAGTGCTGTTTTGTCTGGTTAATCAAAGTATGTGTGTGACGTAGAAGCTACAACCGGTACACCTGTTAAGAGTTCAATTGAAATGAAGATGAGTATAAAGAATGAGTTCAGCGAAACGTCTTTTAGGAGTGGAGTTGAGTGAGTGTGGCATTGAATTGTTTTTTTCTTCTAAATTTTTATTCACTAGAAGGTCACGCGACGCGACGCGTAGACTCAGTTGGGTAATATGATTTTGCCTCTTTAAGGTAGTGGGATAGGGTTTGAGGCGAGCACGCAAGGAATCGCAGGCGAGACATGGCCGGTCTTCAGAGAGAACCGTACGACAGAACGTTGACAGTGGTAGAGAGCTGACGATTGTGACAGAGAGATAGCTCAGACATTGTAGACCAGGCTGATACGCGTGTGCACCGTATCAACTAAGAAACCGGCATGCACTTTAACATGGTACGCGCACAGAACGATCTGTATTAGCTCAAACCCGAGGGACCGAACCGAACTGACCAAGCTGACCGCATGAACCGGCAAGCCCCAGGCAGATAGCTTGTAGTATCACTTGCCATTCATTTTATTACTATTGTTTCAATTGTTTTACATAAACTGCGGGTAGTTCTAGAAGCCTAAGTCTGCTGGAAGAGTGATAGCCTTGAGATCTTTGAAGCTGGATCTTTGAATTTTGGCTCTGTCAGACGACAACCAACCAAAATAAGGAAAACAGAATAAAAATCATAAAAAATTAAAAAAACTTACACTCCTTATCCCGTTACTTATCTCCTCTACTTGACTCTCCTCGCGATCGCTTCATCAACGAGTAATCACGACAGCCCTTGATATTATAGCTACTATTGACTGATACTAATTGCCGCCCACAATACCACTAGTCTGTCTAATACACATTAGGACAATCATTCTAACTTTAAAAAATGTTCAAGTCCACGCAAAAAGCATCCATCAGCGTGCTTTTAAGTGCAGCTGCTACTAAGGCGTCCAAGGCCCCAAAGTCTCTAGGTTTAACAACCGGCGCTGTTCGGGCCTTTCATCATACTCCTGCCACTGCCACCGCTAATTGTAACATCTCTACTGCTTTGACTTTCAATTTCAATCTGGCTCGCAGAGCTCAATGGGCAGCATCTACCTACACTAGGACCACTTCGTTTAACTCCCAACAACGCCGCCACTATTCCCCAATCACACTTGATGAGCCTGCAAAGCTGCTCGAGTTCGAGGATGTAAAGAAACTGGTTACAGATGCCACCACTGCCGCTGCAGAGACCAGCCAACCAAAGGATGATAAATCACAATCTTCCCCTCCCGCTGGAAACCCCGAGACTGTTACTGGCACAGTGATCAATACGGTTTCAAACGCAGCTTCTGCTGTTTCTGATTCAGTGTCCGATGCTGCTTTCAGCGTTTCTAACGCAGCTTCAAACGCAGCTTCTAGCGCAGCATCTACCCTTGGTCTTTCTTCTTCCGCTTCAAACGCAGCACCATTGCTAGTAGACGTGCGCGAGCCAAGCGAATACTCCGCAGGTTACATTCCTACCGCAGTTAATATTCCATTTAAATCTTCTCCAGGTGCGTTGTCGCTGGACGCTGAAGATTTTGAGGATGCGTTTGGATTCGAGAAGCCGAGCACTGATAGAGAGTTGGTGTTTTACTGTCTAGGAGGAGTGAGAAGTTCGGCAGCGGAAGAGCTGGCTTGCACTTTTGGATATCAAAAGTGAGTGTATCTTTCTTAATACCTTTCTGTTTTCTGTTTGAAGCCCTCTTGAGGTCTTCTTGAGGTTTTCTTGAAATCTTTTCAATTTTCTCCAGATTTTCTCCAGATATGTTTTTTTTTCCCTAAATTGCTAACCACATACTAACTCTGTCAACAATCTATAGGCGAGGAAACTACAAAGGTAAGGTTTTACCCACATATACTCACGCTGTCACGATGAAGCTAACACTTTTCAACCAGGTTCATACGAGGACTGGCTCAATCATAACGGGCCTGTCGAGTATCCTAAGACTTCCAAGACTTCCGAAAAGTAATTGATTAATGATATTTAGTAGCAGCTATAGGCCATGTCTTTTTATTATGTTTTAGTATCAAGTATTTTTGTGTATAAAAACACACCCTTCTCTCTTCATCTCCTTTTATACATACCCAGAGGGGGCTTGTGTATGAACGGTGCAATCGTTTATTCTCTTCCTAAATATGTGCTCTATGCATTTCTCTCTGTAGGCATGAGCTTCCTCTCCTTTGCTGTGTTCTTCTTTCTCTTTCTCTCCAATGCCTTTTGCACATCCTTGTTCTTCATAACCTTGAACTTTTCTCTCAACACCAATTTCCTCTTGTCCGCTCTCGTCAAATGCAATGGGCCTTCAATTTCTCCCTTCTTGACACCATGCTTATACGATGTCAACACGTTTGCTTCAAAGTCACGGTCCTTTAATGTTTTCATGCGTGATTCCATTGCTTGGATTTCCTTTTGCAGGCGTGCCTTGTCGCGCTCGTTCAAGCCCAAGTGGTATTTGAGCTGGCCACGCATGTCTTCGACTTCGGAGGCCCTATATTCGTTCAAAAAAGCGTAGTTTTTGCGGGCTTTTTGTAAATCAGCTTTTCCATAAGCAGCGTCAAATCGTATGTCTTGATAAAGCCCACTCCTGCTGCCTTGGTCAGTTGAAGACGAAGTTCCTTGCAACCCTCTAATCCACGATACAGGTTTTTTGCTTGACGCTTCAGCTGGGGCGTGTTTATGTCTTTTCTTGACATTGCCGTTTTTGTCGGTACTGCTACTACGATTGCCCGTACCAAGTCGCGATCGGTTGGCGCTAGACATTTCTGAGGGTGGCCCGTCATTGTCGCTATCGGAGTCGTCACTGCTGTTGCTATCAGAATTGTATTCTTGCTCTAGTTCGGCTTGTGCTTTTGAGAGTGCTCCAAAGGAAACTCCACTGAGATCTAGTGACGAAAAAATTAGTATATAGATGTTGAGGTGAACAGAAGCCAGTATATGTAAGAAACATGAATGATACATACCATCTTCAAACTCTTCCTGTTCTTGACGTCGAGAAACAGCAGGTTTCCGCCTCACCTGTGAGTTCACTTGTGATTTCATGGTCGTAACGTGTGTGTGTGTGTGGTTGAAGAAAAATCCAGAAAAAAAAAAAGAGAAAAATGATAGAAAAAAATTGTTCGAGTTGGGAGGAATCAAAATCTAAAGAGAGCATCAACATGTTGATCATGAACTTTTCATTTATTTCATTATAAGCACGGACTAAGGGCGATAAAGAAGTGTACTCTTGTATAGTTTATATACAGGACTTGCGTGCAAATTATCACGTCCTATATCTTGGAGCATGACTGAACACGCCGGATTAAATCAGTACTGAACAAAACCTCTTTCATCATTCAAAACATACTATATACATGTGCATCCCTCTAAGTGTCTACCTTCTCTTGTCCACCTTCTCTCGTTTGCCTGTCCGCCTGTTTGCCTGTCCGCCTGTTTACCTGTCCGCCTGTTTACCTGTTTACCAATACTCGCTCTAAGAGTTTATATAGATCTCTTACTCATCAGCAATGTCTTGCTTCAACTTCAGAGTACGAGAGTATCGATCAAAAACAGCTGCAACCTCGTCTGTTGTGTTTGTGGTTGGATTAACTGAAATAGCGTTACCGTCTTCTACATGTCATCAGTGGTTAGTGATTGCTCAGAATCTTCGATCCGGTAGGTTCTACCCGAACGTTTTCAGGAAAAGTACAGCAGTAAAAACATACTAAAGGTAACGGTTATGTCTGCATTTTTGGTCGAGCTGGAATCCAAGATTTCTTGTGACAACGCAAGAGATGCCCTTTCAAGAGGAGGAATGTTTGCGAGAAAAACTCTTGCTGGTTTTGCTGTGTGACGGCTTTAGATTAGAATCAAAGAAAAGAGGTTGAGCTTGATAATGTTGTTTGGGACGTTGGAATTAGAGCAGAGTATACTTACAAGCAGCGAGTAGTGGGTTGTACTTGACACTAACGGTTTTGAAGTATTTAGTGATCATGGTGGTTGTGTAGATGTGGTGATTGGGTGGTTGTGACTGAGAAAAAAGGATTTCGAGAAGGTGAAAACTTGTCCAATTCAATTGGGACGTAGTACAGTATACTCCCAAATATTTAAATATACAGGTATAGTTAGAACACGATCTTAATCCATTCAAACATTGACGTCAATATGGCAAACAACCCAGTTTCTTGTTGACTCAAGTTTCTAGAATAGCTTTGTAACATTCAGTTCAGTTCAATTCAGTTCAATTCAGTTCATTTTAGTCTAGCTTTAAAGCTCATTTAGAGCTCATCCCGTCTACCACCACGACTTTCTGCCCGCTTTCCATTTGGTCCCTTCGGTCCCTTTAAACCTTTTCCTTTTCCTTTGCTCTTCGACGTTACAAGCACGTCTCTTCTATCAATCGGATCACTTCTCACCGCATACTTTTCTATGAAAGTTTCCAGCGATTTTCTCTTCATGCCACCACTGCTGTTATATAGTTCTGCCGTTTGAGATCCAGCTGGAATTACAACGAGCCTGCTTTTGTCTCCTGAAACTTCAGAAGAAGATCCAGAAGAAGAGTCGCTCAGCTCCAATTTTTTCGCGAAATCGGAAACAATTTCAGGCTTGCAATATACGAAAACAGTATTTCCTTCTTTAGTGTTTGACTTCTTCTTGGGATCTGAATTGGAAGAAAAAGACTTGAAATCAATAGCTAGAGACCTGAAAAGCGCAGGCACTGCTTTAGACTTATGTTGAGCCTTGCTACTACCAGGCAAAAGTAATACACGTGTATTAGCAACGTCCTGGATCACAGCTTCAACTCCCTTTTCAGACCCGACAGTTTTGACTTTGGAAAATGCTCCGTTTGAAAAGCGGTACAAAAGCGAATTAATGATACCTTTTGCTGTGCGCGGTCCAGTATAATCTTCCAGGAACACGCTTCCCTTACCTTTCTCTTTTTCTTTCGTAGAAGGCCCAAACAGCTTCAGCGTCGGGAATCCTTGCACCCCATACCTTCCACACAACTCCTTATTAGCTTCTTCATCACAATTTATAGCAGCAACCTTCACAATGCCCTGCAAGTTCTTGGCCGCTTTGATGTACTCGGGGGTCAGTTGTTTGCAATACCCGCACCAGGGAGCATAGAACTCAACAATAGTGAGATGGTTTGTGTCGAGCACGAGGGGGCTGAATGTGCGGTGGGAGAGAGAGATCACAGGAGATGATGATGTATCGTAGAACTGGGCGTGACAGCCGGTAATACTTAGCCATAGGAGGAAGAGAAGGTGGGTGAAAAGTCGGTTTATTAGGGGTTCCATCTTGGAATGCGATCTATAAAGTTGACCAGTCAAAAGAAGGCGAATCAAAGTGACAAGGTGTCGAGAATTTGAAGGTTTCAAATGAGCTCTAAATTCTATAGATTCTATACCCAGGGCAAGCGATCGCGAATTTACTACATTTTTGATTTTCCAACCACTTGATTCAGTTCTACAGCTCCAAAAACCAGAACACCGTAAACATGGACTTGCTAGTATCATACTCATCGTCTTCAGAAGAAGAAGAAGAAGAAGAAGAAGCGCATCACAATAATAATGCTATAACAACACTAGCAACTACCACGCGCCCTCAGCTGAATGATAACACAAATGGTCAGCCAAAATTAGTCACTGTGGCCATGCCTCCTCCAGACTACTCATCTATTACACCCACATCTCCAATTTCTTCAACAGACCAAGAGCAGGAACAAACCATTCCGTTGAACCTTTCTTACGAAGAAGACCGTGCTTTGCTACTTCAACTCAGCTCTCCCGCAGACTTACCTCCGATTCCATCATTTCCCACCTCTTCACAACCTTCGCACCCAAATGCCATACCTACACAAACTCCACGCTTAGTATCACAGTTCGCAGCCCTCAAGTCGTCTTCTCACGCAAATAAAGACCTGCCAGTCCATTTCAACCAGCGACTGGCCGACAATCCAGAATTTAGCAGACCTGGCTGGCTCAAGCACCAAGCGCAGTTCATGCAGGTCTTCG
The DNA here is from genome assembly GCA_030564925.1 of Geotrichum aggregatum. Taxonomy (NCBI): domain Eukaryota; kingdom Fungi; phylum Ascomycota; class Dipodascomycetes; order Dipodascales; family Dipodascaceae; genus Geotrichum; species Geotrichum aggregatum. The sequence continues at coordinate 12,622 of JAJMAH010000032.1, forward strand.
ATCAACACCGTTCATCTTCAACGCGTTTGCCGTCGAGAGCCGAGCACCTACCATCCAAGGAACAAATCATGGAAGCCTACTACGAGGCACGCATCAACCGAACCCAAATCGAATTTACTCAGACTTCGTAACGGCCATTACGCCATGGCACGGCGATTCTAAGATCTGGGTAAAAATCTTGGTATAAACGGTTTTATTTTCCGACTCGGCGTCCATATAATAATTATTCTATTTTAATACATTAAAGCTTAAGCAGAAGTAGCCTTTTCTAGTGCCTGGGCTATGTCGGCAACAAGGTCCTCAGTATCCTCAATACCAACACTCAGACGGATGAGATCGTCATAAACTCCAGAAGCCTCCCGCTTGTCCTTGGGAATACCAGCATGGGTCATAGCAGCAGGAACCTCGCACAGAGACTCAATACCGCCCAGCGACTCTGCCAGCGTGAAAATCTCAGTGGCCTCGCAGAAACGTGCTGCAGCCTCGGCTCCACCCTTAATACGGAAAGAAACCATTCCACCGCCCAGTCCGTCGCGATGCTGCTTGAGCACAACGCTGCGCTTGGGATGTGACTTGAGACCGGGATATGAAACGGCCTGCACGGTGGTACCGACAGACTGCTCGAGAAACTCGGCTACTGCTAGAGCGTTGGTGGACGCGGCGCGCGCACGCAAATGCAGTGTCTTGAGGCCTCGGTGCGCCAACCAGGAATCAAAAGGTGAGGGGACGGCACCAAGGGCATTTTGCAGGAATCTCAGCTTTTCGTGGATCACCTCATCGCTGGTGATGGCCACACCCATGACGACATCGGAGTGACCATTAATGTATTTGGTGACAGAGTGCACTACAATGTCAGCGCCCTGGGTGAGCGGGTTTTGAATGTAGGGAGACAGGAAGGTGTTGTCCACAACGAGGTAAATGGGTCTGGCGTTTCCAGCGGAAGAGCGGGCAACGCGTACATCTGCTAGGACCCGAGAAACGAGGTTGATATCGGTGACCACAAGAGTAGGGTTAGAAGGTGATTCTATCCAGACGAGGCTGGTCTCTTCAGTAATGAGCTCTTCTAGGTCGGTTTCAATGCTATTTGTGAAATTGACAAGAACGTTGTGTGCCTGTGCAACCTTCGTAAAGTATCTGTGAGTGCCTCCGTAGACGTCACCAATAGAGACGACATGGGATCCGCCAGCCAAGGCCTGTAGCACATTTGCAGTGGCAGCAGAGCCCGAGGAGTATCCAAGAGCAAACTTGCCTTGCTCGAGAGCGGCAACCGCGGTTTCAAAGCCGTCTCTGTTAGGGTTTGCGGACCGCGAGTACTCGTAGACACCGAGAGGCACAGCCGGCCTTGACTGCGCAAAAGTTGTGGACAAGGAGATGGCTGGGATGACGGCGCCAGTAGTCGCATCCGGGTGCGAGCCAGAGTGAACGGCAAGTGTAGCGAAGTTTTGAGCAGAGCCAGTCATTGTATAATATGAAGAAAATTTATTTGAAAAGCAGATGTAATAGAGAGAAGAAAAAGAAGGAAAAGGAGAGAAGATCTTGGTATTTATACGATTTTATATATATATATATATAATTTTCAGGCAAGAGTGAAGAAGAACCTGAATCGATTCCGAAGCAGAAGCAGAATCAAATTTATAATGAAGAATCTCGCGTGTGCCATGGCAAAAGCATGTTTTTTTCTCATTTTTCAACAAAACGTTCGATGGAGCATTCGAGCTGCGGCTGTCGAAGGTTATTTTTTGTCTTTCTTTTTTTTTTTCCTTTTGGTTAATTTGTCTTAGGCCTAGCAAATGTCGTTGAAACCGTGCAAAATCATAAGAGAGCCGTTTTGAGATAAAGCCGCAAGCACAACATATCACGTGCACTTATGTCACTGCATGGAATATTGCATATACTATTGCCTCATTTAGTTTTACTTTTTTACGCGATTTGTCATTTATAGTAAGCAGCTTAAATATGTATGACAGAAAGATTATGTTATAGACTCAAATGGCCAGCAAGATGAAAGCTTTGACCTGACCCTCCTCCAAGCCAAGGCCAACGATGCCCACAATGATTCGCAATGTGCTCCTAATACTTTCTTTGGCAGCGCTTTTTTTGCAGATTGCAGTGGTAGCTGCCGACCCCAATGCTGCTATCGAGCTCATGGCCCGCGGAGATAGGCTCAGGGCTCGTGGCAAGTTCAACGATGCGCTTGCGGAGTATGCAAAAGCCCTGCGAGAAGATCCCACCAACTACTTACTCCTGTTTAAACGCGGTGCAGTGTACATGGGTATGGACGGTAAGGAGCTTGCGGCCATATCGGATTTTGGAAAGGTCCTGGGGATCAAGCCTGGATTTGAGGGCGCGCTAGTCCAACGAAGTAAACTGGAGCTCAAACTGGGCCGATACGACGAGGCCAAAGCAGACGCCGAAGCAATTTTACATCAAACACCGAAATCACAAAAAGCAGCAGAGCTGCTAGCAGAGGTAGACCTGGCGGCTGAAAAGTTGCATCTAGCCAGGACTGCGCTTAAAAATGGAAAGCTAGACGAATGCGAACAGCTTGCATCGGAAGGTCTGGCCGTCGCTATAGCCTGCCCACAACTGCGGCAGACTCGTGAAACCTGCAACTTGCAAAAAGGAAACCTTAGGGGCGCGCTTGTAGATTTGAGCTCGCTGGAAGTCTACGGAAACAAAAAGGAACGTTTTGATGCGTACGTAAAATCCGCTCGTGTGCTATATTATGTGTTCCACGAATATGACAGCGCCCTTTCACATCTACAGCGGTGCCTCCAATTCGACATGGAAAACAAAAACTGTCAAAATGCGTTTCGCGAAATCAAGCAGCTAGAAAAAAAGGGAGGCGCGAGTTATGCAGGTTCATTTTCAGCCTCGCAAAAGATCTGGAAAGAAACAATAAATGAACTCAGTGCTAGTCGTGTCGAATCAATTAAATCAAAAGTCATCGAGGCGTACAAAGAGCTGGGCCTCAAGAGTGACCCCGATTCGCATTCTAGCATACTCACTGGCCTGGACGAATCCCTCTGTACTGCTTTCTATAAAGAAAAGCGGTTTAAAGATCCGCAGGCAAGTTTGTACTGCGACCGGGTTCTTTTGCGCGAGGAGCGTGCCAACAGCATATCCGCGGAATCCGAAATCACGGCACACTTGTTCAGAGTCGACAAGCACATTGAAGAAAGTGACGACTTTGAAGGTGCCCTCGCCGAACTAAATAGAGCCCTTGGTATTCACACCGATAACGAAGTTCTCAAGCGCAAGGTACAAGAAGTACAAATGTTAGCAACACGCGCCAAAACCAAAGATTACTACAAAGTACTGGGCATAAGTCGTACCGCCACAGACCGCGAAATAAGGGCAGCGTACCGCGAAATGTCGAGGATGTATCATCCTGACAAGTACAAAGGAGAAATGAATGCCGACCAAGTCGACCGTAAAATGTCTGAAGTCAATGAAGCATACGAAGTGTTGTCTACGCCAGAACTCAAGGAGAGGTTTGACCGTGGAGATGATCCAAATAGTACGGAACAGAATAGAGGGCCTGGCGGTGGAAGCCCGTACCAGCATCAGTTTAGGGGTGGAGGGAACCCTTTTCAAGGAGGAAATCATGAAGATATATTTCGAATGTTTCAAAAACAGCAACACCAGCAACAACATCGACAGCAGCATCAGCAACAGCATAGGTTTCATCAACAGCATGGTCAACGACGGCGCAACAACTAGCGTGCCTCTTAGTCTAAAACATAACTCTTTTACTTTGATTTCTCGCATCATGTATCTTAGACTCGATGAACGCTGTTTACTATCGCTATCTGTGAGCTCCAGTTCTTCTGGTTATTGTCGAATCTGTGACCCGAAGAAGCCGCCATTCGCAAGTTAGTGTCCACCTAATTTCTATGCCTCATCCATTCAATATTAAATATCTCAAGCCCTTTAGTAGTGTTTACAAAGCTAAAGCATTTTGTCTGTCCTTGTAAACTTGAAGCTGTATTTATTGGATGTAGGCAACGAAAGAGATGATTTTTTCAGTTTTTTTTTTCTTTAATCATTCGAGAAATGTCAGCTCACAGTTCAAAAGGCGCTGGCCTCAATAGGTATATACAAGTATCATGATCATTGTAGTTTATGCTGAATGGTCAGGCTCAAAACTCATGTCCGAATATACATTTTACTAGTATAATACATTTTTCAACCTTTTTCAGTTTTTTTATTATACTCGTCAATCTGAGATTTCGTTCAATCATCGTCATGAGGAAATGTTTCTTGTCTCTTTTATTTCACTTTCCAAAGACTAGTACACTTTCGTGTGTATGTCCTTCCATTTCTTTCATTTGTTCCATGCACTTCGATCACTCAAATCAAGCATGGCCCTAGTCTATCGGCTCTCTATCGCGCTGTTCGGTCCGTAGAAATACTTCTCCTGAATTTATCATACGAGGACTGCGACCGCACACTGCTCGATGATGATCTGCGCCGATTCCTTCTTGCGCTTTGCGGGTCCATATCAGACTTGCCCGCATGCTTGGCTAGTGTATACAAAATGTCCGTCAAAGATACTACGCCCACCAATTGACCAGCACCCGTCACTTGAGTACCTGCTCCTCCTCCGCCTCCTACAGCAGCAACAGACCCGTCGCTATTGGACTGCACAATCCACAGCCGATGCGCTTTGGTAGCAACTAGTTTTGCGACAGTGCGCGCTAGTGAAGTTTGCGCAGTGACGTGGAACACGGGGAAAGAATCCTTACCGTCTTCCAAACCGCGTTTGTTTAAGATGATGCTCAAAAATTGTTTGCATGTGGATCGAAGCAGCGCTTTTTGCGAGGACTTGGTCACAAGCCGTGCGTCTACAATTGAAATGTTGCCGAGGAGGTTGTTGGCCGAATCGGTGACAGCTAACGAGGACACACCGTCGTCGTGCATTTTTTGCAAAGCGTCTATTACCAACTTTTCTCCTTGAATGGAAATGACCTTCTTCGAGCCAATGCCCAAATCTTGCAGAGAAGACTGGAACAGAGGTTCCAAACTTTTAAATAGGCGGCCATTTTCCCACAGGAATCGGATTATGCGGCGCTGACTCAAGACTCCGACCACAATTTTGGGGTTGGCTGCATCTGTAATGGCAATACGATGCACTCCATTGCCCAGTATATCGACAGCATTCGATATCGTGCCAGTAGACTTAAGTGTGATAAACGGGTTCTTGACCCCCAGCTGGGCAGCAAACTTGACAGGAACTGGTTTGCCCGACCGCGCTTTGGCAACGAGCTCAAGAGTTTCTTCTGACCTGTTGACAGGCTCAATATGGCCCAGAACCAGTAGCAAGTAGGCATTGAGGTCTGCGTAGTCAAATGTATCAGAAATGGAGACATCGGTGGGATTGACCTTAATCGGTAGAGATGTGAATTGATGCTTTTCCAAAATCTCAAACGCATTTTCGACAGAAGTGTCTCCCTCCACAAACACGAGGTTATCGCGCTGAACGAGCTGGTTCATTTGCACATCCTGCCAGTCTCGGGGAAGGCCGGAGTCTGAAGAGAAGGCACCGCCAAAAGTCACGCTCGGGATGCTCGAGTAGTTGATTGTAGAACTGTCGTCGTTACTCAAATTGCTGGCGTTGGAAGCACGGCGCTTAAGGTTTACATCGCTTGCCTGTTGGAGAGGAGGTGGGGTGGCTAGAATATCTGCGATGGAGCTCTGGCGCTTGTGGGCACTTGGAGATGCGGCTAGCAAGCTTGGTGAATGTGGAGAAGAGGGAGATAGTAAATCTGTGGGCCTGGGAGTTCTTAGCTGGCTGGAGGTTGCAGGGACAGGGATTGTAGCTTGGGAACTTGGCGATGACGGTAAGGGCAATGAAGAGGGAATTGGATTTCCAGAGGGGGTTATGGGATCTGACATAGTTGAAGTTTATAACTGTATCTCTCTATAGTAAGGAAGGTCAAGGTAAGAAGTTAGCAATCTAGTAGCAACTTTTGAAAGGCTGCAAAAAAGGCTGGCTGCACTAGTATGCTGATATTTCAGAATATTTCGGGATATTCAAGATACCGCGACGTAAGCAATGGAGACATACCGGGACCAGAAGCAGCAAGTGAGATACTGTTTATATGGCTATTGCTTCAAAAGGGGATGGAGGTGAATAAGAGAGAAAATATAAAGAAGGAAAATATAGGCAGCAAAATAATAAAAATAATCTAAAAGTCATATGATGGGGGGATGATTATTTGGATTAAAAACTCATTTGCGACAGAGCTAACCCTTATAATTAAGCTTAATGGCAACAATGAAATGAACATGATCACGGCCATGCTCAATAGTTGTGCCTTAATTTTCGAACTGTATCATTTATTCTTTTTACTCTGCTCTTCCGCAATTGTCTCTTTGCCTACTGCCTTTGCGGCAGACAGCTCGTTTAAGTGCTGCTCGTACTTTTCCTCGCGGATGGCCCTTTGTTTGGCAATATACTCCGTCTTGTGCTTGTAGACTGTGCCAAATATCTTGTCCCAGAAGGTAAAGAACGGCTGTGCGTAGTTTGTCTTTATGCCAAAGTGCTGGTGATGAATGTCATGATATGCCGCGTTGTTCGGGAATATGATTTGGAAAGGATCCAGCGGTAAGGCGTACCCGCAGTGGTCATCAACGGTCTTCATCGTGGAAAACGTGTATAGTATAATGGACTCTCGAGGAGTCAGACCTGTCAGCAATTGTGCAAGGCCTGTTCCAAGAGTGTCCAGCAAGAATCCCTCGAGGATGGAATTATATAGCGCTCCATAAGCGTATGGTACGTACAGACGGTGGTGCACCGAGTGCAAATGCTTGTAAAGGAACTTGCTTCGATGCATCAACATATGTAGAAAGAACTGCCAGGTGTCAATGAGCAAGAACGCAATGATCATGCGCACTGCTGGCTCCACAACATAGTAAACATTCCATGCCGCTGAGGATGAAACCCGAAACTTTCCGTTTGTCAGGCCTTGTAACCGGTTTTGAAGCTGCCAAATCTCATAGGCCTCAAACCCTGTGCGCTGTGGCTCCTCTAGCCAGGCGAATGCCAGCCCAGCAATTGTTTGCAACGAGTGCTGAAGGACGACTGACCGAATCACTTCGGTGACTGTGCATTTATTTCTCTTTGAGAGCTCCTCCGGCGTGTGTAACCTGTATCTCGGAAACATGTTGTTATCGTTCAGGTACTGAAAGAATAGGCCCATTGTCCAGTACACGATAATAGGCAGCGCAAGAGCCAGATTTGCATCGGAAATGAAGCTGAGCAGTGACGGCTTCAGCTCGGTATACGTAGCAACAGGGGCTACCCCCAGCGAGGTATGTGTAATATTTTTGCTCATTGCAAGATCTATAAAGATCCGAAAAAAAGGAAGAGAAAAGACGTTGTTTAAATAAGTATCGTATGGCTTTCCACGTTACCAGTACATCTCCTGACTTTGCCTTTTGTCAAGCGAGAATTCAGTCGCCAAACCGGAAAACACCATCGACCCGCTATTGCTGTGGCCAGCTTTCGTGACCGTAACAAAAAGAGACAGCCTGGCTCCTGCTAAGTGCGCCATAGGTATTGAGGGAGGGACCAAAGGCAGCAGTCTGATGTTCACTGCAGGTTTGGATTCGGAGTTTTCCCAAGCGTGTGAAGCTTTCCATTTGACAAAATCTATAAATTGGTGATAGTTCAACTTTTACTATGCTTCTCCAGAACTCTTCATTACGTCTACGCTATCTCCTCGCTTTTGATAGAGAATTTCATGTAATACTTATATATCTTGCTATAATTTGCAGTAGCGGCCTTTACCATAAAAGGTTGGCCACATACAGAGATAACAGAATAAAAAGAATCCTAAACCGAATATCGAGCAACAAGGTTTTGAATACTACTCCAAATTTGCCTGCAATACGATGCGTGGTAGTAGCCTTTTCATGAGACAAGAATTGTGCCTCTTCGTCATCAGCTTGGCCTCGCTCTTGTAGCTCCACTTCAGTAGCCTCTAAGGTAGGTTTGCTAATGAACTTCTCTGGAGTGACAATCCACGAAGTTAAAACGCCAGACGCATGGGCCACCTTTTCAGAGACCAGTAAAAAGATGGTCGTAATCAGCACAAAGTTAACAATATGGCGTGTGGCATATGTAGCATCATTTTCGGGTATCGAAGAATCTTTCTTTATGCCCATGCCTATGATATACAAAACTCCCTTGGTGTCTGCTGCCATCCAAATATGAAATTGGAGAATAAAAGTTTCCAAGGAGATCTTTCCAAACCATGCAAAAACGCGCGAATGGCGGTTCGTCAAAAAGGGCGCACCGTTTCGAACTAAAATGAACCCCAGAATAGGCAACAGCGCCAGATAATTATTATGAGCGTTGTAGAGGGTCTTAACATCGTAGGCACTAGCAAGATACCAGTATGCAGCAATAAGTGCAAGCCCAGCTGTAATTCCAATGATCTTGAATCGGCTAAGTCTTGCACGAAAGTTTGTCAGGTCGGGATGATTAGCCAGGATGGACACAATCATTCCGAAATGTACGGCCCAAATATCAAGCAGCACTCTGAATCGCCATTCTCGCAAATCCCAATCGATACGGGCAAATGAATTCAATACCCAAAATATGGTATCCATAGGACCTGGTAACTCCACAAAATAGTACACTGCAATCCCGGATATAAGTACCTTCACAAGAGAACTCTTCAACCCAGCATTGAACTGGGGAAAAATTCGGAAGGTTATCCAAATAACTCCAAACCAGAATGTCACTAGTGGGGAGAAGTAGTAGAAGATGTAGTTGGTGTTCATCACGTAGGCCAGGAAGATTGTAAGCAAGTTGATACGGCAGAGAACGGCTAGTACTCGCTTGATGCCAAAATCACCCTTGGTGGTAAAAAAAGCAGTGTGTCCGTAGCCAGTCATAAACAAATAAGACGCGACCATGACGCGGATAACCTTATAGATATCTAGCACCTTTGAAGCTCCCGTAATGTGGTAAATGAGAATAGCAATCTGCATCCAACCTTTCCACTCGTCGGTCTGGTCTCGATTCAAAAACCCAATTGCCTTGGGGTTTTCAGACTTAGTAACCGAGATTACTCCAGCGAAAATTGCTAGAACAGATAGGAATGTAAACTCTTCTGTCAGATAGTTTTTGTTACCTTTGATAAAAAATTGCGTTCTATCAGCCATATAACAGTATCCAAGCCCGAGGCACATGGAAAAAATTGCCATGTGCAATTGGCCTTTGCTGCTATTGGCTTTGGCAGGGTCAGTTGTGGTGTTCCAATTATTGAAGTAGTAAGCAATGATTCCGGCAGGAATGAAGAATAAGGTAAGGCTGATCAAAATCAGGTACAACCCAGAGGGACTCTTGTATGCCAAACAGCAAGTATTGGCGTATGGGAAATGATCTGAAATTTCGTTATTGCAACGAATGTTGTAAAGAATGTCGGCCTGCAAATCAGCCAGTTCTTTAGTCACATGGATTCCAACCCAGTCGTAGTATTCCTTGCGATACTCGGTGAGATTGTTGAACACGGTGGGGACATAGATATGAGAACCTCCAAACTGATCCCACAAATCATTGTTTAGCAGCTCTACTCTTTCAGTGGTCAGGCCCTTTTTGCGGGTGTCGTCGAGGTTTGCTTGGTATGGCTGCATTACAGGCGAGAGCATGGCAACGCCAAATCGTTCTGTCGTCTGCTCACTAACGGCTTTATTCAGAACTTCCAAATTCTCCTTGAACTTTCTAGGGCCTTCTTCGCCGACCATTTCCTGAGCATACCATAGACCGTAGGAAATGAAAACCATGGCTACATTTGAGTTTTCGGCTGTAATGTTGTTGAGTTCAGCAAGAGCTCCTTTATTCATGTAGGGGTCCCAGTAAAACTCGTATGAAACGCCGTTCAGCTCCTTGTAGATGTTACGATGCTTCTCTTCGGTGGTACCACCATCTTCCAGAGTGCCGTTGACCGCACGAACTGCGCCATAATAAGCCTGGCGAGATGTCGAGTCTCCCATGTAAAGAACACGCTTTCCGCCCAGACATTTGCCCACATCGTTAGCCTTGTAGTGATGGAGCATACATCCCGGCGGTTGCCAGTTGCTCAGCTTTGGCTCTTTCACAAGCCACTTGCCGCTTTGTGTGATAGATTTGCAGTGGTGGGGATCATTAGCTTCGGGAAGTTCCAACTGATGTCTAAATGAAGCGATAACGAGGCCAAATGCCAGTACAGCAACCCAGATGTTCTGGCGCACGGCAGCGCCATTCCAATGGATAGATGCAAACGCCATTGTTCGTGTTTATTTTGTGAATAGATGAAGTTACCTCCAGGACGGAGCTTGTGTCCTTGCTTTGAGCTTGACGTGGTTTGCAGGGGCGATGCTATGAACGAGAAAAAAGAAAGTATAGCGTGCGTTAGAGAAAAGGCAGCTTAGCATCAGACAGTACCAGGAGTCTTGGAGAAGTCTTGAGATTGAATCAGGGAAACTCAAAGACGATTGTCTAGTTTGGAGTGGGAAGGAAAAGGAACAAACTCAAAACTGAAATTGATGATGTGTTGATTTCAGCAGCAGCTGAAGGTACCTCCGTTATTATTTCACGTATTTCGCAATAAATTCGAATGTTCTACGCGAAAAGGACATTTATTAATAAGAGCTATCGACAAAAAACCCTTGGAGGCACCACTGCCACTCCTTCAGCATCGTAATTATGCCTTGCAATCTTGTATTACAAGGCTTGCGCAGACTGCTGAAATTCTTCTCATGGCGAGAAGAGTGCTCCAGTCTATGTCTCTTTTCTGTCGGCAGTAGGAGGCCGCTTTTGGGAATTTACCTATGAGGGTCATCCGCTCGAAGCATTGCTCGTATGCGTGTGGCCGGCAGCCCCTTCCTACCTTATCAGGGCTGATCTGGCTGCTCGGAGAAGTTGGGATCAAAGTCAAAAACAGGGAGACTTATCGCGATACACCTCTCGGTAGCTTCAGATTCAGAGAGAATCAACACGGGCACTTGAAGGCTATAAGAACGATACTGCTATTCAACCAAGTCCGTAGGTGCCATTGAAAGGCTTCTACGATGCATAAATATCAGTTCTTGCCCGAAAAGAAATCACCATGCGGCTATTTTGCAGACTCATACAGTTCCGTTGCAACAGCTGCAGCTGATTACTGAGCATCGAGTACGCAGGCTGCATTTGCTTCATGAACTGAAGTTACCAAAGTTATTGGCTATTAAAGTTGATGAAGTTGACGAAGTTACTGAAGTTACTCTATAATTGGTATCATAAGAAATTGCTCATGCCAAAGGCATAGCAAAAGAGCGAATCATGGTCACTATAGCTGTATGCTCTCAAGCCATGCGCAACCCATTTGCACCGTGCATTGTGTCCGAAATGAGCCAGGATTGAAGCACAAACAGCAAAGGCTTTGCTCCACCGTAATGGCACACATTCGAAGTAAATCAACCGTTGGATCGTTGTTCTTACTCGGCTTTTGCTTCGTTTTTCGAAGAAGCGTGTTGTTACGTAATATATTGGTCATGAGTGATTCATATTTAAGCTGTTCGTTATTAAAGCTGCTGCAGGGCTTTTGATTGTAATTCTTTTTCTTCTTTCTTGCACTTCACCATCCTCTAAGCCATGTCCAAGGAAATCGCTACGACGGGCCTTACCTCAGACGATGTTGACCAATTTGCTTCAGAGTCCTCCTCTGTAGAGACTATATGTCAGATACTACAAGAGGCGGCACACACAGCAAAGGTAAGTACAAAGAACGCACGATTGCCTTCTTGATTAACGTGACCTTCTAGGAAACACAAGATTACATTTCATATGCCACTTTATTAGACATATATCTTGGAGAACCCAAAAGGTACTCTGAAAGCGAGCGGGACGTTTTACTGCGGAAATTGCTAGAAGTTCTCAAAGCGGATGATCAGATGGTGTATGAAATTGCCTGGGACATCCCAAGCATGATCCTGCCATACTTTGACTCGTCGTTTGATTTCTACAGCGGATACTTGAGAAATTCCCCAGGCTCACCCTTGGTGCTGACTATCTTTGGCGTTCTCAATGACAAGGGCGAACCAAAGGAGTTATTTTTAAAAAGCATCGAGTGCTTTTCCAGCATCCCAAGGCAACCTATAGAACTTGACGGAGGACGCCCAAGAGAAATTGGTGACAGGTACTTCGAGATCAAGTTTGTGACGTTGTATGAGACTCTATTTTCAACTATACAGCGCGTCCAGACCCAATACCCCTCGCGATATCTGGCCAAAGCGACAATGGCGCTGCTTACATTTTTAGCGTCGAATATGGACAACATGTCTATTCGGAGCTGTTTTTTCGTCATGCGTCGCTATTTCATGTTTGTTCGTGACTACAACCCTATTCCCCCTACTGATAAACAGGTTCCAGCAAATGAAGAACCTCTCCAGCGTAAACTCATCCAGCGGTTTTTGACTGATGTCATGGCCATTGGGCTTCAAAAGTTTACTGCCAAGTGGTCGCTTAGACTGTTTATTGAGTTGAAAAAGGGTGTGGCATTTCACGCCAACCACCAAGAACGCGTGAATGTTTATAACCTGGATGAATACTTGTATCATTATAGTGATATTGTCTTCAGGTTAACGCAGATGGGTCTGTCGCTTGATATCGATATTGAAGCTGTGTTTGCCCGCCTTGTAGAAGAGTCGGTAAAAGACTTCGATGCTGACGCAGGTACAAAGTCAGACGCCGAATCAGAGTCCAGTACTGTTATTCCTGGCGACGATCACGAGAAACCCATTTATGATTTCACCAAGGCAAAATCACCAGAGTTTATCAATTTATCAAACGAGGGCATTCTGTTGCTGGCGACGTCGCTTCGTTTCAATAACCGCACAAACCCCAATGTGCTACAGTTGAATTTTCCACAGTTAGTCAAGTTAACCAAACGGATTGTAATGGCTTCAGAAGAAAGCCCCTCTGGCTACATGTCAGCAGGATTAGAAGATGCGCTGTGTTTCTGGGCCCTCTGGGTTTTGCGCAGAGTCCGCCCAGAAGAAGTACAGACTTCAGTCGACAAGCCCACTTTTTTTTCTTACCTTCATACTCTCATGTGCTTTGCAGCCTCGTCAACCGACTCAGAACTAAGGCAATTGGCTTACTCCATTACGGCAAGGCTGCTTGCTTTGCATACAAACGATGTAAGGTATGAGTATCTAACAGACACTGCCGAGTTCTGTCCGTACCCTATAGTGCGTGAAAGAACAGTTCAGATGTTGCGAGACTTTCTCGTGCCAGTGCGACCTTCTGCTGCTGCCTCTGCCAAAACCAACACGTCGACAGGTTCCGATTCCAAATCAAGTGAAGAAGTTTCCTCTGCACGCAAGGAGCATGAAGGTAAACCAAATACTTTAGATGCTGTTGAAGCTGTATCAAGTGCCGTTGCCAATTTGTCTATCAGCGGCACCGGTGCTCCCTCTTCCCCTCCTCCTGCTTCCAGTTCCAGTTCCAGTTCCAGCTCTGTAAAACCTGCATCTGCAACAGCCCTTCTCACTATCACTGGCAAGCAGTTTTCTAATATCCAGCGACTCGTTCTTAAGGCAGTAACAGACGTGCAAACTTCTGAAAAGGGGATAATGTCTGAAGACTTTCCTGTTCTAATTGCTTGGCTTGTTTTCGTGAAATTGTTACGTTACAAGACTTCTTCTAAAGTCTTTTCCAACGAGTACATGGAAGCTGTACGACAGGCGTGCGACAGCATATTAGGAAAGGAAAGTGAAAACAAAGTAGCGAGCGAGAATGAAACCAAAAATGGGAACGAGAGCAACTGTTTAAAAAGTGGCTCCTCTAGTAACGACACTGATAATGACGAAGCGAGTAGCAAGCCCAAACCTAGCGAGCTCGAAACTCGCAAGCATCAACTTTCTGCGCTCCTAAAAAGGTTGGCTTAGAAGCAGAAGAAGATGGCACTGTTATACCTGACAAAATACATTACAGATATATATACATAATAGTCGTACTCTGAAACTATGAGCACACAAGGCCTCTACTCTTTAATGTTCTACCACTCTGCGCTCTGAAAGAAAAAAAAATAAGACCAAGGCAAATCACTTATAAAATTGCATACTGATAATATAATATGTAACCGTGAGTAAATGAGAGTAAATACAATGTGAAAAAGAGTCTGTGAATGTCCCTTTCCCTCTCTCTCTCCCTCTCTCTCCCTCTCTCTCCCTCTTTCTCCCTCTTTCTTCCTCTTCATCCAGCTTTAGTGGGTGTAGCTGTCCTCGGTGCACTGGCACTTGCTGAACCTGCACCTACCGCTGGTGCTGTCGAAGATGAAGATGATGTAGAAGCCCCTGAGCTAGCGTTGGGCCCTGATTTCGAGTTGGTCTTTTTCGACGTCGAATCTGTTCCTTTACCACCACTGGAAGTAGCACCAGCAGCAGTTGCTGCTGCACTGCCTCCACCTCCGCTGCTTGCATTCGCATTTGTATTGCCACTTGCTTTAGCAGCAGCAGCACTCTTTTTCGAATGAGATCCACCACCTCCTGTTGATTTTCGACTATTTCCCTCTCCGCCTGCGCTTGTGTGAGCATCACTTTTACGAGCCACTTTACGCGACCCCGATCCTCCCCCACCACTTCCATTCCCATTACCATTATCATTACCGTTGCTGCTTCCCTTTTTGGAATTTGATGTCGAAGAAGATCCACCGCCTGTTGAATCTTTTGAAGAGTTGTTGTTGTTTCCTGTCATTGAATCGCGCGATCTTTTGGTACCGCTACCTCCACCTCCACCATTTCCTTCTTTGGTCGAACCACTTTTGTCACCTTTATCACCTTTATCGCCCGACCCTGAACCATTTCCACCACCCGACGTTCCATTTTGCCCTGATTGTGATGAATTCCCAGCCCCACCTGTTGACCCGTCGCCTCCTCCACCTGCAGCTCCTCCTTCCTGTACCAGCGGGCCTGAATACACAAAAAAGCCATCTTTCGTAGTTGCTGCTTTCTCCTCCCAAAGCATTTCAGAGTCGTCAATAAATGGGTCGTTCAAATCGTATTTTCCTTCCACCTTGACTCTATTTTTGGGTTTTGGAGGTGCTGCTGCTGGTCGTGATGAACCACTTCCAGCAGCAGCAGCAGCAGTAGTATTAGTTGCAGTAGTTGAAGACGCGGGCGCTAGGTCGTCATCTTCCTCAATATCGTCCATGTCTTCCTCAGCCGCCAGCTCCATAGCTGTTCGTACCAACTCAGGGTGCACATTATTGTATCCATATTTTTGTTCTGCCAACTGCATGAAATCTATAACCACATTTTGGTCACTTGCATCTTCTGCATCTCCGGCTTTGTTACCGCCTGCGCCAGACTCCGTGTCATCGTCAATTACAACAGGCGTGTCCTGTCTTCCAAGCTGTCCTTGAAGTGGCATGTGCACCTTAATACATAGCGTAGGCCGCACAGGTAGACTGGCGGCAGATGCCACGGCCACGCCTAGAGCAGAACCGAGAGAGCTCGATCCTGGCATAGCTGTCGGGGCTGCCGCTGACAATGTGTTTGTGGAAGCAGCATTAGAAGTATTAGATGAAGCGCCAGATACAGCCGTGGTTTTCGACTGCTGCTGTTGCTGCTGCGATGCATTACTGGTAGAGCCTTGTTTCGAAGTTGGGGCTGCAACAGAGGAAGTATTGGTATTAGGGGTTGACACGGTTGGCTTTGGACTAGAAGGAGGGGATGTATCGTTCAGCATATCAATGCTGATTCTAGTTGTGGGCAGCTGCTGTGACATACTGCCGGTTGGGTGATGCTGTTTTGAATCGAACAGGTTTCTCTGATGGGATATCGATTGTAATGAAATAAATGTTTAAAAGTCAAACATGGATGGTGGGTTGAAAAAAACACAAAGCAAATTGTCTTAGGGTACACACCACAGGTCTCGGATAAAGCCTACGCCAGGAACGCCAGCATCGAAATTCGAGATTGGCACTCGTATAGATAAACAAAAATATTCTTCATTATATATTAGCATTCGTAGATTTCATTATTTAAAGGCCCATTTCCAACCATTCAAACTTCTTCATACTGACTTCTTCCGCCTTAGCTTTGCCTGCCGCCGACCCAGCTTTAGCAGAACCACGCTTATTGGGGCCCCTTGATACTTTCATGTCTTTAAAAGATGCCGACGCCACGGCTCCTGTCATAGCCACAGGGGCGGAATTTCCTAGTTTGGGCGGCGCCGGCGCCAACGTCACCATTCTTCTAGGTGCAATAGGCACAGGTTTCGATGAATCGCTTGTTCCCGGGCGGCCTTTGGCTGCTATGGGGATGGCTGCTGACGCGGTAGCAGACGATAACGCCATAGAAGTCATGTTTCCTTGGCCATCGGGAAGCTTTGGGCGTCCAGACTTTAGTGACAAGTTGCTAACTTGTACGTCTGTGGTAGCTCGCGCGTCAGGTGCGCGGCCATTACTGCCTCGATTTCGTTTTTTGATCACATCTGTTTTAAGTGACAGTGGACGCACCTCTCCATGCAACTTCAAGAATAAACCACACGCATTACACAGTGGAAACCCTTCGGGGTTGCGCCGCCATAATGGTGTAGTACGGGTGTGGCAATTGGTACACTCAATAGGGGTGTCGGGGTTGAGATTCAGTGAGGAAGAGAACGAAGAGGTGATGATTTTCCGTTCGGGAATGCTGCTGGACGTTAATGATTTGACGGTGGATAGACGCTGGGACCCTGGAGAGAACGAAGTTGGGGGAGGAAGTGAGGATGCGGAGAATAGCTGGCCAGGTGTTTTGACTTCAGGTCGAGCTTGCGAAACTTTTGAGAAACTTTGAGATGAAGATACGCTACTTTGTGAGTCTGTGCGAGCAAGTTTAGAGCGGCGAGGAGTGTGCACTTCCGCTTCTCCTGCCCGCTCAGCTAAAGCCAGGGACGAGTTTCTGTCTCGTCGTAAGTCGTATGGAGATGACGGGACATGAGACGATGGAGACATTGCAGGGGTCGTGTAATTGCTGAAAGCATCCTCATCATCGTCTAGGCCCGAACCGAGCTCAAATTGTGCAGTCCTGCCAGAGTAGAATTTCTGATTTGATGACGCGGGAGTACGAGAAATCGATGTAGAAGATCTACCCATGGAGCCAATATGAAAGCCGTGGATCTCCCGCGGACCAGCTACGGAGTTTCCAGGGTTTATCGACACATTGGATAGAGAGTTAGGTATGTATACATCGGAACGCGCATGGCCGTATCGTTGACTCTGGTGTCTGGGAGAAATCACATCTTGGGAAAAATTTCCTGAATAGCTTTGAGACTGCGGTGACGGGAAATTAAGCCCATTTGCAGGTATAAATTCGTGAAAGTCCATGCCCAAGGAATTAGAGGCATCTTGATTGGAGTCGTTATTGTCGCTTGTAAATAAAAAGTCCTGATTTGCGGCAGCACTGAACTGTAGAGGCTGGTCAAGCATGTCGGCCAGGCCTTCGAAGGCCAATGGATCCAAAGAAAACTCAAACGCGCTATTCGACGGGGCCTCCTGAGGCTTTTGCAGGCTGTTGAGCAACTGGTTTTCCAGTTGGTATTCCACAATATCATTGTCTTCAGGGGAGAGAAGGCCAGAATTTAGGTGGGACGGCATAGTGGGGGGAATGGGTAGAGAAACGGCGGTAATCATGGGGCTGAAAGTAGCCACTCGCTTTCTAGATGTAGAAGCCATTCGTAGACTAGAAGATCTGTCTCTGGCCTCGAACAACGGGGAGGGCTCGTCAACAGATTCGGGCGACGTATCTGTAGGAGTGGGGTTCTGAACGTTGTATTCAAAAGGATCTGGTTTTAAAGAAGCGTGTCTTGTGCTGTGCGGTCTAGAATGGCTTGTACTTTGCTTAGGCTGTGAGGCAGAACTCATCCGCCAACTCATATTGCTTAGGCGGTCTTTATTGGAAAGTGTTTCGTGGGCTTCGGACATGAGTCCAGCAAGCGATGTTGAGAAGAGGTCATTGTCATTTAGAAGAAAATCAATATCAGCGTCGTCAGGATTAAAAAGCAAGCCGTCGAAGCCTGTAGCGTTATTTAGAGCTGCTGCAGCCGCATATGGGTTTGTTGGAGCGCCAGGGGCATGAGACTTATTGTTCTTTGCAAAAGCGCCTGTCGCTTTTGGAGGAGGGTTTGAGGAGCTCATTAGGCAGCCATTCAAGCGGACGTCGGAAGGTACTGTACTATAGCTGTAAGTTGTGCAGATGCGTAGCGCTATGGTCGATGTAGATGTGCTTTCAAAAGGCGTAGAACAGAGGTAGTTGGTTATATGGCACAGGCAGGATCGCAGAAGGGGACCTGAGATGGTAGTGGAGTTGAAGAGAAATATAATTGAGCACAGAGTGTAGTCATAATTGCACTACCTTGGCTATACTTGTCCATCAAACGCAGCGCTGAATCATATATTAGTCAGCGTGTAACGTCGGAATTCACCGTGGCTCAGTCAGGCCAAGCTGCCCTGAAGTGTTAACGTTCACAATAGCCTTCTTGTCAACTTTCTTGGCCAATTTTTTCTTCAATAGTAGTCTTGGCCCAGAGAAAAGAGCTCAAAGTTGTAATGAAATAAAAGCAGCGCTGAGGCTCAGAAAGGTCCGACGCTGAACGCGGCGGCGGCGGCGATGACGGTGACAGACGAAATAAGAAAGAGCAAAGCGGGATAATCCGCTCAGATCCGCCGGCCTATTATTTCCTATTTAGGAAGATCCGCTGCTTTCTTGCATTTGCTTGTTCTTGGGACGAAAACGCCCACAATACGCTTTATAATGATATCATTGTGCATTTAGTACGTGGCCAGCGTAAGGAAGTATCACTATAATTATGGCACTGTGAAATATATTACAGTATGGTCCACGTTAGAAGCACAAAACGCTTCCGCCTGAGATTCTCCAAGTTAAAGCATGAAAAGAAAATGATGAGTGCTTGAAGTATCCGAAATATTCAGGGCCCAAAGTATCAGTTAGTTACAAATTATTTGAGGTGAATGCATCTATGATCCAATATAAGAGCTTTCGTACCTAATAGTTTTATTGTTGCAGCGCAATTGCGGTAACATCAACTGTCAACATTTTTTTTTCTTTTCAAATCCTTTCAGGCTCTGGCCATGCTGTAAAATTTTATCGAAGGAACTCATGAATAAGAGATGATGTATGCACGTGAAGAAATATAGCACATGAGCCAGCATAGCACTTTATGAAAAACTCCGATACCAATTGCAAACTAAAGCCCGATGATGAGGGTCAAACTGGTTGCGCAAAACATGTCGGAAAAACATGCTTTCTTCTAGTTTGATAGCGAAAAGAAGGTATGGGCTATTTAGATAGCTCAATGTGTCTAATATTCAATAGCAGTGAAGGGATTTAGAATGATCTAGCAACTTTTTTTGCAGTTTTAACTGTCAACTTAGCGGGCATGCAAAAGAATAAAAGAGTTGGAGAATTTTCAAACATTAGATAAACGAGAGACCCTACTGCAGAACGATTTGGAAAAATAGAGGATGAAATCTAGAATAAAACTAGTAATGCTTGAATTATAGATCGCTAATTAGGTTAGCGTTAAATCTCTACGTGTATCAACCATAATGATAAGAACCTTGCTCAAACTTTGAGCATTCGCAATATCCGCGTCATATCCATGGCTTTCATCTAACTGCTCAGCTTTTGAGAGTCGTTGTTTATAAATCAGGCTCAAGTAGCCGTGAAACTCGTGGAATTTGCAATCATTGATCATAGCTCTGTGACTTGAATTATGCTTTTGGCTTATCTTTCGATATTTTTTGGAATTGAGTTGGTTGAAAAGACCAGTGTAGTAAATTAAAACATGACAAGATTATTATTTTTTGGTGTACTGACTCCATATCAATAACTATCATAGAGATCATTATGGAGAAAGAAAGTTGTAGACTAGATATTGCTTGAAACAAAACAAGAGAACATAAAGTAAGAAAAGAGAAGAAGAAGAAAACAAAGAGACTAAACTAAACTGTCAAGATGTAGACGACCAGATCAGGTTTTACTAAAAACACCGCCGTTCTGAGGTGCTTCAATTGAGCTGATAGGTTGCTTCTCATCAGTGGTCCTCGTTGGGTCCCAGTGCTCTTCAACATCTTCAGTAGTATGTGCTGACTCGTGATCCTCGCGGTGCTCATCACGAACATGACGTGCAATCAAAGGTGGAGGCAAATCAAGGACAGGCGCCCACTTGGGGAAGTATTTAGGAGTGATCACAAAACGTAATAGCCACCAAACACCACCAGCGAAAAACAAACCAATGCCGACCACACAGTGAAGCCAGTATGGAAGATCCTCGTAGACGTTCTCGCTGGGCTTGGTGGGTGCCAAAAAGGGAGCCACAACAAGGTACAAAGAGGACAAAAAGAAAAAGAGCGTCACAGGCAAGGTAGCCTTGATAGGGGGGCTCCAGTCATAGTGCTTGCGGCGAACAGTCAAAATAATCAGGGCCAACGCAATTGCGGCATTGACAACAGAGAGTGGGTACGAAATAAGGTTGAGAATAAAGTTGTAAGCATCTCCGGGAGGAGGAGCAATCATGATAATGATGGAAACAATCCAGTGCTCCATAAGACCAGTAAAAGGAGTACCGAAAGGCTTGCTGGAAGCAAAGAATCGGGAAAATGGCAAAGTTCCTTCTTTACCGAGCTCTTGCACGATACGTCCCTGTGAGAAAATGACAGAAAGAACGTTTCCAAGAGCAGAAAGCGCAACGAACACACTAAGAGCCTTTTCGGCCTCGTCGCCAAAAACAATCTGGAAAAAGTTGGCGGCGATAAGTCGACCAGAAGTTTTGATAGTAGCAGCAGGAACGACGGCGAAATAAGAAATATTGACAAACATGTACAGAATTGAAACCGAAACTAGCGCAATGGGAGCAGAAATTCTCAGAATTCGGTTGGGATTCTTAGCTTCACCCAGAGCGTAGTTGGCATTGGAGTATCCGATAAAAGACCAGATGACGTTATATAGAGCCATTACAACTCCATATCCAGTAGGAGACTCTCCCTTGAAAGCGTCAGAGAAAGCATGAGTCTTTTCAATATCCAGACGGCCGGAAAGAGCGACCCAGCCTGAAATGACAATAACGAGAATGACGGCAAGCTTGAACACTCCCAGTGCATTTTGCAGGCGTAAACCCCACTTGACACTAGAAGCATGAACAAGGAACGCAAAGGTGATACAAGCCAAACCGATACCACGCTGGTTCCATCTTGTCACGTCCTTACCTGCGGCCACGAGAATGTATTCACCAAAGACCACGGAGTTGGACGCGGCCCAACCAAGCAGGAAAACGTATGATGAAAACATAGATGTGACGAGGAGTTTGGGCTTGGTGTAAAAGTACTGGAGGTAGTTCTTCTCACCACCGTTCTTGGGGAGAGCGGATCCCCATTCAAGGTAAACCATGAGACCCGAAGCAGCAATGAGGGCGCCTAAGAACCACAGAATAAGAGAAGTGCCGACGGAACCGGACATGTTGTAGATTGTCGATGGGGTTGCAAAAATACCAGTTCCGACCATTCGATTGAAGATTAGAAACCAAGCAGACAAAAGACCGACTTCGTGGCCATTGCCGGTTGAGTCCTGTTCCTCAAAGGACTGAACATCTGATTTATCAGACTTTTTCCAGAACTTGAGCTTACTGGAAGCTTTTGAGAGATACTCTGACATTTTATCCGACTGAGTTAAAAATGTATAGAGCTCGAGACAAAAGAATGCGAAAGTAGGACGGTATACGAAAAAGATGGAGAAGAAAGAAAGAATGATGAGAGGGAAAGCAGTAGGTTTTATAGAGCTGAAAGATCAAGAGAAGAAGGACCAGAGGCGACCAGAAGCGACCAAGGGTGACCAAAAGCTTCATGTTAACATTGTTGGACTGTATTAGCCTTTGTACAATTTAGTTTTTTTCGTTTTTTTTTTTTTTTTTTTTTCTTTTTTAGTTTTCTTTCCGAAATGTGAAGGTGTATTCAATGTATTCCATGTATTCCATGTATTTTTGTATTTTTGTGTTTTTGTGTTTTTGTGTTTGTGATACACTTCTGCAAGCCACAATACCAAAATGATAGAAAAAGCTATACTATAGCTAAAAGTGCTGCTTAGTTTGAGACGCTATCGCCAGTAGGAGCAGCAGGAGCAGCCGTAATGCTAGTGAGAAGCAGAGAAGAGGAGACTGATGTCAGTAGTATACGGTTGAAATCATAATCATTATACGCTTCATGCTTGAACTCACACAGGAGAACATCGTTTATCACCAGATACTTTTAGGAAAGGCGTGAAACTTAAGGCTAAAACCATGTATTATGCCTAAAGACATGATGGTTTATAATAGTCAAATCCAGAGCCTTGATGATGAAATCTGTGTCAGGCCAAGTGTTTAGTGTCAAGTGCTATAATAGCTGAAGATGGCTGTCAAGTAATAGCAAGTAATAGCAGTCGCATAGGCGTTGGACAGGGTCTCTTCTGCAAGGACGGCAGAATGAGACGTGGACGTGTTTTCCAGCGCCTGATTCTGAACAACTGTCAGACTGTCAACAACTGTATGCGCCAACAAACACCTTGGAACGGCTGTCAAAAGAGTCCTTAGCCAGTCAGCGACAGTCATCACCATCACTAGTGACTGGCCATCACAACCAATCTACCATCGCCGCCAGCAAAATGGCACAGTCACCAATAGCAGCGCCAAAATCATAGAAAAAAAACGTTTTTTCTTTCTTTTTTTGACATTTGTTCAAGGTTGGCCCTGAAGAGCTAGAATTACGCACGTGAGATCATGAAAGATTCGCCATCGATGAGGCAACCGCCAGCCCTTTTATATCTCTAGTGTCTGAGCCGGTACCATAGCCTGTAATCAAGAACAGCGCTGGATAGAGAGCATGTGTTTCGGTATAAAGTAGAGTACCGTCCGGTAGCCTACCTTAATTATAGGCAAATTTTTCATATTTAAGCACGGAATAAGTAGTAAATGGCAGTTATCAGGTAACGCTGCTCTCTGCGCTATAGCTTTTGCTTTTATCAAATCTTAACAGAGTTTCATACCGCTTCGTTAGACCTCTGCAGTCTAGCGTGGTTTATTCGTGCTGCTTCCTCACGTAGAAGCGTATAACCCTACAGTGCCAACAGCTATCCCAAGCTCGTTAACAGCAAGCGTCCTGCTCCTAATGCTGTTTCCGATGGTAATCCCGCGGCAAAGGCCAAGACATGTCAGCAAGCCTCGCACGGCCGTGCCCAAGACTTCAAGAGGGCTAGCTTGCGCATGCATGACGACTGCAGTAGCACAAAAAAATATAATAAAATGTCAAAAGTTTTATAAAAAGTTTTCTTGAATTTTATTATCCAATAGATGGGATGCTTTCTTTATTATTAATTTTTTTTATGATTTTTGGGCTGATTTGTGACAAATAACGGACCACAGCTAGCTGCAGCCGCTCAACGGCAGTGGGTGACGTGATGTGACGATCCTGGCGATCGCGAGACTTTATTAAGCCGCTGTCTGCCATGAATTGGTCTACATGCTTTTGCTGCTCCTGATATTGCTGCATGGAGAAAATGCGCAAAAAACGGAAAGGAAAAAAGACGTAATTCTTTCGGTGATTACTGACTAGAACGGGATTATTTATTCCTTTCAGACATCCGCGCGCAACAGCAGTACCAGTGAAAAGCGGAAGAGAGAGAACCTTTTAAGAGAAATGTGGATGGGTTCCTTCTTCACCTAAAAAAAAATTTCATCCACTCTCTGCTATAGTTTCTCTTTCATGTCTGAGTTTATTTCAAATTGCTTAAGCTTAAAATTTTCATCAACTTGTTCAAAATGTAACTCCTTTCATTGTGAAAAAGTTCTGGAAACATGAAACTGTTGAACCTGTAAAAACTGTAATAACCGCGTTCTCCACGTGGAGTCTGTTTGTAGACCTATCCATCTTGTTTTCCACCGCCTACTCTTCATTATTTTTTCAAATTGAAATAGGCGTTTTCCGGACAATTGACATCTAGACCATACCATACTAGGCCGGACCAAATTTTGTGTTCATTTGAACGTTCTTGACACATGATCAGTCTACTCCAGCTTTCGTTTACCGGTGGACCAAAGCATCAAAGATGCCACTGTTGCCCAAATTCCATACGTGTCAAGTGTACCTAGGTAGATCTAGACAGGTCCATTCACCGCTTTATGATCTATAACTCAGCCTCTGTGTTCTGAGTTCAAGATAATGTTCCAAGAGCCTTGGCATTTTAAAACCAAGCAATTCATTGCTTTATCGATAGCAAGTCCTAGTGTTACTAAGTTGATTGCAACGGCCATAACGATGCTAGTGAAGGACGTTGACTGTAAGTATGAAAACACGAACCTCACGCTTGCTGCCCGTATGCTCGTATGCTCGTATGCCCAAAAATGTCATTTTTACCCAAGATGGCACGACTGTAGCTAGACCAAGAACTTAAAAATGGCGCTCGCTACTAAAACGGTTACAGATCAACAACGCTCATGCATATGTATGGCGTTGGCATTGACGTTGACGCGGGCGTTGGCTGCTGGCACGTAATTAGAGTAGGTCCTGGTCCGGCCTTTCAAGTTGAACTTACACGTATCGCCATTCCGATTGCAACAACGGCCGGCAATAGGTTTGACAAGCCGAGCTTAGCCGAGCTCGTGTGGGTGACGGGCTCTGTGGTCACACACCGCAGAGGGAAAAGGATATACAAAAAAAAAAAAAAGAAGGACGGAGATAATAACGTTAACGGTAACTCATGATCACGATCTTAGGCACGGATAACTCGCGAGCTGTTTTCCAGGCATTGTTGAGGGTCAGCTAGACTTGGATATTGATAGACGCCCCAATCGGCTGGACTACAAAACCAAGTTTCTGGAGAATCCGTTTCAAAGAGAGAAAGAGACCATCAATTTAGATTGTTAGGCTTCTGTTATTGATTCTTGGCACCGAACAATATAAATCTTTTTTTTGATATAGAATAATTCCAATATCAATTGGACCAGATATAGGCTCACGATTAGAATTGGCTCAACATTCTCACATGCCAGGGATTCTACTATGATTATATACCGTATATTGCGACATCATGGAAAAAATCTTCACATGATAATTGTTGAGATAACATGATACCATTGAACCCGTCACTTCTATTTGACAGCTCTTGAATGTATAGTTCTAGTGCTAGTTTTAGACCTAGGCTCGGACTCAGACCAGCCAGATTTTAATTCAATCCAATTTATTACCATTCAGATATTTGGTATATAGTCTCTTCTATATGCGAACGTTAT
The DNA here is from genome assembly GCA_030564925.1 of Geotrichum aggregatum. NCBI lineage: Eukaryota > Fungi > Ascomycota > Dipodascomycetes > Dipodascales > Dipodascaceae > Geotrichum > Geotrichum aggregatum. The sequence goes on from JAJMAH010000032.1 coordinate 37,919, forward strand.
ATGAAACATGTTTAGATCTCCTAGATTATACCGTTCTATCGTACTTGGTTTGACTTGGCTCGCTAAGCTATATGTTCTAGCTTACAATTGTATGGTATACTGTAAGTTCATAGTGTGTGCAAACTATTGAGTACTATCAAATACTGCCAACATCTCTATAATAGTGTCTTGGTGACTACGTTGGCAGTGCACAACAGGGCTCGTTAACTAGCTAAACCATACCGAACACAGTCACTTGTAGTCATTTACCGTCAGTTAAAGTCATCGACAGTCAGCTAAAACCGTCCATATTTAACTTCAAACATCCACAGTTAATACCAGTTAACAACAGTCAACTACAGTTAATTATACAGTAACCAGCCACTTGCCTTCACAACCTATTCTTACAACTATTTTCATTTACACATCAATCGCAGGTATAAATATTCATCCCATATGTTTAGATCAATCAAAAAACCTTCCGGTTTCCATAAGTTACCTTAGGTTCTTCTTTTCACACAATGTTATTAGCACTTCTTGGAATCCACAACCAGTACGAGCTGCAATTGTCCATTACAAAGATAATAGCATTGTCTACATGAGAAGAACCATAGCTAAAACATTAGTATACAAGCAGACACTTGCTCGCTATTGCACGCGGTTTGTGAGGAAGGGTTGTTCATAATCATAGAGCTACGTTGAAACTTTGTGCATACAAACAGATGAACAAATCCATGAACTAATAAGCAGGAGAATGTTGATTGTTTTACAAAAGTATAGTAAAAAAAATTATTTAAGGAAAAAAGAATTAAAATAAATATGGTCTCAATGTACATGTGTGGGATAAAGGTAACGCCATGGTTATTGTATAAGAAAATCCATCATCGTGATGATCACGACTTGGAATGCTTCACCCGTATGTGCCGGCTTAACGCGTCCATCCTGCTAAAAGTTTTGGAAGCATCGCCACACATGTCGCACTTGAACATTTTGCGCACCGCGGCATGGATAGTGTCTTGGTGACGGATCAGGTCATATGGCCTTGAAAACACCTTGTTGCAGTTTCTTCCGTTTGCTGGGTTAACGATGTCGCACCTGTGCGGGCCAGGGTGTGATGATAGTACCCGCTTTTTAGCCTTCTGGGCTGAATGGCTGTCATCGAGCTGGTGGTTGTCGCTTGAAGGCAGTCTTCTATGAGTATGCAGGTATTGGGGAGATGGCGAAGATTGAGCAGAGTCGCTCGAAAAAAGATCTTGAGGTGTACTGGGAGTGGTTTCTCTTTCGAGTATTGACGCAGGTTCAGGTTCAGGTTCACTTGCGTGCTTTTCAGCAACCGAAGTATCGTGCTGCACTTGAGTTTCGGGTTGGGTCCCAAATGCCGTTAAACCAGGAACCTTGTCCGACCCATGGGGTGCATACAAGTCGTCCTCCATATCACAGTCATCATCTGAACTTGATATCAGAACTTCGTCGTACTCATTGCCTTCGTCGTCTTCTTCGTCGTCCAAAGTCTCAGGCGGTTCTAGCATCATGTTGTTTTGTACATTTGATAAGCCGTTTATAAAGTACTTGCCAAGACCCTGGAATGCCAACAGCTCATCGTTCTTGTACAGAGAAGCGTCCTGCGGAGACACTGTCAGTGGAAACATGTTGTTGTAAAATGCAGAATCCTGCTGAAATGCTGGAGAGTTGTAGTATTGTGAAGATGCTTTGAACGGGGCCTGAACTGGTGTGCTGGGTGCCTCATTCACCATTACGTCATCGCTGTTGTTTGCCATCACCATAGGATCGGAAAGCGTGGAGTCAAATGGAGGTGAACGAGGTTGCTGTAGCGTGGCAGTAAAATCGTTATCGCTAGCCCAATACTGCGTTGTACTTGGTTCCAAATTTGGTAGTATTGAGTCTAGTTGAATGAGAGAGTCTGTCAGAGGAGTTTGAGTAGTCAAGTCGCTAACGTAAGGGGAAGCGGCATTGCTGTCATACAGGTTGCTATTTGACGGGAAAGCGCCGTTGTTGCTATCGGGCTCTTCCGTGTAAGACCCGCTATCGTGAAAGTTGCTCATATCAAGAGAAGACGGATATGCCTTGGGTGGTTGGTTTGTGGGTTGAAAAAACGGGAAAAATTGAGAATGATTGAAAGACGAGTCGCTCGCAATCATGTCAATATTCTGCGTGTCCTGAGAGTCGTTCGTGTCCTCTGAGTCTGTAAAGGGTGGCGAAAGTAGATGGTCCAACGTGAGATCGTGCGCGTGATTTGTAAATGCAGTAGTTTTTTGTGTGCGAAAGCGATGCTATCTATAAAAGGATTTTGGAATGGAGGTTGCTTTGTTCTTGCTTTTGCTGAGAGTCTAGCGCTGGAACAGAATAAATAGTGATGAAGAAAGTTGGAAATAGTTGGAAATAGTTTCTAAAGAAGAGAAGTTTTTAAAGAAGAGAAGAAGCAGGATTGGAAATGGAGAAACGAAGTGTTTATAAATCAAAGGAAATAAGAGCCTCAAAATTGCAGGAAAACGGAGAAACCGTTTTTTCTTTCCTCCCAACCAAAGCATTGCCCGACTTAGGCTATCTAGACCTTAGGCCTGGCTAAGTCGGGCATCTAATGAGGCGCGAAAGCTTAAAATGGGTCAGGGACAGTGCACAACTGCAGCGCCGCAAAGAGCTTTATGCCGAGTATTTGCGTATTTTGCGTATTTTGCGTGTTTTGCGTGTTTTGCGTGTTTTGCGCCCAAAAGACTCTGACTAAGAGCATCACGTGGATATGACAGAAAGGATGTGATGCACATGCAAATCTCCCACTGCTAACACCGGTGCATGACTCAATGATGCGTCAGCGGGTTCTATCGTGATCCCACTCTCGTATACGCTTACAGCAAGGTCAGCCTGCAATCGGGTCGACCGGGACACTTAAGCGGATCGAAACCGATGATTGCGGCTATGCAACTACAGCGCTGATACGGGAGCCGGCATTAATTACTAATGCCTACGGCTTTACAACTGTACAACTGTACAACTGTAGAGCTTGACTAAAATTTTGCTCACGCTTAAAACTTGCCGCGACCCTGGAGCTGAGCTGAGTCCGCAGTATATTAATCCTCGTGGTGCTTGAGCTTGTGCTCAAGACTTCATTTCACTTATAATCAGTATCTGTTATAAAACCCTCAAACCCTCCAAAATCCTTAAAGGCCTCAAAGACTTTTGGTTTCGTCTACATTCTGACCATACAGCAGTGTTACAGCATATTCTGCGTACCCTAGAAATTCTCAAAGGCCTCTGCTAGCCGTGCCATCGGATACGGACCATTACATAATTCATTATGAAAACCATACACCCGACCAAGCTCTCCCCGCACTGAACTGATCCATTTCATCTAAATCGTATTTCACCTACCGTATTCCGCACTCAAATTAAGACCATCTGGAATCTTTCGAAACTTGTACCGGAAAAGTTCTGCGGGTCAAAACTTTTTCATTTACGCGCAGAGATCTAAAGTAGTCCAACTATGTCCCCAGCAGAAAAGACGTCAGTAGAAAAGGCAGCACAGCATTTCAGCGCAGAGCATGCTGCTCTCTACGACAACGAGGTTAGCTTTGCCCTCGGAAAAGCTATTGCTACGAAATTTTTTTCGTTTGGAAGCGGCAGTTTGGTTGATTGGCAGCACGCTCGTGTATTGGACTTTGCGTGTGGTACAGGTATCATCAGCCAGGTTAGTAGCACTAGTTGTGTACAACTGTAGTCTGGGTGACTTGGCTTCGTACTAACATTGTCTCATTGCCTTGTCGCTTTTTGTTCAGAATGTAGCACCTCACGTCAAAAGCGTGGTGGGCGTGGATATTGCACAGGACATGATATCGATATTCGACCACAAGCGTGAGACTCAAGGCCCTCAGAACGCGCGTGGCTATTTGGTCAATATATTTGACGAGAAGGATGTGGAGCGGAACCAATCGCACATTCCTGACGGTGGACTGAACGACTTTGATGTTGCAGTGGCCTCACTGGCTTACCACCACATTGAGGACATTGACGAATGCAGTACTGCTCTATTCAAGCGCTTGAAACCTCAGGGATGGGCGCTCGTTGCCGACCTTGCCAAAGACGTAAAGCCTGGAAACATTCCCAAAGGCCCACTAGACACACAAGCAGTTCCTCATCCGACCGGGTTCACACCGCTTGAACTGGACACCACTTTAAAAAAAGCTGGGTTTGCCGATATCTCGCACGATAGCTTTACAGTGAGATTATGGGCTAATTCAGCATACGTTGATCGTTTTGGAAAGCACCATGTTGTGTCTCGTGATGATGACGGCGACGATAACGGCAACGAAAACGAAAACGATATAAAAGCAGGCGAAAGAGCTGGTATAAGGTACTATGACACGAAACAGGCTAACGGAGAGAAGCTGTATCTCATCAAGAAGAAGCTGAATCTTGTAGCGGGTCGCCGTCCTTATTAATGCTCTCAAGCGCTGCGTGTAATATTAATCATTTGATGTTTGTGCATCACTACAAACGCTATTAACGTATCAAATCTCAGCTGAGTCCTCAAGCCAGCCCACCAGTACTAGCAGCTGCCGGTGCCCTTTGTAGAGACAGAAGGCATGGATTCACGAGAGTCTTTTGACCAAGAAGGCTTGCACCATGTGGTTCTGGTGCATGGAGCCTAAAATGCCTTAGGCAGTCTGCATTAATGCTTCAGGTTCTGGTGCCTTGAACGTTCGTCATCGTAATAATTAAAATAATTTTGGAAATGATCGAAAATGATCAAGAATAACCAAAATCAAAATATTGATCGTAGGTCATGAAATCGTGAACCACGAAAGCGTGGGTCTTGTGGACCTCACGATCTGAAAACAGGAAAAAAAGCACAAAAATGTAAAAACACACGGGCAAAGAAACAACCATTATCCATGCGCCATTCTCAGACAACCAAAAAAGCCAAAAAAAAATAAACCTTCAATAAAAACTACCCGTAAAATTCTTGCGGGCCAGCTTCTTTTTGCTCCTCCTTTCACTTTGCTTAACTATACATATCTTCAGCTCTTTTCCAGCATCATATTGATACCGTCGCGTAGACCCATACCCGATAGACCGGCTACGGACCCTTGGATATCCCACCTCTTTCCAGAACCAAGAAGAGCTCACAATCATGTCTTATTTATACCATGTCTACTCCATCCAATTCTTAAAACCAGACCGCCTGTCTACGGATCCCACAACTTCTCAAGAAGGCTTACTTCTAGCGCCTGCCTATATCACGCCAACGAGTGACGACATTTACCTTATACAGTACCACGGGAACAAGCACAGCAATACAAACAAAACACGACCATCGCGGATACATCATTCACATCTCAATGGAGGAGGAGGAGGAGGGCCCTTTGGAAACTTTCCAGTTGACCCCCAACAAACCCTTCTTTACAACACCCTCAATTTCCCCATACAACATTTCCAGCTAGTTGGCATAACGCATGATCTCTACGCTTTTTGTAGGACCGCCAAAACCATTGCGAAATACAACGTGGGCACGACCGCAGAGGCGCGCAACAACTGGTTGAGGGACACAATGGCGTCGGTGAAGACACAAGGAATATACAAGACGCTGGAAACGTATCATGACGAAATTAGGCAGGAAGAAAGACGGAAGTTGAATAGAAAGTTGGCGGGTATTAATCGGAGAGTGAGTGGAGTGTCGCCGTTGTCACAAATGCAGGTGCAATCGGCAATGTCGAGTTCAAAGCCGAAAATGAATTCAAAGCCGGCGAGCCAAAGTACTGGTAATAGTTCGCATATGGGAATGGGAACGGGAATGGGAAGGGCAATGCCCATAATGAAGCAGCAGCTGCCAACGATATCGATGTCAACACTACAGGCTGCCAAAGCGAAGGCTTAAAAACTATTGAAAACAAAACAAAATGGTTTTAACGAAATCCCAACGAAACGACACGAAACGCACAAATTTTTTTAGCTCAAGCTTCTTTTCTAAGCTTTATACTACTACCTACTGGTCTAGTATCCACCTATATACTACGGTAAACAGTAGAATTTGCTTTAGAAAATTAGACCTATTCGCTACGGTAAATTATCTTTTGATGAGTCCTTTTTTTATGACACTCTTGCTCAATAGACATGGCTCAAATTGAGGAGGAAAATGAAATAAAAGAAACTGAAGAAAATTGCACCTGCGTAACAAATAAAGAGTGAAAAATTGTGTTTGTGCGAAACATAATCGAAATGAAACTCAAATCAGATCCAGTTAATGACCCATATGCATATGCATATTGGTTGATATGTCAAGTCCGCTCCCTGTGCAATATTGTCATGTTGAACGATCAAGATATAAAATCTACTTGCAAGTCAAAACTGAATATACCAAAATTTGGTGGCACCGTAGTATGCAAAAATCCATGTTAAAAAGGAACATGAGCGTACCATTCTGGCAATACATGGTACCCGCCTTTTCTTCCCTTTCTCACTACATACTTCTTCACAAGCCACTTGACCAGTAATGCAACCTCCTCTCGACTCAGAATTATCTGTATCAGTCCATGTAGACCGTCAATACTAACGCCAGGCCTGCTCTCAATTGTCATTAGCATCCAGTAGACCAATTGATGCCACATTCCACGGTTAGCCCGCCCTCGAACGTCTGTCCAAATAGCACTGCCAGGATCCCCGACTGGAACTGACCGTTTCAGCGACCGCCTTACCTCTTCAATATGGTGCTGGTGCGCCGACCGTGCCGTTCGCAGTGGCGAGCGTACCACTATACTACAATCTTCTTCATCGCCCTTTGGCGCGTTCGCAACTTTGACGCGAACAAGATCGACTTTTTCGTGGCATACAAGATCCAACACGCAGACGAGCGAGTAATCAGGCGCTGTGGCGTCTGACATGATGTATCCGTTTGAAGAGTTCAGCGTGTTCAGCAGATCCTGATAGAACTCGGTCATTTCGGCAAATGCGTCGCTTCCTAAGCGAGGTTTGAGAAAGATGCCCACCTTTTCTGAAAATGCAAAGTTCCGGTCGGGAATCACTTTTTCCTTGTTACGAGGAATATACACGATGGCGCGTTCTTGTTCCAGTTCCTCCGTAGCAAGTATGCATGTTGCTTCTCCAAACTTATTCAAAATGTCTTTGCCTCTTCCTGTGCTGTAGTCCTTTTTGGGAGTCGCGATGATGGATCTTATAGCCGTTTTAGCTAGTGAGACGGGTGTCGGAGCAGCAGGTGCTGCCACTTTCTCAGCTGCCATGGACCACGGAACCAACGCCTTTTCGATAACAAAAAGGGAGTCTGTCTCGAGAACCACATCGTGAGGAGATTTAATTCGTGTTGCTGTAAAAACATATCGGTTGTTGTTTTCGTTCGGGTCTTCATACAATAGAGGGGCACCATAAAAACTACTGATTTCTGGGTACTTTGTTTTCCAGAACAAGGCCAGCTCCCGTAAATCATAATTTCCATCTCTAAAAACTGGTATTTCTCCCTCTTCGTAGGCCTGAAGGAATATCTTTTCCCATGATTTCATAATAAGGTCAATATCTTCAGACCCGAAAAATTTCTGCACCCTAGGCCACACTATCTTTGCACGTTTTGAGTCCATGCCGGGAACAGCCTGTGCAACCTTGTCCCAATTGATGATCCGTAAAACTCCCCCAAAGAGGGAACGTGCAATAATGACGACTCGGAAAAATATGTCGTAGTTGACTGGAAGTGGTGCATGCCCTGTGGATCGATTGGTACTGTCATCGTGATTGAGTTGTAAACGAGTAAGCCTTGTCCCAGGAGCATGCCTTACTATACCGCCTAGCGGACCACTGCCCTTGGCCCTTTTGCGTGCTCTAGCAGCTTTAATGTTCTTTTTCGCCTGCCTCGATGCTTCACTTTCTCTAAGCCGTTTTTCTCTCGCTTCCTCTTCCAATTTCTTTTGCAATTCCTGCTCAGCTGCCTTTCTTTCCAGCTTCAATCTTTGTATTTCGCTCTTATCAGCGGGCTTCAAAAAGTAACTAAGCCCATTGTTTTTAGCAGCTGTTCTTTTTGTTTCTGCATCTCTCTTAATCTCTTCAATAAGCTGGCCTTTCACCTCCGTGATCCGGTCGTTATTGTCATCCACGCTATTGTGAACCAAAATCGGCCTGGTAACGTGCTGGGTTCCATTTGCGTACGGAACGGTCACAAATATCTGTCGAATTAAGTTGGACTTTTCCAGTCTTTTCACCGCTTTCGTGAATGCTCTCTTTCCCATGGCATTGGCCTCTTCTTCATAATGTTTTTCAAAAATGGTGTCTAGTACATCTTTGCTAGTCATGACCCCGTCTCCTTCTTGAAGTATTTCTAATACCTTCAAATTGTGCTTCGTTTTCGTCTCTGTAGCAGAAGAGCTTGACTCTAGCAAAGAAACAAAATCATTGTCTGTTCCTGTTGCCAAATCGTTTAGCTCAGATACACGGAGAGTGTTGAAATCTTCCTTTTTAATTGAGCATGACGGAGGGGGGAAACTTTTGGCTGCACCATCATCCAGTAGAGATGTCGGGGAAAGTTTTGGGTTGATGTTCGTATGTGCTTGAGTTTCATCGTCGTAATCAGAAATTTCAATCGTGACATTTTCTTCCCGTTCTGATAATGCTGGAGTGGTTTCGCGAGAGGATATTTCAATCACCTCAATATTTCCCAGTTGACTTCGAGTTTGGCGTCGTTTCTCATAAGACTGTACCAATTGGTCGTCAGAAGAGATTTTTCTTTTACGGGTGATAGGCTTGGTGAAGTCGTTTGAATGCTCACTTGATACAAGTTCATTCGATGGCTCTCCATTAAGTGATCCCAAAACAAATCCTGACGCCTTTTCGTGACTTCCAGATTCTTCCGGCACAAACCTGAAAGGACTGAGAACAGCTTTTGAATGGATTTTGTACTTTGGTGCACTTTGCAAAAAAGTAGGTATTCGCCGAATAGTAAAGTTTTCAAAAACCTTGCCATCTGACCGCAGCCGTTCAAGGTCTCCACGAAAACATGGCTCGATAGATCCATCATCTGTAACAACCGTAGCTGCAAGTCCAGGAATAGGAGTAAATGACTTTTTCTCCATACTTAGTAAAGATGAGTAGGTCGATGTTGGAAGAGGAGAAAACATGCCCCAAGCAGGTTCTGGTGCTTTTTTAGAAGCAAGAACGTAAAAGTGATTAGCGTAATACATGAAGTTTCTTTTTTGTTCAAAGAAATTGATACCACGAATTACTATCATGTATCCAAGAGGACTTGTAAGACAATTTGCAAGCTTTTTGGTGGCTAGTCGAGAATTTCCAGAGTTTAGTTCCAAGCTTCGAGTGTTTGGCTGAACATATGTAGAACCAGTGAGATTCTCTGATATGTCAAAATCAGAGATACCTGCAATTCCGCTAGATTCAATAATTCCATAAAATTGATTATCCAAAGTATAGTATTGGTTGTAAAGAACCCGCGCGCGTGTTGATAACGAAGGGTCCCAGTGAGGGAAAAGTTGCAGGTTTTCGGGCTCAGGATCGACATCGCGAGATATTTTTGGTCTCACTTCTTCTGCGAAATCATTGAACAAAGTGTCTATTTGGTCTTCAACGTAGTCCTCCTCGTAAGCATCGTCTTTGGGTAATTTTCTCAGATATCTGACGCAATAGTATTTTTTTGTCGGATCACTAGGGGATGATGCTATAAAATGTTCGACATGTCCTTGTGTTGCAAGCTGGCGAATAACAGAGACGAAATACATTTTAGCAGTCAAGGAATTTGGAAGATTGACATCAATCCATAAATGCTGTACTAGCCGTATTCTGAAAGTAGCCTTTTTTAATAGCCTCATAATGAAAGATCGTAAATATGTCATTTCGCAGAGAACGAGTTCGTTCGATGGAAAAGCTTCATGACTATTGACAAATTTGGTATACACATTCATAAACGCATGTCCAAATTTTGCTGGAATCTCGTATTTGCGTATAAAGCCGAGACTCGAGAGAGCATTTAACCTTCTGACAATCGACTGCGCGTCTTGGTTCGTTATTTTATGGAGGCTTCTACTTGTGATGCCCTTTTCTCGGTAGCTCGCTATTATACTCAGCAGAGCAAAAACCTTCGGAGTAAGCTGTATAAGTGTTAGGTAATTCCAATCAGCCCTGCTTGTATACCATGCTTACCTGCGAATCCCGCTTTGGTGTGCCTGCAATTCTGAGCCAGATAAGTTCTGTGCTCACGCGCACTCTCAATTCAGGATGTGATGTTATAAGAAGCTCATAAGGCATCTGCCTATCAGAATCCGATATCTAATTTGTCAACGGTAATACAGATGTAAGGCTTCATATTCCATACCTGTATCGTATCCGGCCCTGGCAAAAGTACCTCGAAATCAGCACCGCGTTTTATTAACCATCGCCATACAATCGATTTGTAAAACTCATCGAGGCCTGGTATAAACCTAGCCACAAACCCCCAAAGTTCGGCCATAGAAGTAGCTAAATCAAAAGTCAGTTAGAAGACAAAACGATAACTGGCAGCGTGACTTACGCGTTTCGCCATTGTAGGCAAGCTCGTCAAATGTTTTCTCAACAACTTCGCTGGGAGTGTAAGCAGTCATAGATGTCTAATCGGAATATAAGTTTGCCACCACAGGTATATAGTCAAGTGGTATGTTAATATCACTTAAGAACGAAGGAATACCTCTAGACGGACTTTGGTAGCAGCAACTGTCCATGCTGAGGAAACACGATGTAGTAGGTTGTTAGATCAAAGGCGAAATTTGAAAGCTGAAAGGGACTGATATGTACCCCGGTAAACTCCCAGCTTCACAACCTAGAAACGCGCACTAAAGCACAACACGCGCGCGCACTACAAGGTTTCTCCAGGACGATAAAGCAGAGATGTTTGAACATATTTCATAATAGGTTTATTCCTTCTCTTTTTGCAAATCTACCCTTAATCAAAGACATTCTAGTCTATTTAGTAGTCAATTCAGTGTGACTAAAGGTTTGGCGATTGCCGGGTAAACCTCATTGTCAAATTGTTTTGTATCTGTCATTTTTTTTCATGATTCCACCTTACCACAACAGAGAAAAGGTAGAGTTCTCACGATCTAAACAGAGTAGAGCAAGGCAAAAGCTTGAGCTTCTGATCTTTCCATCACACATACCTAGGCCTTAACACCTGCTCTTGTGTTTTATACATCCTTAAATATGGACCAACAAAGGCATGGCCGCCCTATAAGGAAAACCGCACGGGTCCGTCAGAATCCGTACCAACGGCCAGGTCCTTCCACTCCAGTGAGACAAAATACGCAAGCTCCTGCTGTAAGTCAACATTGCTTTTGAGCCATCTTGTTCTAACTTTACCAGACTCCATCTATTCTTTCTCGCGTGAAAGCATTGTTTACTCCACTTAAATGGGGATCGAGTGGTACACAACAGGAACCTTTCGACAATGGCGATGCATCTGAAGATGAGGAAAGATCCAGGACATCCAGATCTGCCGAAATCGATGAGCATGGAGTTTTTTCATACCCTGCCCCACCTATCACTCGTCCGTTTGCGAGTTCCAGCAGTGATTCACAAGATGCTCAGAATGAATTGACTCTAGCTGCACCTACTGGTAGTCCTAATCAAGTCATCAGAGACTTTTTCATCAAAAAGGGCAACGCACCTCTCTCTGATATTGAAAGGGCAGGGATAGTTTCTCTTTTGAACCGCGACGAAAGTGCTCAAGAAGCCACTTCTCCCCAAGCTGCTTATTCAATTCACACGCCTACTGTGAATCGGTTCCAAAATTACATGTCAAACTCCAACGCCTTTTCGCCGAGAGGCTCAGCTAAGCGTCAAAAGCGGTCTAGCGACCAGTCTATCAGTACTCCCCAGCGTAGATCACCCTCAGTTTCTTCTTCTTCATCTTCCCCCAAAGCCAGCCCATTGCTCGGTACGGGAAAGAAGAGACCTGTACAAACCTCTACATTCACACCGAGGAAGATGTCACATTTCTCGTCTTTGCCGACTCCATACAGACCCACGACCAGCTCCAACGTATACCAAACTGTCACAAGCTCGGAAAATTTGTCAGATTCGGAGCCTATTGTAATTGAGGACGACGAAGTAGAAGAAATCGTCGAAGACGCTCCTGTCTCAGAAAAAGCTTTGAGTCAAACTGCCTCGACTTTACTTGCACTTATCGACGACCAACCCAGAGAATTGGCAGTTACACCGACTGAGGAGAAGGAAAAGCCCAAAACGTTTGTTAACCCCTATGCTTCCACTGCATCTAGATCCTCTCCTCGTAACAACAATCAAGTCAAGCTTGTGCGCAAGCCTACTTCATCTCCATCAAACATTGTGCAGAGCCTTGAACGTACAATGCCTGGTAACAACTCAGTACCTTCATCACCTAATAATGCACCCTTAAAACGCGGCATTCCAGCTCATCTGGATAAATATAAGCCAACCCGTTCGTCTACACTTCGACAATCGCTCATTCCTAGTCCTTCTAGTTCCCCAGAGGGTCCTAATAGTCAAGATAATGGCAGAAACCTTCTTTCTCCTACGCGACCAAATGCCAAGAGAACCGAATCCTCATCCACTACTATAATTGAACACTCGAAACTTACACCGACTTGGTCTGTTCCTGATTTTATTGATGACGATGAAGAATCTCCCTCTCCAGACCCTATAGACCCTGCTAAGCCACTCTACCCCCAACTAACAAGCGCACAGGTAGCAGCAGCTCCAGCCCCTTTCAAGTTTGGTTCGACCATCCCTAGTTCCAATATTGAAAAAGCTCCTTCTAAGCCATTCACGTTTGTTAGCGCAACCTCTTCTCCCGTCGCCACAGCAGGAGCTCAAAATTTCACAGTAGATGCCTCCAAGACGCCCAAGCCTGAACACAAAACGCTCCCGTCCTTTTCACAAACTAAATTAGTTAACTTTGGCTCGGTTGAGACAACTGGCAATTCTCTGTTCAACACGGCTCCAAAAACAAGTTCAGGTAATTTGCCTGAGACGAACCCTGTTGCAGCACCCGCCCCAATATCTTTTGGAGCACCCGCTGGCACTTCAGCCCCTACGTTTTCATTTTCTTCTGGTGCTAAGCAAGAACCAAAAGGCTTGTATCCTGACCTTTCGCAGCAGACAAAGCTTCACGCCGCTAATCAACCTAGCACTTCATCTCTCAAATTTGGCGCTAACACGTCTGAAAATGCGTTTGGCGCTAAGCCTGCCGCCAACGGAAATGCATCATTGTCGAAGCCTACGGGAGATCTAACTGACAGCAAGGTGGATGCTAAAATTGAAAAATATATGGATCTTTATGTTTTTCCTTCGCCAGAATACGTGAGCCCCCCTGCTGTCGTCGACCAAGATCTCATTCAAAAGTACACAGAGCTTTACAACTTTCCCGCAAGCTCCGAATTTAAGTTCTAGTATAGCTTTCTAAGTGTTTAGTTTATCAATATAGTACTTCATTTCTTATATATGCATGCACATGAACGCAGGCCTGTCCATGATGAATTTCTAGCCGAAATTTCAAGGGTTAGGTAGATGGCTTCATTGGTGCACTTCTCTACTTCTCCTTAAGCAGCAGGTAATATAACTGAACGGGCATGCTCCAACAACCTGACTTTCAGAAATACAAGTTAGTTTTCGTTCAAAAACTCTATAAGAAAATTACAATGGCACCAACGACAGTCGAAAGTAGGGAAGTCCTGGCTATTCCAGACCTAAAGTCCGTCATTTTGATTGGAGGGTGTGGATTCCTAGGTCTTCACCTCATTGAAGAGTTCTGGCAAGTTCAGCCCCGACCTGATATCCACGTATTTGATATTCGGCCACTACCCGCAATCTCTAAAACGTTCTACAGCTTTGACCCTGCAAAGATCACGGTCCATGTTGGAGACATCACGTCGCCTAAGGATATAAGCGACGCTCTGGCTATTGCGAAACCGCAGGTGGTGGTTCACTCCGTGTCCCCTATTCATGGCCTGGGTGCTGATATTTATCATAAAGTAAACGTGGAAGGTACAATCAACATTATTGAGCAAGCTAAACAGGACCCCTACGTTCGTGCTTTGGTCTATACATCATCTGGTGGAGTCGTTTTTAACGGTGACGATCTCAGAAATGCAGATGAGTCTTGTCCCATTCCAAAAGTTGCAATGGACGCCTATAATGAAACCAAAGCTGTTGCAGAAGGCCATGTTCTCAAAGCTGCTACTACTGCTACTGTTGCTAGTGGCACATCAGAGAAGCCTACCGGGTATAAGGGCCAGCTTCTTACCGTGGCCCTCCGTCCTGCTGGAATATTCGGCCCCGGAGACCGCCAGATGATCCCCAACATCAGAGCGATTGCTTTCCGAGGCCAACACAAGTTTCAGCTCGGAAACAACCTCAACCTGTTTGATCTCACCTATGTTGGAAATGTGGCTTATTCGCATGCCTTGGCCACAAAGAAGCTTTTGGACCCCGAATCTCGCAGTGTAATCAATGGCGAGCCTTTTTTCGTTACGAATGATAGCCCCATATACTTTTGGTCAATGGCTAGGGCTGTTTGGAAGGCTGACGGGTTCACGGATGAAGCCAAATTTGTTATTCCACGAGATCTTGGTATCTTCATTGGCTACATTTCAGAGTTTGTGAGCAAATTGACTGGAAAAGAGCCTGGCCTCACTCCTTTTAGAGTGAGAACTACATGTGCCGATAAATATTACAACATCACCAAAGCAAAAACATTACTCAAGTACAAACCACAGACTGGCCTTGAAGAAGGTATCAAGCTCACTCTTAAGTGGCTAGATGAAATTGAGACAGAAAAGAATCAAAAGAAAAGCCAATGATCGAGTACAATTAAAATAGAGTATTTATAGTTTAATTCCTAATATCAATTCTTTATTTATGCGCTTGTAAAATGATATCTACTTACTTCCTGCAAGTTCTGGTAAAAAGAATCTAACGTAGGCGGTAGCAATTCCAGCAAGAAGAAAGAATACCACAGGAGAGGGGTCGAAGAACGACATGCAAGAAAAGATAATCATCAATGGAACCCAGCAAGCTACCATAGCAGCACCGCTTGATACCATTTCGATAACATGAGTCTCAGGCATACTCATAGCCTCTAATTCAGCATCTTGAGAAACGTTAGCACAATCAACACATGAAATATCTCAACTCACCAAAATCTTCTGATTCCTTCTGTTTACTCTGCTTTCCCCTTCCGCTCATCTTTTGTTTAAGTTTCTCGAACAATCTCTGTTTGAAGGACTTTGTGTCTTGTTGCTGTTCTTCATCCTGTTCTTTTTCTTCTTCACCCACTTCTTCATCTTCACTATTCTTAGGGTCAGAAACACTATCGCTAGGACCATCATTCTCAAGGGGCTCTTGGTCTAAATCGTTAGGCTCTTCGCTTGAATCATTGGGACTGGCAGGCTCGTATTTCTCTAGATCTTTTGCTTTTGTGGTTTCCTCATAGTCTTCTTTTTCGGAAGATTCGTCAAGTGAGGCCTTGTCTTCTCCAGGAGTTTCAGCTTCGCCAGGCGAGTCAATTTCATCAGATTGGTCGTCTTTCTCGGTGGGCTCAGCATCCGTTGAATTTTCTGGGTCTTTAATTGTCTCGCCGAGTTCAGAAGATTCAGGTAAGTCAGATTGGCTGGGCTCAGGAGACTCAAAGGAAAGATCTGGCTCTTCAGAATCATATGACGGATTTTTCTCCTCCTCATTATCCGGCAATTCATAAGGACCATCCTGCTCATCTTCAAATTCCAGATCTGACGATTTTTCGTGTTTATCTTCGTCAGATACATAAGTTGGCTCTGGATCCTCATAAATTTCTGTAGATGGCCCGCCTGGTACTTGCGCAGATGATTCATAGGGAAGGGCCGTGGACGAGTGTGATGATTTTTTGGATTTCTTAAGACGTCCAAATCTGAATTTGTGTTTTTTTGCGGATTTGGATCCATGCTTCGGTTTTTCAGTAGTGGGAGTTGGCTCCTCGACTGGCTCCTCTCCGGGCTCCTCAGCGGGCTCCTCAGCGGGCTCCTCAGCGGGCTCCTCAGCGGGCTCTTCAGCGGGCTCCTCAGCGGGCTCTTTAACCGGATCTTCTACTGGCTCCTCATCTGGCTCCTCATCTGGCTCCTCAACTGGCTCCTCAACTGGCTCCTCAA
>JAJMAH010000032.1:54148-173819 GCA_030564925.1 Geotrichum aggregatum
TGGCTCCTCAGTTGGCTCCTCAGTTGGCTCCTCAGTTGGCTCCTCAGTTGGCTCCTCAGTTGGCTCCTCAGTTGGCGCCTCAGTTGACTTTTCGTTTGGCTTTTCGTTTGGCTTTTCAGTTGGTTCCTCCGTTGGCTCCTCCGTTGGCTCCTCAATTGGTTCATTGAGGGGTTCCTCAGTTGGCTCCTCGACTGGCTCCTGGACTGGCTCCTGGACTGGCTCCTCGACTGGCTCCTCGACTGGCTCCTCGACTGGCTCCTCGACTGGCTTCTCAACTGGCTCTTCAGATGGTTCATCAAAGGGCTTCTCGTTCAAACCTTCCTCTGGTTCTTCAGAAGTTGACTCGCTTGGTGTTTCGGTGTCATCAAGTTCAGGTTTTTCCTCATCTTGATTGTCCAAAGCTCCTTTTGCGGAATCTTCATCTAAATCTTCTTCAGATGTCTTATCGGAATTATGATCATCAGGCTGACTATCCACAGTTTCTTCAGTTGGGTCCTCTTCATCTCTTTCAAGTGAATCATCGACTTCCTGTTCATCATGCTGCTCGTCTTCTTCATGTTCTGTGTGCTTTTCGTCAGAATTCTCATAATCATCGGTAGAAGAAGAATCAGGTGGAGCAGTTGCAGAGGGAGACTCAGGGGTTTGAGGGGAGTTATTGCGATACTTCTTGAATATCTTGTCCAGAAACCAGGCTACACTCGCTTGCTTTTCGGCTACTTGATATCTCTCAGGGCTATCAAAATAGTTCCTTGCCTCGCGTTCAAAATTTTCAACAAAAGATCGATCCCTAAGGTAATACATCATCAGCCATTGTCCCAAATTCTATTCAAATAAAGAGCCTAAATGCCTCTAGATGATGAGATGCGGGAGTCATTAGTAGATTAAGCTGATTCCAACTGATGTCTCATCTGCTCATTGTTAACTTACTCATCATTGTAGTCGCCGTCGTAGTAGTATTCATAGCCATCTTCATCAATGGGGTCAACAATTCCTTCCTCTTGTTCCATATAAGCGGGCGTATCATAATCCTCTAGATCGTCTTCGTCGTCTTCATCCTCCTCATCTTCGTCATCTTCGTCATCATCTTCTTCTTGGCCGAAAAAGTAGCTATCAGCTGGGAAAGGGAAGGGTACGCCGCTATCGCGAAATTGCATATCGGCTTCGTTTTCTATGGGTCCATTGATACCAAGAGTAGTCACCAAGTTGCACTGGTCTGCTACAAACATTTTGATGTATTCAACATTGTCCTGGTAAAGAAGTTAGATCAAACCATGTGTTTTTTTATTGTTGTTACCGATCCTGGACAATCATCATAGCAAACAGTAGCCACATCATTAACAGACGCGCACTGACAAGCCAAATCGCCTGCTTCACATAATGAGTAACCCTGGTAAACAGAGGCTAGACATTTACGAAGGCCTTCATCAGTCTATCATTGTCAGCATTCCACGCGCGAAGTCATAGAAGTATTAATTACACATCTGGTTTTCACATCTGGATCCACGGCAGACTGGGCTCTTGCTACCGCAAGCCCACAAAATAGCCAGGCGTATCTCATTACAGTAATAAGTTCAGAGGTAATTCGAGACACTCGGTAACGTAGGAAGGAAGAGAAAGAAGAAAAAATGTGGAGGATGTTTTATAATCGATCAATACACAGTCTGTAAGGCCACACGGGAATCCTGTAACGGCTGCAATATCACAGTTCTCCAGTGACACTGTCGTATTCGATTCACAAGCATTACATTGGAATATTAAACATACATAGCTACACGGCTTATGAATAGTGCAACTCGCTTGTTTCTTCCTTGAAAAGACTTGAATGAAGACTGAGCAGTGACATGAGTATAGCTGCTCCGGCAGCTGTAGAACGCATATATATACGTGTATACATAAATTCTTCGTCCATATGTTTACCCCTACCCTGTGTTAGCTGTTAGATGGGTTTTCAGACATCGGTAGCAGAGTGTTAAGCATTTTCTCTCCAGATCAACTTGCATCAGCCAACATGGAGTGCTTACGCCGAGGATTACTGCTTACGCGGTTTTCTCATCGCCACGGGATCTATGGGGTCAATCAGACATTACTTGCACCCTCGACAAAGTTCGTACGAACAGTGAAAACTTCAACAGTTGACTGGAAACCGATTCGTCAAAGCAAGTCTTCAGGGAGTACCAATGAACGCTCTTCGATTTATGGAAAGATTTTTATGGGTCTCTTAGTTCTCATGCCCATAGTCTCTTTTGGTTTGGGTTCTTGGCAAGTAAAGCGACTTCGCTGGAAAACCACCCTTATTACTGAAGCCGAATCTAAATTGGCTCTTCCACCTATGGAGCTTCCCCCAGTTTTGAACCCCGAAATCGCTTCTTCACACGAATTCGACTACAGACGCGTTTTGGTAAGAGGAACATTCAGACATGATAAAGAAATGTACATTGGCCCCCGCATGCGAGACGGGAAGGAGGGCTATTTTCTAATGACTCCCCTGGAAAGACCTGGGGGATCTACCTTATTGATTAAACGAGGCTGGATCAGTAAGAGCCACCTGGAGCGTTCAAGTCGACCTTTGTCCTTAGTTGAAGGTGAAGTTGAGCTTGAGTGTCTTTTACGGGCGACTCCCGAAAAGGGGATGTTCACTGTCGAGGGCAAATCTGGCAGCCATCACTACCATTTCATGGATGTTGCCGCTCTGGCTAAGGAAGGGGGTTGTCAGCCTGTTCTTGTTGAGGCTCTTCTTGATTTTGACTCAGCCAGTGCAGTCACTAGATATTCTGCCGAGAAAAACTTTTCTGTTGAGCAAATGGAACGACATGGTGTACCTATAGGCGCAACTGGCAAAGTTGAATTCCGGAACACGCATTTCCAATATATTCTAACCTGGTACGGACTTTCTATTTTCACTACGTTTATGTTGTTCAACTTGATCAAAAATAAACGAAAGCCAAAATCTAGCATAATGCGAAAGCTAGAGCACGCCCAAAGGCATCAATAACGGATTTCGATGAAATTCTCAGGTGCTTGCAAAAGAGTTCATGTAAATAAATAAAAATCACTATTGAGAGGCCACATAAAGCAGTCCTATTGCGTTAACCCAATCTCCAATATTGCCACATAGTCCAACTACCTCATATCCGTGGGGAGGAATCAGCTCATGGCCACTACCGCCAGTCTTGTTTCCGTAAATGTCACTCCGTCTCATGTTTGTAATAATTTGGATGCCATCAATCCAAGCGCCAGAACGGACAAAGAATCCGGTGATATACTCGCCCATTTGGAGTCTGAACTCTTTCGGTGACCCCCCGCGCTTGCCAAATAGAACTGGAGCACGGTCGACATAACAAAATTCTACACCGTCCACACTGTTTCCAGAGAATATGCGCACGGAAACGATATTAGGAGGTATTATGGTTGTTAGTTTGTTACCAATTTCTCTGCCTAATAAAGCCGACCTAAATCCTGTCAAAACACCCCGACGGCGTTCAAAAGTGTCATGAACCTGATCCCGTTGGGTCAGCTGAACAAAGTCTTCAACTGCAAGTTGTCCCTGGCCAACTGTGAGAATTTCCAGTTTTAGTTTCTTTTCTCTCCCTCGCCATTTTTCAGGAAGTTGATGGCGCAAATCGTCTTCATACAAAAACACCTCAGTTTGAGGCTGGTTTGGATATTCTAGATGACCTCTGCATTCACCGTCAACATGAATTTCAATCAAGAAAACGCCTGTAACAGACTTAATGAAAGCGCCGTTTTCAACAGGGTAAACATTAGGAGTAGACTGAAAAACACGGTTCTCAAAAGGTGACCTAAAGCCAGGATGTGCCCTGAATCGCAAGATATCTAGCCTATGCCAGCCACATTCGCTTTCGGGTAAACACAAACGTAAGCCAGGCTGGTTGCTACGAGTAAGAAACCCTTCCCTCGTCATGAAGGTCCTATTCCAAGTGATATAATCACGAAGCATAACTCCAAAAGGTTGATGAGGGCAACCCAAAAGATGGCCTATCTCGTGCATGAAAGCTCCCATACCGATATTTAAAGCCTCAAAGCTTGAGCCTGACTGATTGGCATCATTCGCAACCTCATTTGTGTCTGTTCTAGTTTCGTCCATGAATGCAGGTACAACTTCTTCTAAGCAAGAAGGCCATGCGTGCAAAGTATGAGAACCAAATATAGCAAGCTTGATATGGCCTGCCCCTCCGCCAAGTGCAGCATGGCCCAGAACTAGCTTTAGCTTGGGATCCCAGTGAGTGTCCAAGAAAATAGCAGCGACCATAACGTCTTCGCCCTTGTCTTGAAATGGGATTCCGTGCTTGTTGATTGCTTCTAGCGCATATCCGAATAATGCACCAGTGTCTGTACCATTAGGGTTTTGCTGGGCATGGTTGGGATCCCGAATTTCTGCCACAGAATGGCTAGATCGTATAATATGAACAACAGCTGTAGATCGGAGCCCTGGACCGTCTCTATTAGATAGTGTATCGCGGTCGTATTCTTCGTGCAAACGAAAAGTTCTGTGCCCAAACCCATTCCTGCTCATTTGCTCATCAGTAAAAGCAGACATCATATAGCCTGCCAGTCGGAGTTTTCGAATGGCTAATTCAAGGCCGTTTCCCTCTCTATCACGTTTGTACCTAGGCGAATCGAACGTTCCCGGTGAGTCACTTCCAAGAATCAAAGCCAGATGAAGTGGAGGGTTTTGGAGTAAAGGTACATAGTGGATAGTAAGTTTAGAGCTGGCTCTTTCGCCGTTGGCCCCTTCATACTGAATTTTTAGATTGTTAACACCTGTTTGAAGGTGAACTAAAGCTTTGAAGTGTCCGTCGGACACAGGCCATCTTTGAGAGGGAAAAGCGTCAATATGATGGTATACTATAACGGATGCATCGAATTGAGTGTTTTCTGGGCCCGCACCACCATGGAGTAAAAAGATTCTTTCGTGGACAGTACTGCCAGTTTGAATATTGTGAAACCTAGGAGCGTGTGAGTTGTTTCCAGAAGAGCTATTGGTGTACTGGAAGGGTTGCTGCACAGGCACATCTGGTCGAGTATTCTGGTTGACAGCAGGAGGGGGGGTAGGGGTAGGCTGGGCCTTATCGTGGTCCCTAAGTCGTTTGAATGAATCGAACATTTGTTAGATTCAGTGTAGCGTGTTTAGAGAAGAGGCAAGATATAATAGATGATAAAATCGTATTTTATGGCCGACCCTGAGACAACACCAGGGCTTGGGTTGAGTGTTCATATTGCCCGGCCATTATGCAAATTAATTTCCGCTCTGAGCTGAAACTTGGATGTTGCCAAGTGGCACAATACGTGTTTAGCACACGAGGGCGATTCATGATTAGCCTTGTACCAATTCCAAGGAGCACTGCCCCAGTGGACTGTAGCCAGCTTCGTCGTAGCTCAAAATCTTTTGACGTCGGGATCATAAATAGATACTATAGTAAACTACTATATAGATTGCCAAGCTGGGGGACAGGATTATGACGAAGTAAAATTGACGTCGAGCTTCTAGAACAAATTGGTCCTGCAGCCGTTTATGCTTTTCTTCTGAAACCTAAACTGCACATTGATTTATACACAAGATTTGCGTTAAGCCTGATCTAGCTACAACATGGCGGTCTTGACTCATGCACAAAAGTAAGGCAATTGCAATGCTTCGCAATACTTCACGCCAGAAGTCCGTCTGAGGGCCGTCACTTAACATGCTAAATGGTGGATAATACGGGGAAACGCCAAAAGACGCGAGATTTTTTCGATATCTCAATGCTACGCATATTGCACGAAGGATCGCGTAAACTTGAAATTATAATGCACGTGAGGTTTGAGCCCTATCAGAGGCCGCCAGCTTCAAACTGTCTGAGCATAAATGTCAGCACTGCGAAGTTATCAACACGCATTCGTGTTCAATGGCATTGGTACCAAATCGATAAACGGTGGCTTTTCTAAGGGCACAAATCTCATAAATTTCTGTTCAAATCACAACCCCCTTCCACTCACATTGACTTGAAAGAAGGCCTGGCATCCTTGGACCATTGCTCTAGTTGGATTGATTTGGAAGGCTATTTTGTTTGCTACTTCTTCATCATCGTTTATTCTGACTGAGTATGTGATTTTTAGGCTGTCGTTCGACTCGTACTAACGCAACTTGCAGTATCATCTAAATGGATATGTCACAGTACGGTGGATATCAAGAGGGATACAACCAGCAGAATAGTGCTGGTACGTCTCCCGCCTCTCCTGGGCCCCAAGCTGAGCATCCAGGCACTCAGGCTCATCACAAACGTAGACTCTACCCCCAACAACAGTACAATTTCTCTGCACCCACTCCTCCTGCCTACCCAGGTGCTAATCAAAACGACAATCTATATCCAGGAGCTCCCATCTCCGCGCCTTCTGCTATTTTCACTCCTGCCGCCGGTATCCCTTCTCCTCATGGTGTTGTTGGTGCAGCCAGTCCCTACGGGCAACAGCAGATAGATCCTCTTGCGGCACAATTTGGTGGCATGAACATTGGTGGTGTTCCAGCTGCCCCTACCGTTCCCTCGTATGGACAGCCTGCTGCAGGGAATATTGGGCGCTCTGCTCTCAATCAGTTGTACAACATTGATTTGCTAGCATCGCTTCCTCCTCCTATCAGTGATCTGTCACTTCCCCCTCCTCCAATTATTCTTCCTCCAGGAACTTCCTCGTCTCAAAACCCCGAGGCCAATGCTGGCCCCGAATACATTCGTTCAACTCTCAATGTTGTGCCAACTACGAATTCATTGCTGAAGAAAAGTAAAATCCCGTTTGCTTTGACAATAAGGCCTTACCTTTCTCTTCACAAGGCGACTTCTCCTGTCCCAGTGACTTGTGATACTCTTATTTGTCGATGCAGAAGATGCCGGTGCTACATCAATCCATTCGTTACGTTCAATGATCAATCCCATCGCTGGAAATGTAATATTTGCGGGCTAAACAACGACATTCCACAGGAATTCAACTGGGATGCGTTCAGAAACATGAGTGTTGACCGATATACTCGAAACGAAATCAATTATGGTGTAGTAGAGTTCAACTGTCCCTCCGAGTACCAGGCTCGAGCTCCCCAGCCGCCTGTGTACGTTTTTGTATTAGATGTGAGTGCGCCTGCTATTCAGACCGGTCTTCTGGCAACTGCTGCGCGAGCTATTCAGGAGTCTCTTGACAGGTTACCTAACAAAAACGATCGTGCACAAGTTGGTTTTATTGCCGTTGATTCTTCTTTACATTACTTCAACCTTCCCTATGGAGAAGATGCTGAGCCTTCTATGCTGGTAATTTCTGACATTGACGATCCTTTCCTTCCTCTTCCCAGTGGTTTGTTGGTGAATTTGACGAAATGCCGAGCCACTATTGACCTTCTTCTTTCGAGGATTGGGGACATGTTTGCTCAGAACGTCAATGATAACAACGCGCTAGGCTCGGCTTTGAAGGCTGCAAGTCTTCTTATTAACAAGGTAGGAGGAAAAATCATCTGTCTTACGGCTAATTTGCCTAATGTTGGCTTTGCCAAGCTCGAGCCTCGCGAAGACCGCAAGGCTCTCGGTACCAGCAAAGAAACATCTCTATTACAAACAGCCTCATCATTTTACAAAAGCTTTGCTATTGACTGCAACCGAAATCAAATTACAGTCGACATGTTTTTGTTTGCGCAGAAATACCAAGACGTTGCGTCGCTTAGCAACTTGCCCCGATTTACTGGTGGCCAGACATACTTTTACCCTGGGTGGAGTGCAAGCCGTGCAGAGGACGCAGTGAAATTCGCTCATGAACTGGGCGAGCATCTCTCTATGGAGATCAGCATGGAGGCCGTTTTGAGAGTTCGTGCATCGACTGAACTGCGTATGAACGCGTTCTACGGAAACTTTTTTAACAGGTCTTCTGACTTGTGCTCGTTCCCAACATTTCCGCGTGATCAGAGCTATGTCATAGAGGTTGCCATTGACGATACCATTAACAAGCCCTATATTTCAGTGCAAGCAGGAATTCTGCTCACGACTTGTGATGGTGAGCGAAGAGTCCGAGTTATCACCTGCACTATTCCCACTAGTTCAATTCTTCAAGACATTTATGCTTCTGCCGATCAACTTTCTATCACTGCATATCTGACACAAAAAGCAGTGGAAAAGGCATTATCTTCCGGTCTACAAGACGCCCGTGACTTGGTACAAAATCGCTTATTTGACATGTTGTCAGTGTACAAAAAGGATCTAATGACCACTAATGTTGGGGCGTCTGCTCCACTACAGTTCTGTGCTAACCTGCGCATGCTGCCTCTTCTCGTGAACGCGCTGATAAAGAATGTCGGACTTCGTAAATCTGTGCAAATCCCTACTGATATGCGATCAGCCGCACTCTGTTTGCTGAGCACGATGCCAATTAAGTACCTTATCAAGTATTTGCACCCTGACTTTTTTAGCTTGTTTGACATGCCTGATGAGGCTGGACTACCTAGCGAAGAAACGGGTGAAATTGTTCTACCTGAGAAACTCAACCTTACCAGCGAGCGATTAGTCCCTCATGGGCTTTATTTGATTGACGATGGACAGACCATTTTCATTTGGGTTGGTCGCAATATTGTGCCTCAGTTGTGTGTGGATGCCTTTGGCGTAGAGTCATTAGCAGAAGTGCCTAACGGGAAAACCGAGTTTCCTGAGTGCGACAGTCCGCTGAATGAGCGTATCCGAGCAATTATTGCTAAGCTTCGCGAGAAGAAGGATGCAGTCACATGGGCATCTCTGTTCATCATTAAGGAAGATGGAGATCCTGCTTTGAGACTATGGGCATCCACGTTCTTGATTGAGGACAGAACTGATGATATTCCTAGTTACTACCAGTTCCTGACTTCTTTGAGGGACAAGCTGAGCGCATAAGAAAAGAGACTATGTCGGTCCTTACGACATGGGAGAAAAACGCAAACGCAAATGCAAATAAAGATGCAAATGCGAATGGGCAAAACTACATGGCTATAAGTTATAGAGAAGTAGAAATTACCATCAATGAAGAAAAATGAGTTCAATTAAAAAAAAAAAATCAAAAAAAAATCAAGAATATGTAAATTAGCAGCAGCTGCCAGTTCGGAGTTGGAGTTAATCGATCGCTGAATGTTGAGCCTAGCCTGTCATGCGAATTTGAATACAGAACTGAGAGGTGCGTGGGGCGTGCAAGAGAGTGAGTGTAAACACTGTTCAGACGTCAACAGAGTAGATACTGGGGAGGGCGTGGTGCAAGCAATGAGTTTTTTCTGATTTAGATGTCGATGTGAACATGATTATTTTTGTCCGCAGGTAGTAAAGACAGCGAGATGACCATATAGGAAATTATGGCAAAGGATGCTGATAGAATTGTACGTGTATGTGTGTGTGGCATAAATAAACACGAAGGTATCATGAAATGTATAAACTAGAATTTCGACGTTTTCATACAGTTGTTGTTGCTGGCCAAACGACGGTCTATTGCTGTATAGTTTTTTTTGTTGCTTGGTTTAGATGTATGATCCAAGAACTGAGCTCAATTGAAAACTTAAGCAACCCTTATCAACAGACCGATGCATGGCTTTTTTTCATTTCTCATTTTCTTCGCGAGCAGCTAGTTAGACCCGGATACTGTACTCGAGCTCAACGTCCTGCAATTGCAATTTCGCAATAGTTTGGTCTTACACTGTACGCATTACACTGTACGCATTACACTGTACGCACGGCTAATACTTGATTTTTATTTTTATTTTTCACAATCGTTGACCCAAAACAAATTTTTTTTTCAAAATTTCGAATGTCGTCTCACCTTCAAAAAATACGGTAGTCATTGATTCGCATCTCTCATCTTTCGAACCATAGCTAGGCTACAAAAAAGCTTGTGGCATATACAGTACAGTATAGTATTATTGAATATTGTACTCGTTCACACAAACACACACCAATAAACACACATATTTAGAAGTCTGTGAACAATTTGAGACAAACTAGCTACAAATATCAAGTAAACGTAAGAGTTAACGAACGAACGAACCAACCAACAAACAAACAAACAAACAAACAATCGAAAAACAATCGAGCGAGGGAGCTAGCGAAAGGAAATCAACTAGAGTACAGAAAAAAAAAAAAGAAAAGGGACACCCCAATAACTTGCAACTACAAAATCATGTCGTTCTCATTCGGATTCAGCGGTGACGATATCGATGAAGAAAGCAACAACTCACTCTTCACCACTTCTGGCAGCGGTGGCACGGAGATGGGCGCCTATAACAATACAAACCAAGCTGACTACAGGTCTAAGTTTATGAGTTCCTCGTCTACAACTACTGCTGCTGCGGCAGCAAATTTTGTGGATCAAGCATATGTGCCGCGCAAGCTGGCTCTTCGAGATTTACTTGCAGCTTCCATAGGGGTTCGAATGAGCTATGCACTCGTTAATGTGAACTCATCACCATCATTGTCAACACAGCAAGTAGAAAATCAACAACCGCACAATAATGACTGGGTTTGCCGACGCGATCTGTTTGATGTAAAACACCAGCTCATGACGCAAGACACACTCTCGACTACTGATGAAATTCTGCTAGGCCTCACGAATGAAGATTTGCGAGTCGCAACGTACGAAGGCGGGCTCAAGAGCTGGGAATGCACGTTTGATCTCATGGCGGTTCTCGGGTCGCAGGATTTGTCAGGCTATGGAACGGTACTGGAACTGGGATGTGGAACAGGGTTGCCCAGTGCACTTATTTTTCAAAAGATCCTCCGTCGTCATCTTGGCAGTGCTGGCGGTGATCGACCTCGCAAGCTGGTTTTGGCAGATTATAATGAAAGTGTGTTAAGACTAGTCACTGTTCCTAATCTCTTGTTTGTATGGTGCGAGCTCCAAAGCCAAAACCTGCTGGCGGAGTTGCAAACAAGTCAAAGCACTGATTTGGATAGTACACACGCAGACGTTAACGTTGGTCCTGGTAGCGCTGTAGAACTGCGGTCTGGCGAGATTGAAGTCACGGAAAAACTCATTGACGCGTTTGTGGCTGACCTTGCCTCCAAATCAATCACCTTGGAATTCGTGTCAGGCGGCTGGTCTCCAGAATTTGTCACGCTTCTTAAAGGTACTGGGGAGCATGGCAACGACGAAGAGCGTTTCGATTTAGTATTGGCCTCTGAGACCATTTATTCACCAGAGACGCTGCCAATCTTTACAGACACGATGCTGTGTTTGATGCACCCACAAGAGCCACAGCAGCAGGATGATGGCCGTCAACAGCAAAATACGAGGACTGAAGCATTGGTAGCCGCTAAGAGAGTATACTTTGGTGTGGGAGGCGGGATTCCTGAATTTGAACGGGCGTTGGACGCGCGTAACGTCTCGTACAAGACTATTTCAGAAGAATCCAGTCAAGGAGTTGTTAGAGCCATTCTTCAGGTGTTTCTGTAGATGCATGTTATAGTGAGTCTATATTAGAATTCGTCTGAACTGGAAAAAGAACCCCATTAGACTTGAATTGCAGACCAAACTGACAGGGATTACAAGAACTAATACAGTTGAACAGCAGCAGGAACCCTTGCCGCTTTACAAATTGAGATCCGTGAAACGTGAACGTTAATTGATCCAGTTCATCGAGAACTGACAACAATTACAAAAAGGACAAAGCATGAAAAAAATTGAAGAAAAAGTAGCAGTAAACAGTTTTATTAGTTGGTCATGGATATAATGAAGAAGATGCAAGATTATTCACCTGGATATAGGCCTAGGTCTGTATAGTATACTTGAGTTCGTTTCATCGCCAGGGAGTTGTTGTGGATGGATTATGAGACATGGAGGATGTAGGGTGTGACGATTTCGAGACTGTCCTTCGACTTAATGCTGATGTCGAAGCCGACGCTGATGTTGGTCGCTGTTGTTGGCGAGTAGCAGTACTACTAGTTGATTTCGCATACGACGGGATTCGGCTGCCACTGCCACTATTGCTTATAGCAGTACTTGATCTTGATTGAGAAGAAGCAAAAGAAGAAGGTACACTCTTTCGACCATGTGAAGGTTGTCTCAATCTCGATTTAGGGACAGCCGTTCGCTTTGGTTCATAATCCTCCTCGTTATAAAGCGGTTCATCTTGATTTGCCGAGATGGTTGTTGCTGATGTTGACGTTGTCATGTGCGTGTCTTCCATCTCCATCTGATAAGCCTGCGTTTGTACCTCTCCTTGAGGTTGCGCCAAATTATCCATCCCCGTCCATCCACTACCAACACCACCACTACTACTACTCGCACCTCCGATTCCGCCACCACCTCTCTCCCTTTTGAACGACTCTGACGTCGGCGCCTCCGGAAACTCCACACACCACGCATTCATTTCAATGCCATACAAGAACGCCGAAAAGCTTTCGTTGAAGCTCGTTATACTTTCGTGCATCAGTTGCAGGTGCTGAAGGTTCTGGTCCAAATCGCCAAGCGCATCGTTCAGCTCTATCAACGGGTTTGTGAGAACGCTGTCAAGGGGCAGTCGCGTGGCGTCTGATGAGTAGTGTTGCCCGTGCAGGGATTCTGAAAGGCGGGACTCGGAACGTCGACGGAGCGGCGTTGTAGGACGCGAAGTGAGGCGAGACGGTGTTACTGACATTTTTGATGACGGACAAGCAACGTTTGGTAAGACTTGCAATGAATCGTTTTCAATGCCTTTTTTCTATGTGTTGACTATACTAACAGTTGTATTATGTTTTGTATTTCGTGTTTTGACGCGTGCTGGAAAAGTTGGGCACGAGCAAATGTTGTTGTTGTTGTTTACCGCACAGAGCGTGAAGAATGAGTTATAACCTAACCCTGGTAAATATTTCATGGTAGAGATTTGTGACCGATGTGAGTATGTGAGAGGGTACTGTTATCAAAATATCAAAATGATGAAAATGATGAAAATGATATAAAATGATATAAAATGATCAAAAGCACAATACGGTGAATAGTACCGCTTGTCCATACAGATCAAAAAAAAACGCCATTGCGAGTCGATATGGCTCACCGGTGCTATAATATGGGCTAGATCTCTAGATATGACTGGGAAGAAATCCTAGAAAGGGTCTTGATTTACATTGCGGTTACTGCTTGCAATTGCATCAATGTTGTCGGTATGGTCTCAAGTAATCCAGCGCATTTGGCACTTTTGGCACTTTTGGCACTATCAGCACTTTTCCGAACAAAATGGGGCATTCAGTCAAAATTTAATCCAATCAACATGACCGCAGGCTTTCATATCATGCAAAATTGATTTTGGGCTCTAGTATAAACTCATACTACGCCTAGCGCTTTTTTTTTCTCTCTGATTTAGATCTGTCTCGATTTCCATACTGAGTTGTGGACGCTTCAAGCAGTCTGGCTAGCCTGCAAAGTTTTTTTTTTTAGTTCTGCTTGAAATTCTCTCAAAGCGAGTTCGATCTGGGTGTTTATTTATTCATTCATTCATTCATTCATTCATTCACTCATTCACTCATTCACTCACAGAATTTTTTTATTTTTTTATTTAAAAACTGGCATACCTTTGGTGCGCGGAACAATTGGTCTACCGTTATAACATGATTTATAACGGGGGTGACCCAACGTGAAAATCGCTATGACTATCCTTATGCTTGTGTTCATACAGGGCTACCAGCTCGCTTATTTCTCAATTCGCATAAATGCTCAAGTCTACCAGACCATATGAGACAGGACATGCCTTGACACTGATATGGAAGTTGTACTCGAAATAGTCATGCCGGATGCCTGATTTGAGTAAGGGAGACGGCGCAGGTTCATCCAGCAAGCTTATGGATCAATTGCAAATTCGAGCTCGTGGAGCAAGCTTACAAAATTTATGTAAAGCCTATAGCCGCGAAGAGCTCTGCAGAAACAAAAAGCTGAGGTAGAAGTCACAGAACCAAAAGGCAGCAGCTGCTGTGTGGTATTAAAGGGGCCCCACGCTCACAACTAATAATAGGCCCTTCCCAATCATGTCGGTTTGGGCAATATGAAAGCAAATGTTATGCACCGTTGTATGAGCATTCGGCTCTTTTTGTCAAGTCTCTTTCTTTTTTTGAAAGGCCGGTCTTGCCTGCTCATGCATGTCTACGTCTGCCGCTGTCTGCTCCTATCAAATTTGCATTGAACTTTCATGCTTGCTCACGTTTGCCTGTGCTTGCTTGTATGTCTGCCTGTGTCTACCTATGCTTACCTATGCTTACCTATGCTTTCCTGAGCCTACTTGCCATCACCTTAGTCTACAGGTCTACTTAAGTACACCTAGGCCTGCAAATCTACTAGAATCTGCCTATCGGGATAAGTGCTGGTTTTACCTGCTCTTGCCTATATTATATGTCTGCTCTTAGATACACACACGTACAGAAGCAATTAATCACAGCGGTTAACGTTGTTTTCTCAGTTGACGACATTAATGTTTTGTCCAAGCATTCAAACGTCCATAAGGAAATGGATCTTTCTGGTCGGGTGGTCTTTATGATCGAAATCGATAGTGCTGGTGTGGGCTTGGCTCCGATCAATTGCAATGTCTATTGCCTACAAAAAATACGATGCTCAATTGCCAATCCGGTGTGAAACCTGCGCGAAGACCCTGTGTATCTTTTTGCTGCAAACACTCGTCTACATTACATGTTTCCTATTCATAAGTAAAACATTCACACTGGTAAGCGAGCGTGTCTGCTATACTGGCTTTGCCTTACTAAAAAAAGATTTACTGAGAAGCACAAAGTACCAAGCTTCTGGCTCCCGGGTAGGAAAGACGGGGCAGCTCGTGCTTCTGTTTAGTTGGCCGCCTTAACAGTTTGACCAAATATTGATCACGTCTAAGGGCTCTCATGCCTGACTTTGTTTCTGCTGTAGCTGTCGACGTCTCATCTCCAACCAACATTGCGAAGGGCAGCAAGCGGACTAGCTCCAGTGGATTCTAGCAGACCGTAACTGATCGGTAAAATCGCGAGAGCACCGAGATAGATAGCAACGTCAACTATACATGAAAACCAAAAGCGAAAGAATCAAACTGCCGGAATATATAGACTCCATTAGGATACGGATACTCTATAAATCGGCACACTGTAGCTATGCTGTATAGACTAGTTAACTGGCAGTTTGATAGCATCCTAGTCCAGCACTAGCGCTACACAACGGGTCTGCACCACCGGCCAAGTGCTTAACACCGAACCAAAAAGACAAGCTTGTTGGAAATATTATCATTACCGCAATGTTTAGCACCGGTTTTTTTATTTTTTTTGAAGCTTGGATTAAAATTTAATTAGAGTAATAGGGTTCAACAAGGACTCCGAGCTCGGGCGCCGTGATAAAGTCTATTGAAGTCTTCTAAAGCTAAATGTAATCACCAGCTAAAAGTTTTTCATAAGTCTGACCCTGAACTTTGTAATGTGGGCCTCCTATTTTTGGCTTCAAGGACGCCCCTGACACTGAAGTGAAAAGCCATGACATTGACATCAACATGGCATGAATGAATCATTGAAGCAATCCATGAACGAGAAGTGCGTGCCATGTAGCATGCTGTGTAGCATGCCATGTAGCACTCTAGTATCATGCGTCCTCAAGCAAACAGCAAAACAGTGGGGCAGATATTGATTAATTTCTCTGGAGAATTACGTGTGTATTTTGTGGAGCTATAGACTCTACGCATGCTGTTCTCTACTTTTCTTGGGAGCCGCCGAGGGCCAAGCTTGATGAAAGCCCTCGCAATAATTCTTTTTGTTTTTGGCGTTGGTTAACGTTGCCAGTCCTCACTGAAATTGTTTGACGTGACAATTTATGGATACATTTTATCAGGTGCTTGTACCGTGTGATCTTTGTCAACGCAGAGAAGCCTGCTAAAATACGGTCAAAAAAGGTAAGAGCTCTAAGAAGTCAGATAAATTACGGTCAGAAGGCACAACGAAACTCACAGAGCTGACTCCGTGTAAGACGCAGGACCCTTCACGCTGCACGGGAGCGATAGAGCTGATAACTCTAGCAAGTTCCTCAGACACTTCTATCGATAGTCCATTAAACTCCAGAGAGAACGAGATGAAAAAACCCTGAAAAAAAAAGTCCAAGAATCGCAATCGCAGATAAGCAGGTTCTCGCTCGTAGATGCTTTTAGAGATTGAGCTTGCAAAATTCCACCCTTGGTGTGGAAGACCCTGTGCCATGTGGCCTGTAGCTGATAAACCTCTTGTATTTCCAAACGTCAAAAGTCAAATAATAAAGTCCTGGCTAAATATTAACCACATAGCTCGTAAAAAAAATAGACTGTTGACATTGGCGGCTATTGAGAATCACGCTCTTTCTACCGGCGGCCTACAACAGCTAAACTCAGCGGGTGTCTACGGTATAGTGCCACTGGGCCATGGGCATCCGCAGAGACATTTGGAACTCGACAGAACAAGACATGCACAGTGTTTTTGCGGCTATTGGCCGGATTAAAATGACTACTTCTATATCATGTCCATGGCCCTAGGCTATAGACATCCATGGACACGACATCTAGGCTTTTTTGGTCTACCGGGCAATGCGCGTAAGGAGGTTTCCAAGCACGTTATACGTTATAGGGCTCGCTTGGAATTAATATGGAATGAAAATTTTAAGCTCGGTATTGTGTGTGCGACTTTTGACGCATCTAAATTTACATGTGGGCCCATGGGGCCGTTTTGCCAACCGTGGTACCAAAAGAAAAGCTGTTGTGGCGTCCGGCTTGATGGTTTATAGTGTCGCCAAAGCTAGCGCTAGCGCCAAGTCTAACGCTGAGCAAAAGAAGACGCATCCGCGGAACGGTCCATGACAGGCTTGAGCCTTGAGCCCGAAGCCCGCCTTTGAAGGAACAGCGCGTCTTCCTATACCAACAGCCTGGTGAGTGTTCAGATTCTCAGCTCAAGCTTGGCCCGCACGATCTCTTCAGCGTTCACACAATAGCGCGGCGTCAAGCCCATGTGCCGGCAGGTTGCCCCAAGCTTCCACGGGGCGCACTGAAGTATGACCCCAAATCCCACACAGATCCTCGTATTTCGTGCTGAAAAAGCAGATCGAACGGGCAGAGTACTGTACCAGCGGATATCTGTATATCGATAGTCTGGTCGACGGCGGCACCTACCGGTACAGTTTCATGTCGATTACAATTGTGGACGGGGACTGATGATGCTTAAGCTTCGCCAGTTCTTAGGGCCCTTTGAGCCTCAAACTCAGCTTCAGATTCAGCTCCAAAGGCTGAAGCTCGGAATCTGAGCATGAACTAAGCGCGAAGCCCATATAGGCAGACGTGCCATCTGCAGGCGACAGTTGCAGTTAATCAATATATTCATTTGCCAACGGATGGACTCCCTTAACCACCCCAGCACGCGCTATAGCTCTGCGAATCAAAAGCTGATATCTATAGAGGCCAGGACGGGGCTAACGCAGCTCTGTTTGAAACCCCTCACAGCCAATCACGCCCACGCATCTCTCAAAGTGGTTACGAGCAACCCGTTACTGGGCCAACCGGTATCTTCGTGTGCGTGAGCCTGCGCGCGCGATAAACCCAATTACATAACCAAGATGGAGACCGTTATATAACCGCAAAACTCTATTTTGTCTAAAAGAGTCTAAATAACCCCAACCCCACAGCACTTTAAGAAGATTAAACGCCGCCAGGTCAAGCCGTGTGCAAGGCATGCGTTTCCTGAGCAACATCTATCGATACTATTCGATAGTACTAGATACGGCCGGTGGGAAAAGAAAAAAGAAAGGAAAACGTGAGAACACGAAACAGCAAAAAGTTGTGTGATGAAGGCTAATCCTAAAAGAGCTTTGATCCACTATCCGTAGCCATGCCTTATACTGTACAGTTTTTATGGCGGCCACTATAGAGACGACAGCATGAGCACGCACGCTAGTCCAAATTAGGTTTCTGTCAATATCTTGTTTCTTTTTATTTTTGTCAATTATTTTTTGTCAATTTATATAAATCCCTGCTCTCCCTTTTTTCAATTTTTTTTTTTTCCCTTTCCTTTCCCTTTCTTTTCTTCGTTATCCATCAACCATTCTATTTCATCCATCATCTTAAATCTCTTCTGATGGAAAAGTCCGACCCTCAGCCGAGCTATGACCTCGAGAAATACGGTGAACCCGTTGTCGTAGGCGGCTCCAACGACGAGTATGCCGATCATGAGTCCGTACAAGCTGGACAGGTCCAGCGACAACTTAAGCAGCGTCATGTCTCCATGATTGCTCTTGGTGGTACTATTGGAACCGGTCTCTTTATCGGTACTGCAGTTCCCATTTCACAGGCAGGGCCTGTCGGTTCTCTGATTTCATATATCTTTATGGCAACCGTTGTGTACTCCATCGCAAACTCTATTGGTGAAATGGCAACCTACATCCCCATCACGGGTTCCTTCACCGTTTTCTGCTCTCGTTTCGTTTCCCCTGCTCTCGGCGCCTCTATCGGTTGGCTTTACTGGTTCTCATGGGCCATCACTTTTGCTATCGAACTGTCCGTCATTGGCCAGGTTATTGAATTCTGGACTTTTGCTGTACCTATCGCCGCATGGATTGGTATTTTCTTTGTTATTTTCACCATTCTCAATTTTGCCCCTGTAAAGTACTACGGTGAGATTGAATTTTGGGCTGCTTCCGTTAAGGTTATTGCCATTGTTGGCTGGCTTATTTACGCCCTCTGCATGGTCTGTGGAGCTGGCAAAACTGGCCCAGTTGGTTTTAGATACTGGCGACACCCAGGCCCCATGGGCCCTGGAATTCTTTCGAGTAACAAAAACACTGGTAAATTTCTTGGATGGCTCTCTTCTCTCATCAACGCCGCTTTCACGTACCAGGGAACTGAGCTTGTGGGTATCACTGCTGGTGAGTCTACCAACCCCAGAAAGACTGTTCCACGTGCCATCAACAGAGTTTTTTTCAGAATTCTTATTTTCTACATTCTCTCCATTTTCTTCATGGGATTGCTTGTGCCTTACAACGATCCCCTTCTTAACAGCGAAGAGTCCTACTCCTCTTCTTCTCCCTTTATTATTGCCATCATCAACTCAGGTACTCCCGTTCTTCCCCACATTTTCAACGCTGTCATTCTCACTACCATTCTTTCTGCCGGTAACTCCAACGTCTACATTGGCTCCCGTCTTCTGTATGCTCTTGCTCTTGGTGGCGTCGCTCCCAAGATTTTCCTCAGAACCACCAAGAATGGTGTTCCTTATGTTGGTGTCGGTTGCACCGCTCTCATTGGACTTTTGTCTTTTATGGTTGTTTCCAGCGGTGCTTACACTGTCTTTAACTGGCTTGTCAACATTTCCACAGTTGCTGGGCTGCTTGCGTGGGCTGCCATTTCTTACTCCCACATTCGCTTTATGCAAGCACTTAAGTACAACGGAATCTCTCGTGATAGTTTGCCATTCAAGGCCAAGCTTGGTGCTGGATACGCATGGTACGCTTTCATCTGCATCGTCATTGTTACTCTAGTACAGGGGTTCACTTGTTTCTGGGATTTCACCGCGTCAACTTTCTTGACTGCTTATATTTCCGTGTTCCTTTTCCTGGCATTGTGGATTATTTTCCAATTTATTGTATTCCGTGATGGAGCTCAATTCCAGCACCCTATCGAGACTCTGGATATCGACTCTGGTCGCCGCGAGGTCGATGCAGTAGACTGGGATGCCATGACTCCTAAGAACATGTCTAAATTTGAGAAGGCCCTGGACTTTATCTTTTAGAGGGATAATTTTCTTTTTCTTTTCATCTGTTGGAATCTGTCTAGATTTGTTTTTTGACGACCCTTTCTCTCTCATGCTAATGGCAGACGATATCATAATCTATCAATTACAATTCTGAAGGGAACTCTCATAGGCTATATACGTGTCATATATATCATCTTATCTTTTTTGTATGTACTTGTCTTTTTGTTGAATCATTTACGTTTTTACTCGTCTTTTCGAAACTAGATATAGATCTGGTGGTTTTGCTACTTCCCTTTCCAAGATTCTTTCCGCAATCAACTATGATTGAAGGATGCTGCTCCTTCAACTTTATTACCTTTTTTTTTTTTTTTTAGTGTGCTATAGCAGTATAATGTGGTGGATATGTCTGCAAGAGGCACAAAGGCACGATACTTTTATTTAGCCAGGACGCAAGACACTCGATATAAGACACTATATACTAGATGCTGAATGCTGAATGCTGAATAATAGATACTAGATACTAGATACTAGATACTAGATACTAGATACTAGATACTAGATACTAGATCCTTAAGACTCATATTAAACATCAAGCAGCATTTCGAATAAGAAAGAATCAAAGAAAGAAATAAAACCAGAAATAAAAAAATACGTTCTCTCAATTGACAGGGACATACAGCTTTTTCTGATTTTTCAATATGAAACAAAAAAAAAAAATGAAAAAAAAAAATCACTTCAACTGGTTTTTTATTTCTTATTTTTTTTTTTTTCTCCCTTTCTTTGACATTTTATTTATCTTGTTTATTTATTTCACTTCTTTGGTTCAAATCTCGTGATTCATCGTCCATCATGAAAGATATATACATAAACGTAGAGATCAAATACTCATATATATATATATACATGACATCCAAGTCTAGTTATAGCCTGGTCTGGTTTGGTCTAAAATACGGCACATCTTCCTTCTTTTTTCTTTTTTATTATTCTTTCTCATGATCATGAGTTCTCTTAAGTCTTCTTTGCAATTATCTTGGCTCGTTAAATCTAAGCTGGCAGGCACATTTTATTTCACATCTTTTTTTTTTTTCCGTTCAATTCTTCTTTTATTTGGCTCATAATGATTTTTTTTTTTTTGGCTCAACGCCTTATCCGCCATATCATCAATCAATGCCGGTCAAGCCTAATCGTATATACATATATATATATATATACCGCGGCCGTTTATATTTCTTTAGATATACGTATATGATGTTGACCGTTAATTCCATTCAAAGCTTAGTTTGTTTATATGTATGTATATATATATCCCAGAAATGGGCTTAGGCTAGTCAGAGACCTATACGCTCAGACGTAGACATAGATATAGACATAGACGTAGTACACTTGACTAAAGATGGACTAGAAGACTAGAAGACTAGGACTAAGCAACTAGAACTACCTGGTACACTGCTTGGGCGAAGGAAGCCCTGAGCCACCACACCTTTTCAATAGATGTAAGGTATATGACCTCCCTCCCCCTTCTTTCTTTCCTCTCTTCCCTTCTTCACTTCTTTCCTTCCTTCCTTCCGTAATGTCTGCCATAAAATGTGTTGGTTGCAAATGCTGAATAAGAAGGCCGGCGGCCAAATGATCTATGATCCCTGATTAATAGATCATGATCATTATAATGTGTGATATCTAGCAGTGTAGGCTTTTGATATATGGGGATTTTTTACAGACGTGTTTGTACAAACGCGTTTTGTAAAACAAGACCCTTGATGCAGCCGCTCTGTAATAAGAACACAAGAGCATTTTGACATTCAAACACAAGAAATACCCATGATTATATAGCTACAGAATACAAACTTTCCCCAAATCATACTTCCCTATGACACAAAAACACACACACAATTATCCAAATGTAGAAGACGCTCCCCTAGCCACTCTCTTCTGTGCACTAAGTCTCCAATCATTAGGATCAGAAGCATATCGATCATGGAGTGGCTGAATGCGCTCAGCCTTCTTACGTTTTGACAAGTGTGCCGGGTCTGCAACTTTGAAAAACGTGGGCGCCACTTCCGCCAGCCATTTTGGATCAATGGTCGTCACCGTGTGCATGTATTCCTTCGTTGTAAGTAACAGTGTATGATATACAACGTACTCGGCCGGTTTCCCAAAAAGTGAAGAAGAGGGGTGCATGTATACTGGTGTGCTCTCAATCAACGTCTTGTACCCCTCTTGCGGGTCCTTGCGGGCACTGTTCCGGAAAAATCCAGCACAAAGGGCTTTGCGGATAACTTCAGTGTTGCTGGACAAAAGACCGCTTCCGCCTCGTCCCCCAGTGGCGCATGAAATAATGGGATGTTTGTACCGGTCCATGATTGAAACCAGTTGCTGGCGCACATCGTAGGCCCGCTTGAGACTTCGTTCCTGAATAAAATTGTCCACGCACCATACTCTTGATTGCCCGCTTCGAATCCACCCGGTATACACGTTCAAGTGCATCAGATGATCTCCGTTGGGATCATGGAATTTGGCCTTTTTCTGGTCCGCTTGCTGCTGTTTTTCTTTGGGTCGGTAAAAGACGTTTTGAACACTGAGCATGGCCACAATCGTAAGCATTTCATCAGAGCACTTGGCTTCTACCGAAGTAATAAGAACTTTGGCTAGGCCAGGTTCCATTGGGAAATCGGCCATTTTGCGCCCTTGCCTCGTCAGCAGCCCTTCTCCATCCAGTGCGCTTAACGCATAAAGTTCTTCCAAGGCAGTGAGCAACGTGTTGGCCGGAGGGGGATCCATAAAGTCAAAGTGCAAAAGATCGTTGATTCCCATGGCTTTCAGCATTAGGATCGTATGTGATAGATTTTGTCGCTGGATCTCTGGAATAGTGTTGGGCAGCATTTCTGTTTGAAAGGCCTGTTCCGTGTATAATCTATAACACTTACCGGGCCCAGTTCGACCTGCTCGACCAGAACGCTGGTTCGCTTGCGCTTGCGAAATCGGCGAAATAACAAGAGAGTCCATTCCCAGTTTTGGATCGTATGCATTTAGTTTTACAAACCCTGGATCTACCACATAATAGATACCGTCGATTGTGATTGATGTTTCTGCAATGTTGGTTGCAATCACGACTTTCCGGCTTCCTGGAGGCGCTGGATCAAAGATTCGACTTTGCATTTCGCTCGGTAGCGCTGAGTACACGGGAAGAACAATAAGCTCAGGCACATCAGGCCCAAGTGCCTTCATTCGTTCGTACAATACCTCACAACTAGTATCGATTTCCTCTTGACCAGTTAAAAACACAAGAATATCGCCGGGAGGTTCCGCCAAATGAATTTGCATCACTGTCATCAACGCAGCGTCTAGGTAGTCGAACTCAGGCTCCTTTGTGTATAAGATATCAACAGGGAAAGTTCGCCCAGGTATATAAAGAATAGGGCAATCCAGAAAATATTTCGAAAACTTTTCTGCATCTAGAGTAGCAGATGTGATGATGATTTTGAGATCAGGCCGGCGCGTAGATGCCTTTTTCAGCAATGCAAAAAGCACATCGGTTGAAATTGTACGCTCGTGGGCTTCATCAAGCATGATAACGGAGTATTGCGTCATGTTGGGATCAACGAGAGCTTCGCGCTGAAGCATACCATCAGTCATGTACTTTATGTGAGTCTGTGGGCTGGTGCAATCTTCAAATCGAATAGTGTATCCAACGGTCGACCCAAGTTTGCACCCAACCTCCTCTGCAACTCGTTTGGCAACTGATACAGCAGCTACACGACGAGGCTGAGTGCAACCAATCTTACCTTTTTTGGAAAACCCCTCTTCATAAAGAAACTGTGTGATCTGTGTCGTTTTGCCAGATCCAGTATCGCCAACAATAATCAAGATCTGGTTATCTCTAACGGCCTGAAGAAGCTCATCCCTAAGCTGATACACAGGCAGGCTTTTTCGCTGGTCGCTGATGCTCATGTTTGTTCTTTTGCCATACGTGACATTTTTTGTGTCGTTCGCTTTTTTCCACTC
This sequence comes from Geotrichum aggregatum, assembly GCA_030564925.1. Lineage (NCBI taxonomy): Eukaryota > Fungi > Ascomycota > Dipodascomycetes > Dipodascales > Dipodascaceae > Geotrichum > Geotrichum aggregatum. The sequence goes on from JAJMAH010000032.1 coordinate 77,824, forward strand.
GGGCACATCTTGGTTGATTTTCCGCCTGAAGTCGTCAGCAAACACCTTAGAATTTTGTGCTGTAGACGCGTTTGCCGCTAACGGATCATGCCACTGTGTGCTAATATCAGCTTTGCCTCGTTCTTCTTGAGCCTTTTCCTTGGCCTGTTGTTGACGCTCTTCACGTCGTTCCCGAGCAAGCGAGGCACCAGACATGGCTGCTCGATTCAGAGATCCTTCAGGTGCACGAACAACACGCACAGGACTCAATTCGAGACTCTGTTTAGTCTGTCCCGCCAAAAAAGGCGGTTCCTCCTCACGTACCTCAATATCAACTTCCTCCTCAAGCTCAAGAGTTTCTAGATCGTTATCTCTTGCTGCATTGATGTCTTCATCCAATTCTGGATAGTCTACCGCTGAAATTGCACCTGACGCGATAAGTTGTCGGATTTCCCATCTTTCAGGCGACGTGAGCCTCTTCCTCGTTTTTCTTATGGCTTCTGGAAGTGGTTCTTGACCTTTTCGGAAAACTAGTGTACTATTTGCTCCGGTAGCAAACTCAGGGTCCATTTCCAGATCCTCACCACTGCTTTGATCAACAACCTTCATGGACAGACTTATTTTGCCGCCTTCGATTTTCATGACCTTGACTTTGACTGGCTGGTTCTTTTCCAATACGTCCTCTGGGTGTTCGACTCTACTTCCCTCTCGAATAGCAGAAACATGAACAAGACCTACAGAAGTTAGAAGTGTCCTTATACTTTTTTTTGAATACCTACCATCTACCTTTCCTTTCACTCCTTCGATAGTCACAAACGCTCCAAAGTTTTTGACGTTTGTAACATGCCCGTCGTAAATTTTACCAACAATTGGCGCATCGTCAAGTCGCTCACGATGCTCCCTCCTCCTTCGATTGTAACCTCTATCGTCTTCGTCAAAACTGTCGCGCCTCCTCCGACTTCGTCCGAATCGATCCACGCTTGGGCTGCGCTCTCGCCTATGTCGATTTCTAGGTGGCGACGGGCTTGTACTTTTCCTGCTTCTGTGCCCTCTTTGTCCCGGAGAGCGGGTTCGCCCCCCTCTTTGTTCGATCGACTTGAGTTGATCTAGAGCATCGTCGACCGCATTACTTGGTATTGGCTCCGTGTCTGGCAAAGACAGGCCTTTAAAGATGTGTTCCTTTGCACGCAGGTCTTTATTGGCGTCTCTTAACTTCTTCGCGTTCTTATATTTCGGATGCAATTGTCGAATAACTCGATCAATATTTTCGATAAATGCGTCAGGAAACTCAGCGCCAACCTGACTTAGCTTTTCTTTCAGCTCGTCAGCGTCTTTAGACTGCCCATGCAAGTCAAGCACAAACTCGGCAAGTGTCTTGTCGTTCACGCCAGTATAATTCGATATCTCATCCGTCAACCTTGATACCAGGTTCAAAACCTCCAGCTTCTCTATAGTATCCATTGTTTGTCGGCGGAACCAAGATTCATAAATTGAAAGAAAATTTATTTATATACGAAGCACGTGATTTTTAGTATGAAATCTGATAATTACATGGTGGGAAGGCTGTGAATGCCATCCTTGTCAACTACTGAGATCTAATTGCACGTTAGTGAACCCATCGAACAAACGTATATAACAGTTAAAACTTACTCGGATTCCTTTGAAATCAATGGGAATTCGTCGCTTGATTTCCTCAACACATAAACCCATAAGCTCCATGCCTTCTTCTTTAGTCAGGTTGGGCCTGTGATGACGATCAAGCAAAGATAGAACGTAGTAAGAAGCGTAACCATGAGCGGCATATGGCAATTCAACATTTGCAGCTAAGTAGTCAATCCAATTCAACACCGGCTTCTGAGTTTTGGCATTGTAGCCGCCAATGAGTAGATTTACTTGAAATGGTTTCTGATCCAGTTAGCACAGGTACATCGGTGGCAAAAGTTGACATACTCTCGATCTCAGAGCATTTGCAAGCTCGTTTCTAGTGAAACTAGCAACGGCTGTCGATGACATTTCTGTGCCATTTCTCATTCCATATAGTTGAACGTTTGCTTGCAAGTATTCAGCAAATTGAACTGTCCGCATTAGTTTGGCAACTCGCAAGAAAAGTTTTGGAGCCTGGAACTTTACCTGTATCACCGGCCTCGCCAGAGAATGCAATGAGAGAGTGCTTGTTTAAACTTCTGGTTTTGTCGTCGTCCGTTTTCAGCACTGAAATACCTCGCATAGCGGCCATAGAGGTGGCAATAATGACCTCATTGCCCGTCGTAATTCCTAGTATGATATCCATGGTATTCGATTATTCGTAGTTTTAGTTAGTAGAACGAGCAGCAGGATGTGGTTTCGATGGCTCAAGAAACGATGGTGGTAGCTGAAGATCCCAGTTGCCTTCGATGCACAAAACGTTTGTTCACTTGAGTAAACGCGTTTTCACGCCCAATCGGGATACAAATAGGTACGCGTAATGATCTAATAAATGTTTATTATTTCTGTTTACACATTTCGTCTCTCTACCTTCCTCCTACAAAAACGTAACTCATCTCTGTATTCACAATGCCAGAATTCGATAACAAACCTGAAGATGAAGCAAGCTCATCTAGTCCTGAAGTCAACAATGCTGTTTCTATTTTAGAGTATGTTGAACTATTTGATTTGTTCTCAAATCTAACTTTACAGACTACCAGACGCTCGCGTAGATGAAGACATCATGCTCCAGTTTTACAGTCGCCTGTTTCCTTACCGATACTTTTTCCAGTGGCTTAATCACTCGCCCTCACCTAGCACGTCTTTTACACATCGCGAAATTGCATTCACTCTCAGCAACGACGCTTATTTGCGGTATCAGTCATTTCCTAATGCCGAAGCTTTCAGAAAAGAGGTTCTACGACTAAACCCTTCTCGTTTTGAGATTGGCCCTGTATACTCATCCAACCCTAAAGACCGGAAAATCGTCAAGAAATCACAATTCAAACCTTTGCGCAAGGAAATGGTGTTTGATATCGATCTAACTGATTACGACGATATCCGCAAATGTTGCCAGGATAAACAGATTTGTACAAAATGCTGGCAGTTCATCACCGTTGCAATCAAAATCATGGACAAAGCATTGAGAGATGATTTTGGATTTAAGCACATATTGTGGGTATACTCTGGACGTCGCGGAGCTCACGCGTGGATTTGCGATGAGAGAGCTCAGCTTCTTGATGACCAGAAACGTCGAGCAGTGGCGTCTTATCTACAGCTACATGCGAAAGGCAAAAAGTCTGTTATTCGCCGCCCACTTCATCCACATATTGACCGAAGCTTGGATGTTCTCAAGAATCGATTCACATCTAATATTCTGGAAGATCAAAATCCATGGCAAACCGTGGAAGATAGCGAGTCGCTCTTAGAGGCTCTGCCTGACAAAAGCTTAGTTAGTGCTTTGCGTGATAGCTGGAATCAGTACGGAGTGAGGCCAAGCAAACTGAAATGGAAAGACATCGATCAAGTTGCACAAAAAGGAGTCTCCAAGTCGTTGAACTCTAAGCTTCTGAAAGAGGCCAAGCAAGACATCATACTGAATACAATGTATCCGCGTCTGGATGTTGAGGTTTCCAGGCATTTAAATCATTTGCTGAAATCTCCATTCTGTGTTCATCCAGCTACCGGTCGTGTGTGTGTCCCTATTGACTCCTCGCGCGTAGACGAATTCAACCCTCTTACAGTTCCCACTGCCACACATTTGCTTCAAGAAATTGATGAATATGACGCCAAGAACAAAGCAGAAGAAGGGTCTCAAGCTGAACGAGTGGCTGATTACGAAAAAACATCTTTGGCGCCATATATCCGGTATTTCAAAAACTTTTCAAGCCAAGTTATGAAAGAAGAGATCCATGAAAAACGATCTAGAGAAGAGACCAGTCTAGATTTTTGAAAAGGGTACATGTCTATTATATATGTACATTGATAACGTATTATATCTGTGGAGTGTATCCATGTGCTGTAGATCAACGGCCGTAAAACAGGTTGTAGATGCCAGAAGCTAGCGTAAAAGGACTAGGTATCCAGCTAGAGCTTTTAAGATTGCTGACTGGCAAACACAGAGACTTAATTTTTAGAGTCTGTTCATCTTCATTATGCCACCAGGTGAGAACGCGACGAGTTTGGTCGAATTCCCATTGGCCAGAAGAGACAATAACTTCAAATTTGTCTTCAGGGAAACTGAAAGCTGGGAGGGATATTTCGGTACCAACGGTGCCGTCTAAACAATGAGCAGCCTCAATATGCAGTGTAAAAACGCCAGACACCATTTCAAAGGAGTATTTCTTCAAATCGCCCGAGACAATTAGAGGAAATGGGCGAGCAATGGCTTGGTCCGCACGGTTAGCATGAGCTCGAGAAAGTTTAGAATCTATAATAACCGCCTCTTTCGTGCTAAGCTCTGAAATATCTGTCTTTGATTCTGAATCTCCAACTAAAGTGATTTCTGACGAAGAACTAAAAACTTCTGGCGTCTTTTTGCCCAGGTCATGGTGTCCTTTGCTAAAGATACTAAAATCCTCGCCATTCCAGTAGTCACCAAACTGATGAGAGTTTTGAGCAGAATACACCCACAAAGTATGATGAATTTGAGCAGCCTCTAGAGCGTTTCCCAAAGCGTCCCAGGCCTTGATCTGAGAGCTATAATCGCCGGTTTTGTACGCCAGCCTGTTGTCCAAATCAAAAGGCATGCCAGTTTCTGACATAAGACAAGGCGTGATTCCAATATTTTCTCGCCCTTCTTCTCTCATGGCAATAATTTGATCCCTCATACAGTTTCTGATGGCAGTTTCTCCGAGCTTTATTGCCAGAGGGGGAGCTGCATATCTTCCGCGCAACACGCCCAAAACATCTGCATTCCACCAGGTGCTCCAATGCTTTTGCACCATGGTTAAGCCATCGTAATAATGCGGAGCATAAATAATGTTTGAGTCCATATAAGGCGAGCCCTTTAATTTAGGAGGTATAGACATGGTAGGAGGCTGACAGAACAAAAACATTTTGCTGTCGACTTTTCGCATACTGGTATAGAACCGGTTCCAGTATCTTGTAAAGTAAATGGTATTAAACTCGGTCTCGTTCAAGAGCGTACCGTCTGCAGCATATTTGAAGTATTCAGGCTTGAGCACTTCATTAGTCTCGTCATTCCAGACTCCGTGCTGAGCCCAAATACATCTGCCAAGCTCCCAGCCAGGGTCACGCTTCCAGCCGTACTTGCTGTCATCGTAGTCTTCTGAGACCCAGGTGCGAACACCTTTCGGATCAACAACTTTGCTGCCAATTTTTCTTGGTCCAATGGTACCAAACTCATACACTTCAACTTCGCAAGGCTTGCCCATACCCAAGATCATTGATTCCAGAGGAGTGGGGGTGTTTCCCACCTTTAGATGCATTTCGGCGGAAAGTTTAGTGATATCTTCACACCCGACTAAACCTCTATTCAGCTCGTTGAGAGTCTCAACGCCTATGATCGATCGGTTCATAAGATCAGTCTCCTTTAAAATTCTATTGTAAAAGTAGCTCAAAGCATCGAGCAGAGAATCCTGCAAGTAAACTTCAATATTTTTGCCGTCTATAATGGCGTTTGGTGCAAAATCAAGCCCGGCATTAAACAAGGTGAAGGCTACTTGGCAGGCAAGTCTAGTGTAGTTTGTGGGCCAAAACATTTTGGGGTAATTCTCAGGATCCTCGTACTGACTCTGCACCAAGCAAGCCTCTGTGACCTCGAAAGCTTTGGGGTCTAGGCCCATTGCATAGTATGTCCACAAGGGGGCACCACTTCCTCCACTATATCTCGACCACTATCCATTTGTTAGTGAAGTCTAAATCAAGAAAAATTTCTACTCACGTTGTCTTGATGTGGATCCATGAAGACGTAGAATCCATACTCGTCGAGAAGTTTTAGGACTTTTAAAGTGAAATCAATAAACTCGTCATCATAGACACCTGGCCCCTTATGTTCCAAGGCTTCCCACGTAAAGACATAACGAATGGTATTGAACCCATAAGACTTTAGCTTGGAGAAATGAATGTGTGCTTCTTCCAACAGGAAAGGCCTATTCACGAACGATACGTTATCACCGTCCCAGTAGGCATCATCGACTCGTTCAAAAAAGCTAGGATTCTGGACGGGCATTTTGCTCCCACCATCAAGGTTGATACCTCTCAAAGTAACCGTTCGGTTTGCTTCGTCTCTGAGCCCTCCTTGGCTGTCGATTTTCAAGCAAGCAGCAGGCATTTTATTGTTAATGTTGGTGGGATGGAGTTGAATGGTATAGGGAGAAGGCATTATATTAAGTTGTTATCTCCCAATATAAATACTTGCAGATTCAGCCCTGTGGCAGTTCGGAAGAACTATCGTACAACTTAGAGCCCCTGTAAAATGCTAGCTTCGACTGATAGATCCTCGAGCCAGGTTATTCGAGTTGCAAGCAATCCTTTGTGTACCATATGATATTTAATAATTACTGCTATGTTAGGTTTATTCTTCACCTAGTCATGCTTTACAGTTTATTTTACAGTGTGCCCTTAATATGTTATATAGGATAATTTCTGGTTAGAATTTTTTGAGATCGACCCCTGATAGGATTCCCCTAAAGAGAGGCTTTCAACTGGTAGAATGTGTAAACACCGTTTGAACTGCAATCAAGCTACTTTCAGCATCTGCTTCTAATGTTAACAGAATCTCTCTTTACGCATACAGTACTCAGTGTGCTTTGTTCAGGCTGCCCAGCATAGTCAAGATGGCAAGAAGAGGTGAGTGGTAGATGTTGAAGGAGCATAACAGTATATGAAGACATACAGTAGAGGGGCTGTAGCAAACGATGGTCGCAATTTCTGAATCAAAAGAATAAGTTTAAAATTGAGCTTGAACTCTACAAGAGAAGAGACAACATCAAAAAATCACGAGATGACATGCAAAGGGCTTCGAGCAGGTGGTGAAGTACGAGAACTTAAGCTGGAAAGAGAAAGCTGTTGGGTGTGAGGGTTGGGGTACTTTGACATGGACACACGAATTCATGCATGCATTGCGCTACTCCCCAAAGTTTTCCGTTTTCTCTGAAGCCAGACTTAGCTCTCTACATATTTCTCAACTTTTTGCTTTCCCTGCAATCTGCCGCCCTCCTGCTTCGTTTTTTTTTTTAGTTTCTAACTTGCAAACTTGCCTGAAATATTTGGTAAATCAGCATCAAGCTAGGACAATATTGAAACTGCTCGGCAAGCTTATTGGTACGGTTCTTCCTCGAGTTTTGTAAGCTCCTCGAGCATCTGAATTTGGACAACTCGAACTAAACACGAAACGATACCTCAGGTATACACGAATAAAAGATACTGACGCCATGTCCATGTCTATTTTCTCAATGCTGGAGTCCTCTGGTCAAGAGGACACCGTCAAGCCTCCTTCGACAAATGACAGTACAAGCAGCTCTTCGTTCCAGCCAACTGCTAAAGACGCTTCCCCAACACAGTATGATCCTACAAAACCGTCTTCTCACGAGCAAATCACAGGGTTACAGCCCAACCGTTATGAGTCTGCCCAACCATCAAGCGGAGGATATTCACCATCAGCAATAGGGACGAGCAATACTACCATTCCTGGTGCATTTCACCAGGCCTCTACTTCACCAACAAGTCAGCTAGCCCCTCCGCATCTGCCTCGTCCGTCGTTTTTTAGTTCTGCTAACGGGCCAATGACTGCACCGACAGAACCTCAAGGTATCCAGACCCCAGTCCATGAAGACCGAAAGCAGCAGTACTACGCACCTCCTTACGGCTCGACACATGAGACTGGGTCTTACTCTCTCCCATCTCTTCAGTATGAAAACAAGGATTCTCGACACAAATCAATTCCGTCCATACAGAAATCTCCCTTAATCGAAGACGCAAAAGTGAAGCAAAGCCCTATAGAGAGCACAACTGCTCACAGTGCTGAACTACCTGCAAAGCCCCAATCGCAACTGTTGCAACATAGCGCCCAAGTACCCGGACTGAGCTCACAAACTAACAGCCACAACCACCATCATCACCACCATCACCATCACCACCATCATCATCATCACCGTCACGGAGGTCCAGAATCGGAACAGTACGAGATAGGTGGGTTATCACAGTCTAGCATGGACGGCTACTCAGCAGGACCAGTTTCAGGTACTGAGATAACGGTCACACAGAATGGAGAGAGTGGTGGACTTGTGGTTATAAACCATCAAGTTTTCGAGGCTATCAAGCACTTTCCCCGGTTAAGACTGGGAACTGTAGCGTACACCTACGGTTTGAAACCCTCTGACACGCTCTTTCCGAGATTGGAGGGACGAGAAAACTGTCTCATCAACGTACGAATATCGCGGTCGTTTTTGAGCCGCAACGAGAATGAGCAGGTTTTGCGGCGCAAAGTCTGGGGCACAGACATATACACGGACGATAGCGATGTGGTCGCGGCACTATATCATGCAGGATATTTACCGCCGAAGAGTAATTATGAACCTGAAGCAATTGAAGAGCTTACCTCTGGAAGCCGGTACACTGAACCCACGCCAAACTCCAAAGTTTCAGCGGGGGATGTGAAGAAGGAGGATGCTCAGATCTTGAAGATGACGGGAAAGGCGGAGGAAGAAATAACTAAGAGCAAGGGCCCACGCGATGCAGCAAACCTGGAAGACGTAGCAAAGGATAGTGAGAAAGCGAAAGACCTTGATGTTAGTGGAGATGCTACAAAAAATGCAAAACCTAGCAATGTGGCATCGTTATCTATATCAGGTACAGCGAAAAGCACAAAGAAAGCATCGAAGGACGGGAAAGATGAGGCACAGCGGCGCAGGATAGAAAACGAAATTGACGGAGATTGTTTGGTGACGCTGTTGATTCTCCCTCGGTTGGAACAGTACCGAGGAACATTCCGTAATGGACTTTACTCACGATCATGGCTCACTCTACATGATGGGGTCAGCTTTGCAATCTACGGGGTACAGTTCATTCCTAGAGGAGAGGCAGAGATGCTTGTTTCATTGCGTAAACGGCGGCTTGACGAATGGGAGGAAAACCGGCACTGGACGGTGCAAGACTATCCTGAGTTTAAATTCAGAGTGAAGCAGGCTAAAAAAGAGGTAGAAGGAAAGACAGACGACGCAGGTGTGACGAGGACAGCGGCGGCGCCGGCAAGTGAACCAAAAAGCAGTGCACCGTCGAGTGGAGCGATAGCTGCATCAAATGTTGATATTGGCAGACCAGCGCTAGCCAAGTAATTAACCATCAAGGGTTTTATGAGGCTTGAGCGTCATCTTTAACAAATGGTAACTTGAAGATCAATATTGTACGGTCTACAGTAGAGCACACGCCAGGCAAATGCTTCAGCAGAGCCCAAACTAATCCTAGAAGATTAACCAGGCAAATTTTAATAAATGAAGAGTCTTCAAGAGACGTTGTTAGCTTGAATTTTATGAGGTTTCTTCGTATAAACGTATTGAGCAAAAATATTGCCTGCTACAGAAATCTAGACTCTCTTTGTTGTCGGTTTAGGCTTGAGAACAAGATCATCATATCCGTCATTATAGCTACCACTATCAGTTACGTCAACTGGTCTGAGAAAAACTCTTGCAGCACAAACATATAAAGGCCGCCACCACCAACACCATCACTTGATTCTTATTGTCGTCTACTACTCGACTTTTAAAACGTTTCCCGACCTTTTAGCTGCTGTCACTCCTGTCATTCACTGGTGCTGCTTCTGCTCGTGCTGCTGGTGCTGCTTCAGCTGCTGCATTTCGTCACTTTTTGGTTTTCTTTTAGTTTTAGTTTTTGTTTCCTTTTTCTTGCCCTTTCCTCCCCTCGATCCGCCTACTTCTCCCAGCCTTACTCTAATCACCATCAGCAGCAATACTCTCACTCAAGCTCTCCTCGCTCTTGTAACCACCAACACTATCTATAGTTTTATACTTACACCAACACATACAAATAGACTCGGGTCATCTCACGGCCTCGGAATGAGGGCTCATACTCCAGTTCAAACCACCAAACCACCACATACTACGTCTCAGATATGCGCTACGCCGCCATCACAGCATGCACCGCCGCTTGTGCAACAAGCACAACCTCAGTCCACAGCAGTTGCAGATACGCCATCAACTACAACAGCACTTACTCCTACACATACAGATGCTGCTGACCATGTACCTCCAGCGAGACTACCAGCACCCGCTGCTTCAGTCGAGCAAGCTTCTTTGCTGAGTCACGTGAAGAAGATTCCCCGCACACTAAAGATCCTTTCGCTGAGTTTCTTTTCCATGCGAGGCAGCAGCAGTAGCACTAACAGTAGCAACAGCAGCAACAATAGCGGCAAGAAGTCTGAGAGCAAGAAGAAGACCAAAGTAAAGCCCAAGGACCTTTTTGAGCCAGAGGTTTGCTACGACGACTTTGGATTATGGGGCCAAGAATATAGTTATAGCACATACCACCGCACAGGCCCTCCAAAAACTAAACGATACAGCACGAACGTCGATACGAAAGAGTATAATCTACCTACGGGATCCGAACGAAAAAGGCGGTGCAGCGCGAATGCGAAGAATCAAGAGCTGTCGCCAGTTCCAGACGCTGAAACAGCTAAAGTTGGCAATGCCAAAGTAGCTAATACTAAACTCGCTAATGCAACGGTTGATTTGGATTCAAAAAGCCCACCAGGTTGTTTGTCATTCCTGTACAGCCATGCGGTTGGTGCTAGTGTCCCGCATGAAATAGTAAGCCCGAACACTAATTTTGACCGCTCCTCTTCATCTGCACATGTTACTTCAAAAGAAGCGGATGCAAATACACCCGTCATAACTACTCATTATGCTGCCACAACACCTAAACTTGTCTCTTCTCCGGCGGTTGAAAATTTCGCTGTCGAGGCTAAATCGAAGAAAGAGTTTGCACCTGCTTCTGTTGTCGCTGAGTCTCCCCGTTTTGCAGCCGTCAAGATGCAGCAGTCGTCAAACAACGAAACGGGCAGCTTTGATTATCCTAATACGCTTGATGGCGTCGACTACGACCACCGAGAAGCTGATGATGATAATAATTATGACGCTGAAGAAGAGGAAGAAAGAATCAATCCGAATTATAAAGCATGGAAGAAGCAACGCAAAGCTTGGATCAAGGGGCAGGACACGATAAAAGAGCCTGAAAGCGTGATCCAGCGCATGAACGAGTCTGAGCGAGTAGTGGTGTACAAGCACTTGGTGGTTAATAGCCGACGGTTGAAAAAACCGATTCCATTATCTGATGTTTTGGTTGTGCTTAGATCGGGATGGCTTGCGTCAGGCCAGCAGCTGTAGTCTTCTGATAGTCCTCTGGAAGTCTACTGGCAGCCAACGTAGGTTAACGGCTCCAAGCTCGCGACAGTTAAAGGTCCACAATCAATTGCAAAAACACATGAATGGTCATGATGCCTACTATGACTACATTTTGTTCCGTTTCAAATTTTTTTGACTATATTCATGAGTCTTGATACCCTCTTTCCGTGGTGGTTTTTTTTTTCACTGAAACTGCTAACGTTTCTCATCAACTACTAATATTCCATCCTCTCACTACAGTTACGCATCTTTTATACCTCAATACTCCCTTTTTTAGAATACATTCACATTAATACATCTAGATTTAGATTTAGCATGCGTCTTAGTTTTTTGGTTTTTGAATGATATGTAAGATCAAAAAGAGAGAAACTGATCCATGTTGCTGAGCGGCCTGATCTGACAAGACCGTCTCAAGGAGCCCTAACCCATGGGACAAGTTTCCTTATGCCTTGTTTTAATCAATTTTTACAGTTTTCCACATTAATCGCTTCTACAGATTCTACACTGCTTCATATACCGGTACGGACACTGGATAGATAAACACCTTGTTTTGGCGTCTTTTGTTTCGTTGCAAGAGCTTCTTCTGTTTTGTCTTCTTTTCAACTTAAACTTTTTGCTTTGAGGCCCCTAGATCCTATTTTCTGGGTCGCCTAACTCTGTGTACGGTACAAAATATTCATGCTTTACCTAGGCATTCCACTCTACAGGACTGTCTGCATAGATCACAACAGTATATATGAGAAAAAAAGTATTGACCAAAAGTCTGAGTACACTCCAGTACAGTAGTGAGAGAGCTGTTTTTTTGTCAAGCCTAGTATAGATCTATCGGTGGAAGCCGTATTTTTCAATGACGGCTGCAGCAGAAAGCACCTCGAGTTTTGTCTCTTCACCGCGACACCATTATGAGCCTGGAACCAAGCCTGGAACCAAGGAAACTGGAGCTGATGCGCTCAGCTCTACAGCTACAACAGTAACGCCAATGGAAACGGCAACTACGGCGACAAACCCAATTATGACTGGAACGACATTACCGAACTATAAAAGTTTTGATTTAGAGTTGGTGATTCCAAATCTTGTAACTGAAATCTTAGACAAGAATAAGCGACGACAAACTATCGCAAAAGGGCTCAAAATTGAAAGCGTTCTTGGGTTTGATAATAAACTGTTACTAGGTTTATCAACAGGTGAATTACAGGTCTACGAAATTGAAGACCGCCAGAATGGCGATAGCAGCACCTTCTCGCTGCGGCCGCCTTTGCCAATTATGACTGACAACGCTCGTAAAACTTTCAATCTCAGTTCCCGCGCAATTCAAAAGTTAGGCCTCTTGGAAGGTAGGTCACTTTTGGCTGTTTTGGCGGGAGGCACTGTAAGCCTCTTTGATCTACACTCGTTTACTCTGAGTGAAAAGTTACATCAGGTAAAAGGTGCGACGACGCTCGCGACAATGACAGGAAACTCTAGCGCCTTATCTACGACATCAACAGAACAACAACAAGAGCTACAACAAGACATAATGAGCTCCCGTTTGCTAGTGGCTTGTAATCGACGGCTACTGTGCTTTGAATGGAAAAATTCGCAACTTCCTCTATACAAAGAGCTTGTTCTTCCGGAGCGCATAGAATCAATGTCATTTGTAGATCTTGAGAAAGCTATTTGTGGACTAGCATCTGGCTATGTCATGATTGAAATACCCACAGGCAACTTTTTGCGTATCAATGGATTCGGCTCCCCCAGCCCTTCTTTCTTAAAGCTGGGGCTTGCCTATGTGGGATTTATTTACGACTTAAATCATCCCCACATAGCTAAGCTCTCTAAGCAGAAGACACTGCTACTCAAAGATAGTGTGTGCCAGTGTGTTGACGATAAAGGTAAACAGCTCTACAGATACGGTGTGACTTGGGGCTCTTTATCTTCAGAGCTCGAGTCGGTTTGGTTTATCCATCCTTTCTTAATATGTGTGTTTCCCAGCCGCATTGAATTGCGCAACCCAGAGACTTTAAGTCTACTGCAAACACTAGATATTCCAGACGTCAAATATTTTTCCAGCTCACCTAGCCAGTTTGTGTTTGCAGCTACTAAACATGAAGTTTATCAGCTCTGGTGTCCCGCAAACTTTGAGCAACATATTATTTCTGTTTCTAAAATAGACTTGTCTGAAGCGATAAGTCTCTTAACATTTATTGAGAGCGAAACGTCTCTCCCTGCCAAGAAGCGTGACTTTTTATTGCGAGAACTAAAAATCCAGAAAGCAGCCATATTATTAGAGCAGGGACAGTTTGATCAAGCCATGCAATTGTTTTCTGATGTTTCTGCACCCCCTCGGCCCGTCATTGATCTCTTCCCCACTAAAATTTCGGGTACTGCCTTTGACTTTATCAATGCGACTGTAAAAGAAGGTAGCTTTTCAGAGAGTGATAAATCTTTGGACTCTGACAAAACATCTCAAAGTCTTAAGTTGATAGATAATGATGATAATTTAGCATCTCGACCAGCGTCCAAAACTAATTCTTACTCTCATGAACAACCGTCAGGGTCTGCATCAATTAAAACTGGGTCAACCTCTTCTTGGTTGGAAGACAATTTGAGCATTGCAACGCGAGCTCTCTCAAACTATTTGGCCGACACACGGCGCAAAATTTCACGGTTGAGAATTTTCAAAGAGCAAACCTTATATTATCAGGGAGTCAAGCTCTCCGAAGAAATTTATGGCAACCTTGACCAGGCAGCAGAGTTGATTGATACAACTCTGTTTAAGTGCTACGTTCTTGAAAACCCTGCGCTCGTTGGGTCTTTGCTGCGGGTGGCTAACCACTGTGATTCAAACGTTGTGAAGCCAATCTTATCTCAAGCTGGCAAATGGTGCGAGCTTGTTGACTTTTATTATTCGAAAGGGTTGCATAGAGAAGCGTTGGAACTTTTACGTTCGCTTGCTAATTCTTCGCCTAAAAGTCCTAAAGGCGCTGGGCTTGGATTTGGGGCTCCCATTGTTGCTTCTGGGTCTGACCCTCAAGCTGGGCAGTCACAGTTTCAAGGGCCCGCGCTTACAGTTCGATATTTACAGCGTTTGGATAATAGATTTCTCGAACTGATTTTTGAGTTTGCAAGTTGGCCTATATTTGAAGACGAGAAATACGGTGTTGATCTGTTTCTCGGCAGCACGAAAGAGGCGGAATCTCTTAACAGATTAAAAGTTTTGGAGTATCTTCAAAAGACAGCAAGAGAAACAAGAACAAATCATCTGTATGCACAAACATGTCGTCTTACGATCAAGTATTTAGAATTTCTTATTGACGAAAAGGCAGAAACTTCGGGTCAGTTTCATACTGCTTTGGCAATTTCGTATATACGATGTCTTATTTCGAGCTCGGCGTTTATCTCATCAATTTCGGATGACAGTTCTTTAACGACCTTTAAAAAGCTGTGCTCTCATCTGACCCGAAGCCCATTACGATACGATGTAGACAAAGTTCTGGCAAGTCTAGGCCAAACATCAGCACTGCAGCCGCATCCAGTGCCATTGTCACCTAGTACCGATACACAAACTACCTATTCTTCCTCCTCGTTCCCTTCTTTCATATCGTCTTCTGCACCAGCTTCTTCTACCTCAAGAAGTCAGCTCTCAGAAGTCCGTGCAATTTTGTATGGCCGCTCCGGGAATTACAAGAAAGCACTACTTATTTATGTTTTTGAGCTGCGCTCTAGTGACAAAGCGAAAGCGTATTGTTCTGATTTTTATAAGACGGATGCAGTTGCTGGTCATGCCGCGTTACATTATTTAATGATGCTGTACTTGATTCCTCCATTGGCGGCGTCATCATCAATACTGAGGTCATCATCATCGTCATCATTGAGTTCTTCTAGCTCTTCGGATTCATTGAATTCATTGGCTTCCTTTCTACCAAAAACTTCCGAACCACAACGTCTGGACCTCGCTCTTGACCTTCTTTCCTCCCACCTAGGGCCCCTCTTATCTATTGTCGATATTATCAAATCCTTTCCTAACTGCACACCCTTACAATATGTCTCGACGTTTTTGATCTCCACACAAACCCAAGTATTACGCAGTGACATTTACCCAAACTTTTACTCAAGAAATGCACATGCACAATTGGAGTTGGAGCTGAGAAAAGTGAACTACATAAAGGTTCAGGAGAGGTTGCTGGAATCACAGAGAAGGTATAGGTTTGAATATGAGTATGAGTACGTCCCACCCCGTATCTCGCGTGCAGACTGAGATGAGCAGGGTTATGCAAATATGATTGGGAGCTCAAAAAAAAAAGTGAACGAAGTTACTTGATCGCAAGCGGACAAACCGTGAACGAAGTAGAAATGAGAAAAATGACTGGAAAATAGTCTAGATGTACATACATATAGACATTGTAATTTTGCTTAGTGGTATTCCTTTACTATCGAAAAGCCGTATCGAACCAGGAGGATTTTAGCACAGTAGATAAAACTCTATAAAGATTCTGAATGCAAGCTACAAATTTATAATGATGAAAACATATATTTATATACATATCTAAGGACCAGTAGATTTTGTACTGATGTTAATCCTATGCATATTTCTAGGATTATACTGTAACGCTATAATATCTTAACATCTTGCAGTGATAATATTTGTCACTGTGTACATAGGCTTTCGATTTTCCAATACAGATGTATGTATCAAATGAAAATGGCTGCGGTCACTAGTGTACAACAAATAACTTTCACCAAAATGAGCTATGGGGATCTCTTAACAAGGCTTTTCAATGAAGATTGAATTTCAGTATCAATTTTGCTATTCTATTTGTTTTTTTGCAACTCTCTAACTACATATATCATTCAATATACTATACACATATACACTAGTTCAGTTTACATTGCACTCACGCCGTCTTCAAGAAGTCCAACACACCTGAACAATATCTCGCCAATTTTTCCAGTCTGCCTGCCTCCTTTGTTTGAGCAGCCTCCCAATTCTCCAAAGCCTCACCCAACTCAGGGACCTTCGTTTTGGCATGTTCCATAATAACATCGCCATGCACACGAAGTAGCATGGCCATCCAAGCTTGTACAAGCTCAAAGTCAGCATGATGGTTTAAAGTATAAGTTAAAGCATTGATAAAACCAATAAATTCCGTGAGCGGAGGAAATGTGCTGAGAGATCTGATTTCAAGATCAGTAGAAGAAGGAGAAAGACCTTTAAGATGTGCAATGAAAGTAACAGCCGCACTAGAAATCGTAGCATCGTCAGCCGAAGAGCTTGTTGTGCTGAATTCGCGAAGTAATCGGGTGAAAGTCGATTCAGAAGACAACACTGCGCCAACCTTGGGTTGCATACCACCCTTGTTTTCTGTGGTGGTCTCCGCTGTTTCTCTCTTTTCTTTGTTACCAACAGATAAGAAAAAAGGTGCTTTTTCAGGTTTCTTTGGAGCTTCCTTCGCCTTGTTTCTCAGCTTTATGGTGTCAAGATGAGTTAATGTGTTAAATTTGCTGCGTGGCAATAAACTGAGTGTGATGAGATCGTCACTGAGTCTATCTAATGTTCGGTACGACATACCGTTGTTCAGCTCACCTTCTTCGTCGGATTCGTCAAGAGCCCCTTCAATAATATTGGCCCCACCTTCTCCGGCAGCATTGGGCAGCTCGATAGTAGCTATTCCATCAGTCTCTTCATCTTGTTCGGTTATGACTCGGTTAGCCACTTTCTTGAACTGAGATCGGTTGGTCCACAGACTGATACCCACTCCTTGAACATGAGTGGTTGCTAGCCAGTCGCTATTAGGACTCATGCGTAGGCAAGTGACTAAGTTATCAACACGGACGACATCAATGCACCCGCCAGTTGGCAAATCCCATGTGCGAATGGTCGAGTCGAGAGCTGCTGAAATAATCCATCGACCATCTGGAGAAAAGTCAAATGTCGTAATTCTGTTAGAATGACCCCAAAGCTCACGAACAGTCTTTTTTGTAGCAGTGTCAATTACAACAATCGACAAGTTGTCAAGAGAGATAGCAAGAAGGTCTGAACCTGTGTGCAGGGCCATTTGCGTAGCTGACGATCCTAGTTTGACTCTGTGCGTGAGAGCGCCTGTTTTGAAGTTGTAGAATCTCACTTGTCCGTCAAGGGAGGTGGTAATCATAACTCTGTTCAAGTTGTCAACCGCGATTCCAGTCACGCTTTGAGAATGGCCTGCAAACTTCTTTCGCAACAGTCCACTTTGCATGTTGTAAACCGCGACTCCTCCGAGAGAGGATCCCACAAGTCCGAAATTTCCACACCCAGATAGTGCAACTGTCTTGACGAGCCCTCCATCTGGAGTATGCAATCGATGAGCTCCCACGATGCCACGTTTAGCGTCCCATGTATGAGCATAAGTCAAGTCCTTGTGAGAAGTAATGATATTGTCCCAGCGACCCTGTTTGCTCTTCTGGTACGCAACAGAAGTGATTTCTGGAAACTTGTCCTTCATGCTTCCTAGCAAACCGCTCTTCTTTTTGCCTTTAGAGTCTGTCCGTTTCTCGCGTTGGGAAAATTCATGGTTCTGCGCATCTTTTCGCAGTGAAAAACTCCACAGGGACTGATCGCGGGAGACCGAAATCATATGATGAGCTTCCTCGTCCGTGAAATGGATCTGAGTTGGAGGTAACGAATGACCTCCTCTAGATCTCAGAAGCCGAGGAGGAGATGCAATCGCAGCGTTGGCAGAGTCCGCAGAAGCTTGCGTATTACTATAAATAACAGTGGGATCGAAAACGTATTCTGACAGAAAGTTGTCTCCACCGTTTGTCACAAATATAGGCTGGCCATTGAAAAACTGGATATTAGAGACACCGCCTGCCGCCTCACGATGGGCATCTCGAATAATGTGAATTCTCTTCTTGGTATCCAAATGATAGAAAAGTAGATTTCCAGCAGATGTCCCCACTCCAAGAAGAGGTTGACCATCAGTTCGGAATGTCATGGCAGTAACGCGCTCACCAGCATTCATTGTAAACATAATACGACCTTGTCGCAAGTGATATAAATGAATATCTCCGGAGACGGTACCAACACCTAAAACGTCAAGAACAGGACTACATTCGATAGTCGTAATGGGTGAATCGAACTCTTCAGAAGTGAACAAAAGACGTCCCGTTCTAATATTGTAAAGCAAGATGGTTGTTTCGGCTACAATAGCTAGCTTGTTCAGGTAAGTCTGAGGGTGAATAATAGTTTTGATAGTTCCAAAAGACTTTGGAATTCTCAGTGTCGTGTAATACTCGGGCATGTCACTAGGTTCTTTGGGGTTGACCTTGTAGATGTAAACAGCGCCAGCTGTCGCTGCACACAAATACTCTCCAAACAAAGCTAAAGACTTGATATCACCTTCCGATGTCGAATATCCGTCCAAAACAATGCTAGTCTCCAGGCGACCACGTCTATAAATCCCGATCGTATTGTCCCATGCAGCAAAAACGTAGTGGAGATGCGAATGGAGGGCAGTGATGGTCGAGGGTGTTTTGGGACTGGAAACGAATAGCAGATGAAGCGAAGAAGCATCGTAGATTTGGAAAAAGTTGCCGACACTAGTAGTTATGACAAAGGTTTGGCCCATAGAGGTTACAGCAAACGGGGTGGCATTCGTGACGTTTCCTATTGACTAGTAATGTTAGAGAGCTTTCAGCAGAAAAAGGGCCTCATGGGGAACCTACTCTAAAGGGCGAGAAGATATTAGAGGCATGAGTTTTCTTGGCAGAGGCCTTGACAACAACATCAGTCTCATCTTCAACCTTGCGCCTTTTGACCTGGGTCTCATCTACAGAAGGCATGGTTTCGTAGTGTTCCTTGATCTTATTATTTGATCTTGGAGGTGGATGGATAGAAATCAAGATCGAGTGAAAGAAAAGAAAGAGGAAAAATTTTTGAATTGGGAGAACAGCCGCACGAATGTTGAGCTTAACTAACGGGTACTGGCCATGGTCATGAATACGACAGTTGCGAAAGTGTCTGAAGAGCTGAAATTCTAGAAAAGACAGGCCTTGCAGAGAAAACAAAGCTTGAATTGTAGATGTGTTTTGTTCTTCTTCGTGGATCTTGACATGCTACAAGCCATAAATGTTTTCACGGTGTTCTTCGCCATAAGCACTGTAAAAGCATGTTACCCTGCTTTTGTGGTTTGCTCTCACATGGATACTTGGCACAAACGTCAACCTCTTACTCTTCTCAAGTAGATTTGTTCTTGGCTTCCTGTATCATTACCGCCGGCATTGTAGACACTTGTATTAGCCATGTCAGATTTGGATGAATTGACTCCTGACCAGCTGGACCAGTACCAGCAATTTCTGAGCATCACAAATTGGGAAGGCGATCATAATGTCCCTCTCGCCCTTCTTAGATCGTCAAACTGGAACTTAGAGGTAGGTGGCTATGTCTATGTTATCAATGTTAACTATAATTATACTGACCCAGCCAGATGGCAATTGCTTTACACTTTGACGACATTCATTCCTCTGTTCCTTCGGCACCTTTAGAGCCGGCTGCTCAAACTCACCCGCCGAGCACTTCAAGAGCCCAAGCGCAGCCTTCAGGATCGCTTATGGACGAGCTAAATGCTGTAACGCACGACAGAGGGATACTGCCTCCGAACACTACTCGGTCAACGTCCTACCGCGTCCAAGAGGGAAGTATTCTGTCGTTAATTCAAACGGTCCTCTTTTATCCTTTCACAGTAGGCTACAAACTTTTTAACGGTTTGTTCTACTTTCTTTCCACTATCTTCCCTTTCCTCCCCAGGCTCACTGGATACTATCCTGCCAATCGCACTGCCACACGGTCAGTCCAAAAAACCGACGCAAAAACAACTGCAGCTCGAATTATCCGTTCTTTTGAAGAAGCATACGGTGAAACAGGCCTTAAATTCTTTGAAGGTGGGTTTACACAAGCGTTTGAGCTTGCAAAATCTCAGTTCAAATTTCTGGTGGTCATAATTCAGAGTGACGAGCACGACTTGACGGGCCCGTTCAATCGTCAGGTGCTCACAGATCCACGAGTAGTTGAGCTGCTGAATCGAGACGATGTTATTTTGTGGCTAGGAAATGTGCAAAACTCTGAAGGCCTACAGGTAGCCGACGCTCTCAGATGTACGCTGTTTCCATTTGTTCAACTTATTGCTCCGTTCCCGCGATCCCCTACTTCGTTTGCACTTGTAATGAAGACTCTTGCCACTATTCAGGGAGAGACCGACCCTATGCAATTTATCTCTACTTTGGAAGAAAAGATGGAAACCCACAGTCCTACAATCATGTCTCTCGTTTTAGATAGGCAAGAGCGTGAGACTGACCGTAGACTTCGAGAAGAACAGAACGCGGCCTACGAGCGAAGTCTGGCTGCTGACAGAGAGCGTGAGAGAGTGGCTCGGGAAACCGCTGCGCGCGAAGAACAAGAAGGAAGAGAGCGGATTTCTAGAGAGCAGCGAGAAGCCGCTGAAAGGGAAAGGATTGCTCAAGAAAAGAGGAAATTGCGGGAGGACAGACAGCGCAATGAAAGAGCATGGAAGCTTTGGCGGGTTGGCCAACTGGGCCCAGAGTTCGACAGCACGACAGAGCGGCCTGCGCGTATTAGCATCCGCATGCCATCTGGTAAGCCAATCGTGCGCAAGTTCTCTGGGAACCAGACTATTGAAGACATTTACGCATTTGTTGAGTGTTATGATTTACTAAATGACCCTTCTGTGGTCAATTCTCCCGGTGCGTCGTCTCCACCTCTTGGTTACGTGCACAAGTACTCTTTTGAGCTAGCTTCTACACTTCCACGTAGGCTACTTGCTCCAGATGCGTCGGTCAAAATAAGTGACGAAACGTCAGTCTGGCCGAGTGCAAGTTTGGTTGTCGAGGTCAACGACTCCGACGACGATGACGATGAGTAGATATTGTTTGTCCCTTCTATAGCATTGCATTATTTATCTCAGAAATCTTTCATTCATATTCATTTTCCTTCATTGATTCATATTCATACACATAAACGGATTCGTATAGCAAGAGCTAACACTTGGATTGGTTACCCGGAACGTACTTTTTCACCTTTTGATCCACAACCTTTTGAATACAGTGGCTTCACCTATTTGACCCCATCGTCTACCAGCTCAAAGCCTCAATAATGTCAGTCAAAAATCGGATATCAAATGATGAGGTATGTTGCATTACGCTATTAAGTCTATAGAGAGGGCTTGCTAATATTTATCTGGTAGTTTCTAAGCAGGCTCGCGGAGCTGTTCGTGAATACCAAGTCAAGCTCAAGCGTATTCCTTCAACAAAAAAGATGTGAGTTAGACTACTATGCTATGCGCGTGTGAATTAGCTCTGGCTTCGAATGAATTTTCACAACACGCAACATCTAACAAATATAACGTAGACTCGCCGTCCGATAATGTTGAGGGCTCTTCTGTACCAACTTCTTCGTTAAAAGACAATCTACAAGACAGCGCCGATTCTAACGAAGCATTCTCTCTGTTGTTTAGAGCAACAGATGGTAACTCTGACAAGAAAAAGAAGGTCAAGTTCACTACGGTTGTGGCCAGCCAAGATTTGGACAATTTCTGGATCCAGTATACAGAAGTAGTCAAGACAGGCATGTCGGGGCTTAAGAAGAAGGACAAGAGAAAGAAGCAGAAGCAAAAGAAGGCCAAAAAGCAGTCCGACGAAGCGTAGCTTTAGCCTTGCAATTTGTTGTACACATTCATGATTCCAAACTCCTCATCCTCATCTACTGGTTGTTTCGGCCAACCTCGGTTTCTCAGCCACCCAGTCACTCAGTCACACATTTTTTCAATGATTTCTCCATCTTTCCTGTATAAAAAAGTCATATCGGTCTCTCTCAATAAAATTTCCTCAGGTCATAATTTGTGATCAGCTGTAAGCTTGAGCAAGAGTTTATCCACGATTGCGACAGTTCCAACTGAAATGGCTTCTTGGGCCTCTTTGTACTGATAACGATAACGAAGAATAAACCCAACGCTAACGTCTTGCGTTCACTCTAAACTTCCTTCTTTATTTTTCCTTTCATTACAATTTTTTTTTGTTTCTTCTCGTTTATTCATTTAATTATTCATTCAGTCAGCCTCTGATGTCAATTGCCATGACTCGCGATTACAAGAGACATATAGCAGTGCTATCCTGCTTCTTCACAAGTAAGTTCACCACGATCTTTCGAAAGATGTAAAATATTGACCTCTTTTTCTAGGTTTAGCATGTGGTACGGTCTACGTCTACTCGGCATATTCAACTCAGCTGGCAGACCGGCTTGGCCTGACGGCAACACAGAGTTCCATGATTGGCATGATGGGCACTCTCGGGGTCTCGCTTCTCGGCGCCGTTGCCGGAGTCGTGAATGACGCCTTTGGCCCAACGGCTCCCATAGTTGTTGGTTCCTTTTGCCTATTAGCGGGCTATTTTACTATATACTACTCATATGTGCATGAAATTCGCATCATTGCGCTACTTGCTTGCGGGAGCTGTCTTGCGGGTTTTGGAAGTACGCTTGCATACTCGGCGTCTATGAAAACGGCAGCGGTGAATTTTCCGGCGCAAAGAGGGACGGCAGTGGCGTTTCCTATAGCAGCGTTTGGGCTCTCGGCTTTTTTTTTTTCGACGCTCTCCGTGGTGTTGTTTCCGGGAAACACAGCAGGGTTCCTGGCTATGCTGGCGCTTCTATCGCCTGCAATGCTACTCGTCAACGCGCCATTCGTAAAACCGCACACTGCTGCTGGTCAGCCTGATGAAGTGCTCCCTTTCAAATCCAGCAAGCTCAATGGCGATGACAAAGAGGAAGGACATGAAACAGCCATGATCTTAAGTTACGGAGCCATTGAAGGTAGTAATGCTAGTCGGCCAATTGGCGTAGGCCCTTCTTCTCGACATTACTCGCAAAGTACGCTTCTATCCGCTCCATTGGGCTCTTTACTTTCAAATGTTCCCAATGACTCTAGCCTACTTTCGAGTAGCGGTCCTTCTACGCGTTTCCCTTCTCGCCGCGAATCTCTTAACTTCCCGGCCCAAGGCCCAACTTCAAGCTCTACACTGATATTTCCTAGAAAATCTTCGATCCAGTCCATATCCACGCTGATTTCAGAACCTTTGCCAAAAGATTTTCCGAATGAGCAATCCCTCGAAGCAAAAGAAGAGGAACATTGCATTAGAACATGGGAAATGCTCAAAACTACTGAGTTCTGGACTCAGTTTACAGTTCTTGGGTTGCTCTCCGGCACAGCACAAATGTACATTTACTGCTGCGGGTATATTGTTCGTGCCCTTGTAATATCACAACAGTCATCTGGTCCCTCAGCTGGTGCGCTGCAGCCAGACCTATCCAGCGTCCAGTCTACTCAATCTCTGCAAGTCGCGCTGATTTCGATATTCAGTTTTGCAGGACGAATGCTAAGTGGAACGCTTTCTGACCTATTTTCAAAACGGTTTCGATGTCAACGTCTTTGGATGGTTTTTGTTGCAAGTGCACTCACACTTATAGTAAACGTGCTTATGATTACCAGTATTTCAAAAGCCTCGCTCTTGTGGATTCCTTCAAGCCTTGTGGGACTATCATATGGCATGACGTTTGGTGTATTTGCAACCATTGTTTGTGATACATTTGGAATAACACATTTCTCCAAAAACTGGGGGTTCGTAGCCATGTCGCCGGTATTTACCGTCTATGTGTTTAATTTGTTGTTTGGATCAGTATATGACCGAAACTCGGCGGCATCTTCGTCGGTGCCAATGGTCCAGGTAATAAGAGACTTGATCAACAACGATATTACCAGCACCACCAGCACCACCATTGTTTCTGTCGCAGAGTATTCGACATCAAGCGCGAGTTCAGGTACAGCGTGTCTCAAAGGAACTGGCTGCTACGCGGCTGCTTTTGAAATCACAAGCTGGGTATCTGGGCTAGCTCTTGTGTTGGTGTTGTACATGATTTATACAGAAAAGCATCAGTCTAAGGCGTCGACCAGTCGCTTAGCCATACAACCTTCTCAATCATTAGAGCAATCATAGATCACACATAGATCAAAAATTATAAATCACTCATAAACCAATTATAAGGATTGGATGTGTTATTTTTTTAGGCCATTGGTAGTTATCATCATGGCTTCGATATGTATCCATAATGGTAGCACCTTGGATAAATTTGTTTCTTAATCAAAATCAAAATTAGATCAAACTTATAGAGATACATACACATACACATACACATACACACACACACACACACACACACACACACACACACACACACACACTCACACTCACACACTGAATATCATACTGCTATAGAGAGCAGTAGAACTGAGATCGACTCACAATAGTTGCCTATTACCATGATCCTTCATAGTCTCCACCGTTTCCTTCGTCCTTGTGCGAAATGGGCTCAGGTCCATCTCCAGAAGGAGGTCTGGGCACAGAGTTAGGCTCTGGAGAAAACGCGCCCTTTCCACCAACAGGGGATCTGGATCTCTGACGAGATCTAGATCTAGAGCGTGAATCCCGGCGGCGACGGTCATCGCCGCCACGGTCGCCACCACGGTCTCCACCACGGTCACCATCGCGGTCATCGTTTCGCGAGTCGCGACGATCGTCTCTGCCACCACGACCGCGGTTATCACGGCCACGGTCACCGCCTCTACGGTCATCACGGCGATAGTCATCACGACGATCGCGGGGACCTCCTCTTCGGTCATCGCGGCGGTCTCTGTCACCACCTCGGCGGTCGTCACGACGGTCGTCACGGCGGTCACGGCCACCACCACCTCGGCGATCATCTCGGCGGTCATCTCGGCGGTCTCTGCGGTCAAAGTCTCTGCGATCACTGCCGCGTCTGTCATCACGGCGGAAGTCGCGACGGTCATTTCTTCTATCACGAGGAGGACGAGGAGCACGACGATGAACAATACCCTTTCAAAAAAGTTAGTTTCACAGCACAGAAGCGGAGGTTCAGTGTGGAAATATGTGCTTACATCTTCGCGAAGGTCAACAATGGTGTCGTTGATCTTGGTCTCGCTCATGTCTTGCAAAACGCGCTCGACTTCTTCTTTAGTTTCCAAATCAATATATCTAGCAAATTAGTTTCATGTCGCGAGGACACACGCGCTAAATATGCTTACCCGCTACCATCGTTTTGACGCGAAACGTCGCAAAAGGCCACATTGACGTCGGCGTCTCTAAAGTGGTCTTTCAAATCCTATTCATAACATAACCCACGCAGGGAAGGACGGCAGGGGTCAGATAAAATTCCATTGGATAGAGCGCAGAGGGCAGACAGGAATAAGAAGGAAAATAGTAAACAGCAGGCTTAGGCCAGGAGAGGGAAATACACCGTTATTGACAATGAGCATCATCAAACACCAGAAAAATCCTTCATGACTTTATGACTTCACAATAAAGGACAAATGGGAGGGGGGAGAGAGGAGGGCAAAGACACGAATGCATCAGGTTGGAACGCCAGACAAGCAAGAACGTAGGGCACATACCTGCCAAGTGGTGTCGGAGGGCAAATTGGAAACGGCAATACGATGGAGAACAATTTCGCGGGGAGGCTCAGAGCGGTCACCGCGGTCACCACGGTCATCACGGTCACCACGGTCACCACGACGGTCATCGCGCTCACGGGGAGCACGCGCGTAGGTAACAAGCAGTTCCTCACCGTTGAGTTCGTAGTTGTCTAGAAGCAGTGTTAGAAAAAGACAACGGTGTGATTCAGAATGCTCGAATCACGTACTAAGCTCTGTGGTTTGTGTTAGCAGGGAAGACTTGAAACTGGGAGGGGTAAACTAACGATCAATGGCAGCACTGGCATCATCCGCGCTCTTGAATTCAACAAATCCCTATAGTTCAGGTTAGCATTTCCACCATTACAAAAAGCATCCATGGTTTCTACACACATATCCATCCATCAACTTGATTTCAACGATTTCGCCATGTTTGGAGAAAAGATCAGAGACGTCGCTCTTCGAGACTATCAAAAAGTTCAAGTTAGCATTGTCATGCCATTACCATAGGCGCCTATCCAACTCACCATCGCGACCGAGGGGCTTAACGTAGAGCCTGTATTCAGAGTTCGACATGGCAGTGGAATCGGCCTTTTATTAGGCAGTATGGTATGGGAATAAATCAAAAGAACCCGCAGCAAAAAGGTTCCTGTTGTCGCGTTTTGGTAGGTAAATTATATGTTGTTGCGTACAGCAGCTGAGCAAGAAGATTTCGCGCAAGCAGTGAAAACTGAAATTTTGGAGAATCGAGAAAAGCCCTAGCCCTGACAAATCAGAACGAGAACGAATGAAGTTTTCGGGTTCAGCACGTTTGTACAAGCTGTTTGAAAAAGAAAACTTTCGGTACTCTACAATGGCCAGGTTTATGTTGCCCGTTGCGCGAGCGTCGGCAAGCTTTAGTCTCCGCGAGATTGCGGTTGTGCCCTTGAGAACTGATAGTTGTTTGCGACCATACTCGACAAATCAACCGCCTTCACCACAGCCAAGAGCTAGTCGGCCCGCAGCTCCACCGCCAGAAAAGTCTCTGTCAAGCACTTTCAACCGGATCAAATTGAACTGGAAGCTTATAAATGAACACCCAAGGTTCCGTACCTGGGCTAGCGTTGGAATGATCCTCCTCTACGCTGCCACGGCATACGCTGGTGTTCAATATCTCACGGACACAAAGTACAAGGCGACTGGTGAGCCTAATCCTTACAAGAAAGTAGAAGATTTGGAAAAAGAGCGGTTGGATAAATCTCCAATTGGAGAGATAGCTGGATCTACTACTATTGCTGCTGCTCCTGCTGCGTCTTCTACAGCTCACAGTCATGAGCCAAACGTCCCAGCTCCGAGAGATACCACAGACATCTTTGACGGTCTGGCCCGCGAATATGATAGCAAGATCTGGTTTGAAGAACTTTCCTCCCATATTTGGTACCGACGTAGACAGCTTATGAAGCAAGTCAGCGGCGATGCTCTTGAAGTTTCCTGTGGCACTGGTCGAAACATTCCATACTTTAACCAAGACAAAATCACGTCAATGACATTTCTTGACTCGTCTAAAACTATGCTAGAAATTGCCAGAGAAAAGTTCACAAAGAAATACCCGCAGTATGAAAAAGTTCAGTACGTGCGAGGAAGAGCAGAGGATTTGGCACAAATGGCAGCTCAGTCAGGTCAAAAGTTTGACACAATCTTTGAAACTTTTGGGCTTTGCTCTCATGAAGACCCACAGGCTGCGCTAGAAAATTTCAAGGCCCTTTTACGTAGGAATGGTCGCATTGTCTTGCTAGAGCATGGCAGATCATCATACGATTCGCTCAACCAAACTATGGATAAAAAGGCCGACAAGAGAGTAGAAGAATGGGGATGCAGATGGAATCTTGATATCGATGGTATTGTGCAAGACAGTGGCCTGGAAGTAGTAGAAGCCAAGAGATATCACTTTGGTTCCACTTACTACTACATTTTGAAGCGTTCAGAAGACAACTAAATGTACATTACCCTTTGATAACATGACTGTAAATATAATTATACTGATATCTTTCTATACTTATTCAGTAGCGATGGCTTCATATGCAATGGCCTGCTTAACTTCGTTTTCAACAAGCTCTCCCGCATTCTTGTACGCCAAACTGGCTTCATAGGCGGCCACAATCCGTGCCTCATTGATTCCCACTTCTTTGTATGCCAGAGCTTGAAGACAGTTTGAATATCGAGCAATAGCTTCTCTCGTGGCATGCGATATCTTTTCATTAACGTCACTGTAAATTTCCAGCCCAGCTTCCTCTTCCAGCCGCGTGATTGAGACGTTATTTTTCTCTGCCGCAGACGCTTTGCTTCGCTTGCTTAGCCAAATGTATCCATTGACGCCAAGGATACAGTCGATACTATCAGGCAGGCGGTATGAATGTGAGTTCGACCTCACAATGAGGGATGAGGGCACAGATACAAAGTACCCGTTCCTCAGCTTTCCGTATCTCAACGATCTTGTATGAAGCGACGCACCTCCGTCAGCAAACAATGACTGCACTTCGGCGTTAAGTAAATCGCCCTCTTTCAAGAAGTTTCGCATTTGCAGTTCGTCACTTTCTGACTTGCGTCGTAGTACACCGCCAGGCAGGTTCACAGACCCCAGCATGAGAACAGCTTCCTGATTTGCGCCGATATCGACCTTCCATCGCTTGTTTCCTACTTCAGTGATACGGCCCACAACGTGGTCTCCAATAACAGGTAGGTATCGTCCACGAAGCGGTTTTACGCTGAGAAGCTTGTTGACTCGGACAATAGCGCCCGCTACTGACGAGTATGTTTTGTCGCCTGCAGAATATGTTCCATGGCCCCTTTGATACAATGTTAGCACCGCTCGTTGATAAATTAATGTTAAACAGGCCACACTCACCTCATCCAGGTAATTTCATCGGTTACTAGCTCGCCTGGCGTAACGAGGTTTGTATTATTGACTGTTCCAGCATTCACTTGTGAAAGGTCGGCCATTTCCTCGTCACTGGCTGCGTCTTCGTATTCAACATCACTGGCATCCCCGGTATCTTCGACGATCCTGGTTCGCTCTGGTCTTGTTATCGTTACGATGGCCAT
Source organism: Geotrichum aggregatum (assembly GCA_030564925.1). NCBI lineage: Eukaryota > Fungi > Ascomycota > Dipodascomycetes > Dipodascales > Dipodascaceae > Geotrichum > Geotrichum aggregatum. The sequence goes on from JAJMAH010000032.1 coordinate 106,739, forward strand.
TTTGTTTTGTTGATTCCTGGCGATTCTGTGTGAAAGAGAGTGATGAGCTGAAAATTTTAAAAAACCTCCCAAATATCCCGAAGATCAATGATCCAAAGGTCCCAAAGATGGTCTCGAAGGTTGCCTAGTAAAATTCTCAGCAAAACTTCATATATAATTTTACAACAACCCCAAGTATATAGATATGTGTTGATTCTATTTTATTTTTGTTTTGTTCAAAGTTGAATTAGAGAGGTACTATCTGTGACTGGAGAACTCGATTCATTCCGAAATACAATCAATATTCCAGTCTGCCTTTGATGTGGCTCCAGAAATCTTTGATGAACTGCTCCTGGCCTTCACCACCTCTTACAGCAAGATATACTCTTGAGTCAATAGGCGTGTCCCACTCTCCAGGGTTTCCTCCAACAACACGGCCACCCGCTTCAGCCAAGATGACCCAACCGGCACACACATCCCACGCCCAGCATCCGCCTTCCCAGTAGCAATCCAGAGACCCCGTAGCCACGGCCGACAAATTGAGTGCCGCAGACCCGAGTGACCGGAACCCGTGCGCAAACGCGCCGCCTGCCTCTTTCTCAGCCGCCAGAGCTGAAAAAGTTTCAGTCTTGACTATGAAGTTGGTGCCTCCGCGTTCGGCGCCCCATTCAATTGCAATGAGGGCATTTTGAAGTTTCAGCGCGCTTGCGGGTCGCAAAGGAAGCTGCTCGCCGTTTAGGAAAGAGCCTTGGCCTTTGATGCCTGTGTAGAGCAACCCCTGGAATGGGTTATAAACCACTCCGACATGAGGAACTTTGTTCAAAGTAAAGCCTAGAGAGATGCAGGAGTTGGGGTAAAAGTGAATGAAATTGGTTGTGCCGTCAATGGGGTCCACAATAAAGGTGGGCTCGTCGGTGAGCACGGTTGTTTTGGGGTCGTAAGACTCTTCGCCCACAAACCTGTAGGTTGGGTATTTCTTCTGAAGAGATTCGGACACAAGAACCTCGACGGCCTTGTCGACCTCTGTGACTAAGTCGACAGCTGTATGGTTTCAACCTGTTTTAGTCCTAGGCAAGTCTTAACGCAGGGTGTATGAAAAACTCACCATTCTTCTTGTCGTCAAACGCTACTTTGCCGCTCTTTTCCTTGATGACCTTGCCGGCAGTTTCTGCCAGCTGGACTAGGAAGTCTTTGATTTCAACAAGATCAATGTTTTCTGTGCTCATTGTGGACGTAAACGGTAGGTATAGTGTATGGTGTATGGTGATATATTACAATGGTTGGCTTCAATGAGAAGAATAGTTTAGCTATTATCGTGTCTTTAGTTCTGAAAAAGCAGTTTACGTAAACCGCGGGTTTTACAATTTGTCCAGTGAAAAGCCTAGCACATGCCATGGACCATTCGCTTCGAAGGATTACGATTCATAGCAGCAGTTGCATAAAAGGCAAAAGAGACATGTCGATTCTGAAGACAAGGCTTCGCTGTCCAAATCCTTTGGACTGCTCACTCAGACCATAGCTAGCCGCATTCAATACAATATTTCATTTCCAAAGTGCTATAATATTTTATATGCCCATACTCAAAGCATGCTTGATTCATAACCAAGAACCAGTACACTAGGTTTCCTCCCTCTTAGTTGCCTTGAGCTAAGCGAAACTGCGCTGGCACAGTGGGCACGACCCTTTCTGCGTAGTCAGCCAGGGCGTGATACACTGCTCATGAAAAATATGGTTGCACGACAAATGACGAATCCGAACGTCTCTAATAAAGTCTCTTTTTTGGAGCTTCATGCACTTTGAGTTTTCCGGTGTGTCTTCCGTCTCATTATCATGCTGCTGTTGTTGCTGTTGTTGTGCTTGTATTTCTAGGGCTCTGGGATCAAGAGTACGTTGCTGCTGGTGCGGCTGAATCAAGTGTGGAGAGAAATCGTCGTCGATTGTGGCGACATCTTCGTGCCCAATTACCTGCTGGCAGATTGCGCACAAAAACTGAGGCACTTCCTCTTCTTCTTGTTTTGTTTGTTCTTCTGCTTGCTCTCTCAAATTCACCGTTGACAAGTCCACTTCGGCATGATCGTGATCGCGGTCAGTATTTGCATGATTGTCGCCAGCGCTGCTGCTGGGGCTGTTGTCGCGCGGCTTTCCTACATTGCACCGTTCTCCAAGTAGCCTGCGCCCGTTCTTGTAATCGGCTATAAACTCGCTATACGGCTCTGCTGGAAACTTTCTGTTCAAGTCATTTTCAGATAGAACGGGCTTGTAATAATACACGTCAGAAGCGCTCATCTCCGTATCTCCATAAGCGCTTGTTGAAGACGTGCTTGGATACCTGTGTCGCACCGCTCGTCGCCCTATCCGTCTATGCCGAAAGTTGAGCCATGTGAGTATACTGACTATGATAATAAAACAAGTTGCACCGACGGCAATGTAGATAACGTAGGAGTAGGACACGGTCCTGTCGAGTGTGTCGCTGTCATCTTCTCGTGGGATAAGATGGTGGGCAGGTGCGGCTTCTGGTAGTACTAGTATAGGAATGAGAGTCATGAACGATGTCAAATGTGTCTATTGATTTTGTACAGTTGTAGTCTATGGTTTGTATGGTATATGCTTCAGAAAATGGCAATTGGTTTTTGTGAACATGTTGGAGCAGAGAGGACAAAGGAGGGTTTTATACTAATAGCTATGGCACGTTTAACGATATATGAGATATGAGATACTTCTGAAGCCAGATTATACTAAACAGTGGCGTCTATCAAGCTGCGGAAAAAAACGGCCATGGCGAGATCCAGATGCTGCATTGAAGGACCCTGAAGGCAGGACGGTCACTCTATGATCTGTATGAAATGCTACGCTTCACGGGCCTTGAGACCAAACTCAGGCACTCGCTTGAGCTCAAGGATGCTACCGACCAGTTGGGAGCAAGGTAAGGACCATGGAAGTGAGGCTCACCCAGCCGTTACGCCATATGAAGCGCAGTCGGTTATCACGTAATAGTCCATCCCTCAATTTGACCAAGAGCTTACTATGAAGTAGATAGTATTCATCACAGCTACATGGCTAATCAACTATGTCAGTACTAGTACTTTGTCCTTATATAACCAAAGCGCTGTAGACTCGATCCATCCTGTCACCAAACTTTCTACTTCAGAACCAGTCTCATATACTGGCTATGGCTCGAGCAAACATCGTTGATTCCAATATGAAGCACCCACGTATCAGTTCCATCTGGGCACGCATAAAACTGGCGGTCTTTGTTTAACGTGAGGTCGCCTTCTTCCGTCACGGTCCACCCGGTAGCTGCGTTGCCGCGCTGGTCTGTCAGAGTTGCTGTGTCGGTTTTGGAGATGCTCAGCATGCGCTTGGTGTTTACTTCTGTTAGGGCACCTGTGACTGGGTCAACGTAGAATTCCGAGCCTGAAGAGGGTCCTGGAGAAGATCCCGAGGTGGATCCCGAAGAAGGCTTACCGGTGGTAGAGCCGGAGGAAACTTTGAATGCCAGCAAATTTCCGCCAACGGCACTCAAAAACTGTCCTTGCTGCTGTCTCTTGTTATTCGCCAAGTCGTCACTTCCAGCAGCAGCAGCAGCCAATTGATGATGTTCGTGTTGCTCACTCTCCTTCACATTTTTCTGTGAACCATTTTTCTCCTCCTTTCCCTTCTGCTTTGAACCTTCTGTGGCATCTTCACTAAACGCTCTAAACACGCTCATTCCCGGTTTGTTTTTTGGATCATGCTGAAGTTGTACAGCAACACCCATGAGTCTGAATGTTTTAGGAGGGGCAGATGCCGCCGCCGCCGCCGCGAGGTTTTGGCCTTTGTGGTTTTGGTTTTGGAGATGGTTGCCCTGGATGACGCTTGCAGGAACAGGGCGCGCGGCTGCCAAGACGTTGATGACATCTCTATCGCTGATATGGCCTTGCAGAAGCATGTCAGCGGCAGTTGTGGCAGGGCTGTGGATTTGTGCGTGCCCGGCGGAACCATCGACGTTTTTAGAATGGCCCTGTTGCTTATGCTGTTGCTGTTGCTGCACGGAAGATGCCGAAACGCAGCTAAGCAGCGCAAGGAAGGTAGATGCAGACACGATTCTCAATTTCATGGTTTAAAAGCTTCCCTGCGATATTCAACGTTTGTAAGCTCTGTAAGTTTTAAAAATGTTGCTGGACTTGCGGCGGTCGCTAGTCTACGTATACTGTGTGGTCAGTGCTGGAGGTTGAGGGAGCAGCCTTATTCCTTTATATAAACTAGGCATGTTAGGCAGCGGCTGTGTGAGAGATGCTGTTGGAGGTTCGCCATGCCCGTGATGGTAAGTGGGATTAATGTCAATTTAAACGTTTCATTTTGGGTGCGCGAGATGAATGAAATTAGCCCATTGACCTGATATTAGTGCTGGATAGCGGGATTGTAGGCTCGTTGGATAATTAAGAACAGACTTTTTTTTTTTTTTCGCATTGAACTCGGAATTTCATTTCAATTTCCATATAATTTCATTTCAGCTTCATTTGGAAGTCGAACGTGTTCACCATGGCCGGCTGGCTGTTCTATATAGCTACGCAAAAGTGTTGTGTCGTTGGAGCGAGCGAGCGACGCTGCTGGCGCTGCTGGCCCTCTCTGGCTGCTGACCGTGAGATAAGTGGTCCTGAAAGCATCTCAAAGCGAAGGCGTCGGTTGTCAAGCCGCCTTCAGCGTTTGTAAAAGGCAGTCTCAAAGCGCAAGGCTTTTTAGATTCAAAGCTAAAAGCTAAAAGAAAAGAAAATAAAATAAAACGAGATTTCACTACCGAAGCGAACTGCAATTGCAATTGGATAGCACTCGTTGGGCGATAATTAGGGCAGATTCCACGCCTTTCAAAAGTCGTCCACGGATGGAGCAGCAGCTTTGCAGATTCCAAGAGATTTGGGCTGTATTTTGTCAAGTGGGCACACACGTCTTGAGGACCTTTCAAGCGTCTTCTGCAAGCACTTCCACAGCTGCACCGCTAGCTTTCTGCACATCCAGCCGCGCCATCTCCCAAAACAACTAAAAGTAAACACAAAAAGGGCTTCAAACAATGAGCCACGCGAGCACCCACCAGCAACTGCAATTTGCACTTAGAACACCAGGCCTTTCCTCAGGGCCTCCGCGTCTCCTGTAAGCCCATATAAAGCCTCGATGTGCTGCCAGCTCTCTGCACGTGGGCTGCCTCAAAGAACCCTCCGTAGCTTCCAAGCTGCCGCGCTCTTGATTCTTGGACGCATGAAATCAAATCTTTGTCGAGGGTCGTCGACCACCCTCGCACGCCTTGCAAGTATCTAATCTGTTCAATCTCCTAAAACAGAACTGCCCATCGAAGGCTACAGCCAGCTACAGCTATAGCTGAAATAAATAAATAATAAACAAATAGATAAATAAAACTGCTTTCCTTTTTTTTTTTTTTTTCTTTCTTTCTTTCTTAATTCTTTCTTCTTTGTCGTTTTTTTGGTTCTTTTCTCCTTCTTCTCTCTCTCTTCTTTCTTCCCTTCTTCCTCTTCCTCTTCCTCTTACTCTTCTTGTTATTCGTCTCACTCCCCTTCTACTCTCCAGTGTAATATGCGTGCTGGTATTCTCTTCCCACTGTTAGGTGCCTTCTTCTCCCTCGCATCGCTTGTCCTCCTCCTCTTCACGCTCATCGGCAGCATCAAGCCAGATGCTGTCCTCAAAGACATATACTTTCTCAAGCTAAACACCGCCAACATAAGCACCGATGTCGTACCAAGCCTCTCAAGCATGTCCGACTCGGACAAGGCCCGGCTCAACCAGTACGAGACTGTCACCGTGGGCCTCTGGGGCTTCTGCCACGCGAATAGCACACAAGTCGTTGACTGCTCATCGCCCTCCGCCCGCTACCATTTTGCCCTAGTCGACATAATCTACAGCGCACTGGGCATCTGGACCACCGTAAAAGCCCCTGGCAACCTCTCCTCTGACGACTCCAAGATCCAGACAATGTCAAAGGCTTCCCTCGCTCTATTTATTACCGCCATCGTGCTTTCCCTGATTGCGCTCATTGTATGCGTAGTGTCGGTCAAGAAACAGCACCGCCTCATTAGAACTACTGCAGCTCTTTTGTCGTTTTTAGCGTTTGTTGTCGCCCTGATCGCGCCCGCAATTGCGCTTGGCCTTTACCTGTACGTCAAGGAGCAGTTCAACAACAATAGCTCCAGCGTGGTTGCCAGCATCAGCAAGACGGGGATGGGAATTGCGTGGGGTGCCGCGCTTGCCGGCTTGTTTGCGTTCATCTGCTCGAGCATAAGCATTTGCACGTCGACCAGGGATGTCAGGAGCACAACGCCCGAAAAGCAGCCGTTTTTACACGACGGCGAAGGAGACGTTCCTCTGAACCCAGAGATCAGCGTGTACCAGCCGCCGGCCTCGACGCCGTACGCTGGACACTACATGCCCGACATGTTTTCGGGCCAGGGACACATGGCGAACGCGAGCGCGCACAACGAGCCGCAGTTCATTCAGCCAACATACTACGACCAACATCATTGAGATGATTGAGCATGCTGAATCCAAGCAGCATCGGTAATGAGAATATGAGACAGACAGACAGTGAAATAATAAATGAAAATACAATGCAATTGCAGTTTACAGCGAAAGGTGTAAGGTGTAGGGTGTAAGGTGTACTGGAGTATGGCGTTGCCTATACAGCTGGTTGTGCTAAGATCTTAGCAGTGCCGATAGTTTGATAGCAGACGAGCAAACGAGCAAATAAGCAGAAACAGAGAGAGACAGATTCAGACAAATATTCTCTACTACTATATTCTTGCCTTTTCCTTCTTTTTCTTTTTTTTTTTTTTTTTTTCTTGATCAAAAAACCCCCCCGTTTAGAGCAGCATGTTACCAATGGAGCTGCAATAGAGTCATGTCGTCATGTATCTACGTGCACAAACCCACGTCGCCTACGTCGATTTCGTCGATCTCTCAAAATGTCGATGTCGCCGTAAGGATTTGCTTGATTCTTTTGTCTGCGGCGGTAGACTACCGTGGGTTGGTTTGAAGTTGGGACTTGGTTGTTGGGACTTGGTTGTTAGGACTTGCTCTTTAGGACTTGCTTTTTGGGACCTGCTCTTTGAAACTTGGCCATTGAAACTTGGCCATTGAGACTTGGCCATTGAGACTTGATGATTACAACTTAGTCCGTAAGACTTGCTCAGTAAGACTTGATTGTTTCTCATTCGCCTCCAATCCACAGGGTAACTGTAATTGGCCAACTTGCTTTCTCGCCAGTCTCCAGATATTGCTCGACCTCGCATCTGCTAGCACTGATCATTGCCATCTTGTCTTGTTTTCTTGCTAACTGGCAATAAATCGCAACTGCTACCGTTCAGCGCTAGTAAAATATTAACCAACCAACCAACCAACCAACCCAATTATACATTGTTTTTCAACAACCCCAACACCACGACAATGCGGCCTGCACACCATGAACCTCGCAAAGTGCAAGGTGCAGTTAATGAAGTGAGCATTATTCCCTTTCCCCTTTTTTTCCTTTACTCTTCCCCTTCCCTCCCTCTTTCCCCTTTCCTTGCGTAATCTCTCATCAAGATGCAATATATTCCTATTCAAAATCAAAGCACACCTCTCTTCCTCCTTTTCTTCTTCCTCTTCCTCTTCCTCCTCTCTCCCGATCCCTGTTTTCCATCTTCAATATTTTCTATTTCATCAACCAATCTCAAGCTTTGTTTATGTTTCTCAATTAACTGGTGGAACCCAGAAAATTCAAAAAAAAAACAATTAGAAATTAAAAATTAAAAAAATAATAATCTAGATCATAGAAGGTGCAATTTATGGCGGTCTTATAGGCCTAGCAGCTGGTACCGCATTCCACCTCGGCGCTATGCGATTTTGGCCTCGCTACCAGTCACTCACCGTTCAGTTTCGCACTTTTATAGGTGTGGGGTTTGTCATAACACCAGCGTGTTGGAGAATTGATAACAACTTGATTCGGTATGAACGTATGGTGGCCCTTGAGCAAAAGGAAGAAAGAAGGAGACGAATGGAACAGAGTGTGGCAGATGGGTCTTACAAAGTTTGACAGGTTTTTTTATTTTTTTTTTTTTTTTTCCTTCACATTTGAACAAGTAGAGCACTTTCATTGTCTACAAGAATTACAAAAAAAAATATGATATACATAGATAGTATGCCGGGTATATTTCGCCTAACTGTCGGTTATCGGTTGTCGATGGTAGATTGTCGATTATTGATTGCTAATAGTGATTGTAGATTCTCATAACTAATGCTCACTGTTACTTTTTGTCGGGATTCTCATAATCATCAGGGTCCACCTCCTCCTTGCTGCGCTTCACTCGGTTCCAAAGAGACACACGCTTGTCAAAAACAAAGTCAAGAGGGACTTTGGCCCAACTGGTATGAGCAGGCAAAGGCTCGTAAAACTCCTTGGCAATCTTGTGAAGCTCAGGCAAACGAGACCATGGAATATAAGGAAAATCATGGTGCTCGCTGTGGTAGCCCGCATTGTAAACAAAAAAGTTGAGAGGACCGTAATAGCTAAAAGTCTCAGGAGGAGCCACCTGCGAGACACCAACGCCATGCTTGGGGACGTCTTGCTGAGGGGTCTCAAGAACGTAGTGCTCGGCAATGAAATGTCCCGCTATGGGGTGCCAGGATCCAGCAAGAAGTCCAGAGAGCAAAAGGTAATGAAGTGCTCTCCAGCCAGCTACCTTGACCAAAATAATATCAGCAGCGACCTGCACCACAATGTTGAGAAAATGGATGTTAGAGAACGGCAGGGTCATAACACAAACAGGTCGTAGAGCGTAAAACAGAATCTGGAACGTCGCAAAAAAAGCCTTTCCTGCAACATTACTCAAAACTACCGCCTCGAGCTTAGTTGGCAAGTCGGTATCAAATTCCGAATGGCCCAAGTACTTGTGGTGCAGCAAATGATACGGCCCAAATCCAGCACTGTATGGGATTCCGATAGGCATGTTGGCCACAATAGCAAACAGCTGGTTGTGAATTCGCTTTTTAAATGCGAGGTTGTGAGCCATTTCATGGATCGCCAGAAACACATTGTGACAGGCAGTGGCACCAATGATGTATGCACACAGCCAAAAGGTCCAAGAGAAGAAGGGCTGGTTTCGGAGCAAGTATGCTACTGTGAACTGCAGAACGACAACACCAGAGACAACGTACTTTGTAAGAGGCTCGGGTCCGCATAGTTTAGTGACGTGGGGATGAGCCTTGATGATTTCTTTGCGTCGGCTTCGATGAGGTTCCTCTTGATAGGTCCAGTAAAAGTCATCAACCACATCTTGCGGTGATGCCACCTTTCGCTCTACCGCGGGCTCCGTATTTATCTCAACAGTTGCCATATTGAAATTTTGCTGAGCTTTCAGTTTTCAAAGGAGGGTGATTAGAAGGAGTAAAGAAAGGGTTGGCTGTTGGAGAAGTGCAGACCTGGCAAGAACTTTTAGATGAATAACCTACATGAAAAAGTGCCTTGAAGCGATTATTTGCACTACGTCAAATTGTACCACGGAGCGTGCTCCGATAGAGCTTGAGCCATTACATCAACGGGAGCTCTTTTGACCCGAGGACCCACATGGTAATACCCGACATCTCTATGGCTCGCTAAGTTTCGGTACCGCGGTAGGCTAGAGATTACATCAGATGTCCATCATGCTGACTGTACATAGAGACGAAATTTTCACGTACAGGAGTGGTCACCTTTTTCTCCACCGCCGCCATTGAGCAGTTGTAAAAGCGAACCAGCAAAAAAAAAATTCTGTTGAAGAGATAGTAGGTCCCTTAAGAACTCCAAAGGATATTCTTTTATAGGTACGTTTTGATATCGTCATTTGGCGTTTTTCGTTGTTATCAGTGTCCGGCCATTGCGCCGAGAGTTGCCGTATCCCCTCAAACTCACCAATATTTATATTCTAGCTCCTTCCCGCTCCCTGATTCCTCAACAATGCTTGCTACCCGTCGAGCTGCTTCCTTCTACAGCACCAGTCGACTTCTTGCGATGCCTCTTCGCGCAAAGCTAAACCAAGGCATGTTGCCATCTCTAAGAGTAAGTCTGAACTTAATCCAAGTGACTTTGTTAACACCATCTGTAGAGCTATAGCACTTCCGCTGAAGAGGATGATGTCTTATTCGTCCCCAACAGAGCCGTTAGAACCATTCAGCTAAACCGCCCTACAAAGCTCAACTCGCTGAACAGTTCTATGGTCGCCAAAATTACACCTTGCCTGGTTGAATGGACCAAATCAGATGTTGCCCGTACCATCGTCCTTAAAGGTAGCGGCAACAAAGCTCTTTGTGCTGGTGGAGATGTTACTGCTCTTGCTAGCGACATTGCCAAGAATGGCAAAGCCGGCTCTGAGCGGGCTACTGCCTTCTTCAGAGAGGAGTACCAACTCAATCAACTTATCGCTACATACCCCAAGCCTTATGTAGCTCTCATGAACGGAATCACAATGGGCGGTGGTGTTGGTTTGAGTGTACATGCCCCGTTCCGTGTGGCCACTGAGAAGACCTTGTTTGCCATGCCTGAGACCGACATTGGGTTCTTTCCTGACGTGGGTGGATCATTTTTCTTGTCCAGACTTGATGGCGAGGTCGGTACCTACCTTGCATTGACCTCTGACCGCTTGAAGGGATACGATGCTGTGTATTCAGGTATTGCTACGCACTATGTCCCCGAGAGCCTGCTTCCGGAGCTGGAAGCCAGACTCGCCGAGATCATTTCTGACGATAAGGTCATTCCCACTGACCCCTTCAATCTTGTCAACAACGTTTTGGAGGAGTTTGCTAGTGATGCTCCTGATGGTTATGAGTTTCACATTTCTGGAGCAAAGCGTGAACTCGTTGATCGTGCCTTCAGCAAGTCAACTATTGAAGAAATCTGCAGCGAGCTTGAGAAGGATGGCTCTGAGTTTGCCCTCAAGGCTAGAGAGACCATTCTCGCTCGCTCTCCTACTGGCGTAAAGACCACCCTGCAGGCCCTTCGCCAAGGTAAAAATATCGGCATCACCGAGGCTCTTGCCCGCGAATACAGAATTGCTGAGCACTTCATGCATCATCCAGACTTTGTCGAGGGTGTCTCTGCCAAACTTCTCACCAAGCCACCTCGTGCCCCCAAGTGGAGCCCTGCCTCTGTTGGAGAAGTCGGTGCTGCCGAAATTGCCACCATGCTCGAGCCTTTAGCTGACTCTAACTCAGGCCCCATTGACTTCATCAATCCCGACGTTACGTACTTAGAGTACCCTCATCAGTTTGGTCTCCCCCGTGAAGTTGACATTCAAAACTACGTTACAGGCAACGACGGTTCCGATCGAGAGTTCAAGGTTTCCACTGAAGAAGTGTTTGATCATTTCCAACTCAAAACGCGATCCAAGCTGGGAGTCAACCGAAAGCTTAAGGAAATTCTCGCCAGAAAGACCAAACCCGACTCTTCTGACGATACTCTCCTAGACTGGAACTACTAAAATAGTGTGTACTTTCTATTTTCCGTTTCTGTATATAATTGATAAACAAAGTTTTATTTAGTAGCATGCGCACTCTTGAACTCCCCATGTCTGCTACACGGCGTCCACGATCCGCTCCCAAAACATGATTCTTTCACTGGCGCACTTGCTGTGAGGACCTAAAATGTAGCGCATTCTTCCACAACACCACCCTTGTAATGTTTTGAACCGAGAAAACGCATTTATATAAAAGGCAGCATCTTTCTCATTAGCTTCTTCTGTATCTCCTTTTCTCTTACACTAGAAGGAAAAAAAAAATATCAAAATGAGCTCTTCTATTAGTAGCGACGAATCCCCTGGGTACTCTGGAAACCTGAGAACTGCAAGTTCAGGTAGTTTGGTGAGGAGCGGAAATGGTAATGGGTCGTCGTCGCGCACTTCTTTAGCTAGCGAGTCTATGAATGCTTTCAACATGGCCGCTTTTAACCCGTTGAATGGCATAAGACGGGACGGACAACAACAACAACAACAACAACAACAGCAGCAGCAGCAGCAGCATCATCAACAGTTGCAGCAGGCAGGTCGAACTCAAACATTTCCCAATTACTCGTCAGGCAATTCGTTTGGGGGACGACACAATCAAAATGGATATATGGGGCAGGGATATCTGCATCAAGGCTCTCACTCACAACAGCAGCAACAACAACAACAACAACAACAACAACAACAACAACAACAACAACAACAACAACAACAACAACAACAACAACAACAACAGCAGCAGCAGCAGCAGCAATTCAAGCAGACACAAACCTCTTCAAACCAGCCTTCTGGAGCAAGCACACCTTTGGGCAATATGAGCAGTAGTTGGTCCTCTATTGGCGGTACACAACATCACCAGCCGCATGCTCAGAAGCCCATAAACCAGCAATTTTATAGCTTGGGAGGGAGAGGCAATAACAGTAATACAGCACTCGGAAGACCTGTTTACCACGGGTCATCGACCGGCTTGGGTCTGGCCGATCCTCTTGGGTTTTCAGGGCAACTACTTGAAGATGATGAGGTTGTTGATAGTGATGGAACAATTGCGGCCCAGCTTCACCGGAGAGACCTAGAAGTGCAGACCCTTAAACTAGAATTGAAACGGTTGAATACATTGTACCAGTCAAGAAACACGCTATCGACGACGTCAATTGGAGACGCAGGGGCCAATGTTAATGTTTTCAAGGTGGAGCCTGCAGTCGAATTGGCGTTTCGCAGTATGGCCAAGAATCTCAAGAGCAAAGATGATGAGATTGCACGTTTGCAGTATCATTTAGAAGCCACTATGGCGGCGATTGGAGCCGGCAACCCCACATCTAGAAATGGTATCAACAAGTCTGGCATGAAAGCGGTTATGTATGATCAAGGAGAGTTGGCGCACCGGCTAGTGACTCGTATCACGGTGCTCAGAGAAGAGAATGTTCTGTTAGGAGTAAGTTGATGGGAAGTTTGAGGTTGATTGAAGCTAACACAAGACGTATAGAAAATAGTGTCGCAAGGCCGCAGTGCTCAGAGAGAGATTGAAATCGGTCTTTTGAAAAGAGAGAATGAAAAGCTGAAGGAAGCGTTGCACGGTAGGTCTTATAAAGAGTGATATATTGCCATTTTGTAATGGAATGCGTGTAAATATTTATCAAAGAGTTTGTGTGTTTGAAAATATGGGCAAGCTGAATAGCGGTGGAGGATGAAGCAATTGACGTTAATATCGACAGTCAACAACAGATCTTGTTGACAACATGGTACGTCTATTCAGATTCTTTCATTGCAACTGTCACTTGCTTACAATGCTTGATTCGCTATTGCATACAGTGAGCTCGGCTTTTCCTGCGTGGAAGGAGCTCCAGGCACAGTCATCTGTTTTTGAGCTCTATATTTTTTTATTCCAATTGAGGGCTTCTGGTGGTTTAGATCTGACATGGGGGTAATCGGTAAATTAAGGTATCGAAATGGAGATGGCTCGGTCCTTGGAATCACTTCCGCTCGTGAACCATACAAAACCCTGACTCTTCGCTTAGTAAGCATTTAAATATTATTATTCCAATAGAGTGAAACGATGCCATCCCCTCTCTCTGTCTCTTTTTTTCTCTCTTTTCCTCTCTTTTGCGCCCAACGACAACAAGAATAGAAAACGAGATTTTTCTCCAGCTACCACCAGCCATTATCACCCATCAACCATTTCTCACACTTTCACACACCCACACACACGACTGCTTTTCGACGTCATTTGCCAGCATAAACATAGCATTTGTTTTTCATATTTTCAAGCAAATACTCAACACATACACACGTAACAATGGCTTCAAGGTTTGCTCGATTCGTTAATTCAGAAACTGGCCCTAAAACGATTCATTTCTGGGTATGTCACTTTTTTTTTTTTTTTTTTTTTTGCTTGGTGCTATAAGCCGTGACTCTACCGCTTTTTCTCCGTCCTTTGCAAACCCCACGAGTGCTAGTTATGGTTGTCGTCAACGTCAACGCCAAAGTCTACTGTCGAGTTGTCAATTGTATTGAGCGATCACCCTCTATACCACCACCGCCCTTCTCAAGACAATCTCTCAATCCTAGTCCTCACTCACATTGCATGTATTAGAATACCTTTGCTAACATTTTCTACCCCGGAAATTGTGTATGTGTGATTATGTGGCTCCAGCTGTATGGACGTCGCACAATCAGACATGCGCATTTTCGTTTTATTACGTTTTGTCTTTTTTTTCAATTAGGCTCCAGTCATGAAAGTAAGTATACATCTTGATTCTTTTTTTTTCTCGCTTATACTTTTTTACATGCCAAGATAGCTAACCTTTTTTTTTTCCCTTTAGTGGTCTCTGGTCATTGCCGGAATCAACGATATCCAGCGTCCCGTCGAAAAAATGTCCGGCACACAGCAGGTAGCGCTTCTAGCTACTGGTGCTATCTGGACGCGCTGGTGCCTTATCATTAAGCCCAAAAACTATTTTCTGGCGTCGGTTAATTTCTTCCTGGGAGTTGTTGCCGGGTTTCAGGTAGTAAGAATCTTCAACTACCAAAGGGCTCAAGGCTACACGACAGGAGAGTCAATCATGAATTTGATTCAGGCAAAGAATGATAAGAAAGATGTGCCTGTAAGCGCTAGCCCTGTGGCTGATGCTATTTCGGCTAGTAATGCTATTACTGGATCTGGCGCTGCCTAAAGCAACGGATGTGCTATATATGGGGGTTTTATACTAAGAAAACAAATGGAATAAGAATGAAAAAAATATGAAAAGAATTTGACAAGCTCAACAAACCGTGATATGCTGGATATGTACAAAACGTTGTAAGTGACGTATAATTGTAAGGATTGTTTTCACGAAGGAGAAGTAGGAGAGGTCAAGGACCTGGACGTTTAATCAAAGTATAACATTCGTGTCCAACAGCAGAAGCAGTATACAAATCCAACTAGGAAATATATAAATTTTGCGTGTGAGAATCACCAATTCAAATTGATTTTACTTCCTCTTACTTTTCTTTCTCTATATGAGTATACTTCTTAATTTTTCTTTCGTTTATTGTTCTTTCAATAAATAAAAAAACCATGGAAGAGGAAGGAGTTAAAAAAGATGGATAAAAAATAAAGACTAAAAAGACTGAAAAGGTTGAAAAGGGCGAAAAGGTTTATCTATACAAATTAGTTTATACATTTGATTTTGATGGTTCGGTCTTAATAATTGTTGATAGTTAGTTTTTGATAACTAGTTGTTGCAATTACAAAACGGCTTCATTCTTTCGTAGCATCATCTATGGCGAGCGTGATAATAAGGGCTTGCAAAAAGCTTGTAATTTAGCATTCAGTATTTAGTAATTAATATTAGTTTCTGACTTCTTTTATACCATGTTAGTGAGGTTGCGTGGTATACAAAAAATGTCATTACCAAAGGATTGATAAACGTTCACTTATGTTAAAAAGGACAAATTCTATATGATTGTGTTTTCTGGGCAAGGCATAAAGGTTAACAAGAAGGGGCGGAAGATGCTCTACTAGATGTAGATGTAGATGTAGACGTGAAAAACGCAGCTTTACTACTCATAGATAACTACGTATTTTCAGTTGCTACTAGCCTGCCAGTCTAGTCTAGTCTGGTATGCGATCACGAATTGACGTGGCACAGGCCTATACATATTGGAGCATAACACCGGGCCATAATTGCCATGTTTACCGTAACGATGTCTATTTTGTTTAATGTTATCTTGTTTGAATCTCGCGAGCACTTGTATGGCTTGTATTTGTGTAGGCCCAAGGCCGTTGTGCACAAGCGAAGCGCGTGCCTGGGTGTTTTGTGTTGATGATTGATTGAATTTTTAACGAGTGTAGTCTAATGTTTAATTGTGGATGAGCTTGGACAGCCAGTTATCATGACCTGAGAGATTTGCCAGGTTCAAGTCCCGCTTCAGCTTCCACTGAGCTTCGAATTTCACGTCAACGTCGGCTCCGAGCCCTTGTTGCCATCCCAGGCTACCAAAGTAATGCCCTCACCGGTTGCAGGAGTACGTGGTGCTCGTGCCCCTCTGCACGGTTGTGTCTGCGTCGGTCCAAGACAAACCCTTTCCTCCAAAAATAGAAAAATAGAATAATGCGGTAGCTTGTACCACAGGACCCACTCTTAATGCAACCTAAACAGAGCTCATGCATATGCACACCAGCGGCGTCGTTGTTGTCTTTTTGCCAGTTGCAGATTCGCTTTCTCACTTTTGCCGTGCCCACAGAGCCACCCTGCCCAGGCTCGACTGAACCGTCCGTAGATGATATGCTCGAAGCCTTCGGGACCTTTTAAGGTTCTGTCCGCACGCACCACGGAGACCCCACATGGTATTCATGCACCATCTCTTTCAAGAAGGACCGCGGTCATGCAAGCACCGGTGACTTACTTGGGCGACGTGCGCATGGTTGGGCTAAGGGATACCGGCAAACAGCTTTTGGACCACTTGTACGTCACAATCAGCGAACTTAGTTGCGAAACTCAAAGTTAGAAAGCATCAATTCGAACACCAATGTTGCAATATCGCAAAGCTTGAGGCTTGAGTACATGTGTAATACAGCTGTCTCAAGGGTTTAGGAAAACAGACCACGAGAAGAGTCACGGTAGAGACGTTCGTCTAATGCTTTCAGAGACGCCATTGCGGGCATTACAGTCATGGCATCTTAACTTGAGCTTAAGCTTAATCGTTAAATCATGTATCGTCTAATTCAATCTATTCTTCATGTCGCAGCCCAACCAATGTATCGGCATTCTATCGTACTAGTCGGTGGACGTACCATCAATGTCTAGCACACAAAACACCAGACACTGTTCAGCTGCAACATCTAGCTATACTGGTTACTATAGTACACCCCAGTGGTAGCCAATGATACGTGTGATAAGGGGACGGCATTAAAGCATTAAAGTGTCGAGCCAACAGAGTTAGAAACACTTCAACAAAGCGTAGAGACCTCGAGGCTTTTGAAGGGGCTTTTGGAGGCTCTTGGAGACTCTTTTGAGAATTTTTAGTCGTTAGTTATTTCGTCTCGCTGGAAACGTCATAGATGCCAGGTTGACGCTTGGTCAAGAATGTATCAGAGAGAGAAATGGTGTTATTATTGTGTGTTTGTGATTTCGCTGCTTTAGTGTTTATGCTTCAACACAAACACAGATCCTTGGCTTCGTTTCTACACAAGTTCACACAGACCTTAACTGCGACCGCTGTATATGTAACGTTTTAGATTTCAATTATGGATGTCAAACAACAGGAGGAGGAAGAGCAAGATAGAAAAAAGAAAGAAAGAAAGAAAAAAAAAAAAAAAAAAAGAAACTCTACATGTCCATAAAATGAAGCTTCAGTCCTGTTCCTGGATCTGAATCCGGCTCTGAATTGCCTTGATTTAACTTTGGCTTGATCCTTGCTTGCTCGAGGCTCGTCTGACTTGCACTTGTTACGCTTCCAGGTTCTTGAATTCATGCGACTTGGCTCTGACGTCCTCTTCACCTAAATCGCCACTGAGCCAGCTACTACTCCTCTACGAGTCTTCTTGCATCTATCAACTATACAAGTTGCCACAATCGTTTCCCATGTACTGGGGCGAGCAGTATATAGACTGGCCTTTCCGCACTCAGGCTCCACAGTTACCCAACTACTGATGATTTTTAAGTTGATAGCCTCTGAACTGACCAACCTTCCTCTCAAATGAACATGTCAAGAAAAAGTTGTAGAGAGCCTGCTCAGGTAGCTAATTCCGTCGGCCGCGTGGACGTCAACAGCGGTTGCAGCAGCAGGCCCTCTACGAAGCCTTCGCGCCCAGCTAAAAAAGCTCAAGTCTACGATACCCATTCCAACAAGAGTAGTCTCTTTTTAGGCAGCCATGCTTCCCTTGCCAGCCATGCCTCTACCAAATTGCAACCACAACTCGATAAACAACTCCCTCCACTTCCGCCAACTCCTCCTGCTCTACCACTTCCAGCGCTCCCGGCCGTTACTACTGCCCAACGGTTTCAAGAATACCAGGAACGAGAGCAGCGGCAGCGGCAGCAGCACCTGCGCCGAATGTCTCGCCTGAATACTGAAAACTATACTCCCCACACCGCCTCAGATTTTTTGCACCCAGGACGGCCAGCCCCAAAAGTCCCCAAGGGATCTCCTCGCAAACTCAAAATCAAAGTAGCACGAACCCCTAGTATAAGCAGATCAAGCCGGGCTAGAGTGAAGACACATGGCCGAAAGAAAAGCACTGTCACGTCGGCGGCACGAGCACCAACGCCAGCGCCAGCACGAAACAAAAAAACAGCAGCACGTTCGCCTTTGATCCACGTTGCGCAAAACTCATCAGACTTTTACATGTTTGGTGGCATGAACGATTTTGGAAATTTCGCGAAAAGCAGTACCAGTTTGAATCATTTTAATCGTGGCGCCCCTGGTGATAACATTTACGATTACGATCCACGCGCATCATCGGTGTCCATGTTTGAGTTAAATGTGGGAAACTCTGCAAACTTAAACAGCCCGTATACAAATACACAGCATTTCCCATTGGTTCCGCAAGTTCCACAGGTTCCACAGGCTCCACAAGTTCCACAAGTTCCGCCCGAATACTTAAAGCCAGTTGACGTTGCTCCTACTGCTACTGCTACTGCTACTGTTAGCAAAAACCTGAAGAACTTGAGGAACTTGAGAAGCCTGAAAAATCTGAAAAACACAGACTCCAAGAAAAGCCCGCCAAAGCGCTTCGTCATTACCAACAGCGTTGAGAAGGACAGCTCGGCACACTACTACGGCCTAACTCATGGACCTCTCTACGACTCGCAACTTCTTCCGTCCCGGCCACTTGTAGTTCCTTCTTCCACAGCTCCCCTGTTCCAGTCACAGCGTGATAGCACAATCACCTCTTCACCTGCGCCAGTGTCTGTGGGCAGCCCGTATACATTCCCACTGCACCAGCCACCAGTCGCATCGCAACCAACTGAAACTGAAACCTACGGATCCCGCGACGGATCCTACGACACAGTCATGCCTAGCAGTATCAGTAGCTCCACACCCGTCTCCACTATCACCACTACCACCGAACCCACCGCAAAAGAGCAGCTACAATCTGTTCTTTCTTCGCACGGACTGATTCCTCCGTCATCAATGCAATTGCAGTCGCCCACAATGCCAGTTTCGTCCAGTTACCCGAGCACAAACATTCCTGACAATTACAGCGAGTTGGCAAATATTGAAAACCTGGAATGTCGCGAGACGTCTGGAAAGAGAGAAAATTTCGAAAATTTTGGAAAAGCTCAACTGCTTGGCGCTATTCCCGATGCATATGCGACAGCCCACTCGCAGCCGCAGCCGCAGGTGCTCGTTAGGTCGTCCTACCACGACCATGATCACATCGATCCCATACGCGTCCTCTCCCAACAACCACGCGCCCCTGTTCCCCCTTTTCCGTCTCCACCGCACTCGCCCGCAGATGCTGTGACCTCCGCCAGTAGCGCCAACGCTGTACAGGTGCCTCCACGGGCCAGTGCTAGGCTTTCGTCGTCGTCGTCCTTGTCGGTGAGCTCGCCACGCAGTAAGGTATTTGCAAACTATCATCATACGGATAACGTACCGGTCGAAACTGCAGCAAGCCCAAGCACTACAGCTATTATTACCAGGGGCCCCAGCACGAGCAGCGTTAGTTCCCAGAGAAGCAATTGTTACCAAAGTCAAGCGCAACATAATAATGCCCACCACCGCCGGTCACAGCTGTCTCCCTATTTCGATCCGAGTAGAGCAAGCAGTACCACACAGATCCCCCTGAACAGCCTAAACAGCCTGAACAGCCCGAGCAGTTTGAACAGTTTGAACAGCCTGAACAGTTTCAACAACGTGAACACTAGCAGTGCCAGCTCTCCAGACCTAGCTATTTACTCACCGCTATCTTCTCCTACAAAAAGAGTCAACAGCCAGAATTACCAGCAGCAGCACCAGCACCAGCAGAACTCAAACCGTACTGCCAGTATTCAACGCAATCGCTCGTCTTCTTTCAATTCCGCTTTGGCCTCTCCTTCTGCTTTTATTTCTGCTTCCCCCCCTGCTTTCAATTCTTCTACGTCTCCTCCTCCTTCTAACTCTCCTCCTCCACCTACACTTCCTCTTTCTTACTCAAGCTCTCTCTCTCAACCCACTCCGCTCATTCCCCCTAAAAGCTCTTCCCGCGTGTTTCTTCCCTCGGACCGTCTATCTACATTATATTCATCGTCGCGTGATCCCTCCGTCCCTACTAATACTGCTACTACTACCAGTGATACCAGTAATACCAGCATCAACACCAACAGCAGTAATAATAAAAATAATCGCTCCAGCACCAGTTCCATTTCTAACCGGTTCAATCGCTCTCCACACTATCGGTCTTCTGCTTCCATACATAAATCTCTCAGTTATGGCTCGCTGAGATCGCACCGCACCACCACCACCACTACTACCACTACTACTATTACAACTACTACTGCGACTGCTCCTATTTCTGTTTCTGTTCTTGTTCCTGAGTCAAACCTGCACCATCATCGCAACAGTGGTAACATTTTATCTGGATCTAGTTCAAGTTCTCGCTCTTTAACAGACGATTTTTATAACGCTACAATTGCTACTACTACTGCTACCTCAACTTCTACTGCTGCTGTTTCTGCTATCACTACCACTTCTACAACTACTACTAATCCATTAATGTCTAATTTTAATCCTACTCTTACCGCTTCCGCTGCTGCTGCTGCTGCTACTACTACAATTGTCCCCAGTGGTTACAAAACCGGTTCACCTAGCAAGCCTCCCAGTCCTCCCTCACTGTCGCCCTCACCTTTGTTATTCTCGACATTGCAGTCACTCTCACAACCGTCCACACCAGCCCCAATTGCACCTACTTATCAGTTGTTTGGTACTAGTACCAAAACCAATGCTAATACCAATACCAATATCAATGTCAATATCAGTACCAAGTCTAATACCGCCACAAGAGAATCAAACGAATCCCTAGATTTTTCATCTCTGGACCACGTTGTGCAAAGTTTTTTATCAGAAGATCTCTCATTATTTGACTCTGCACTTGAGTTTGATGACTCGTCACTGGCTTTTGACGCTCATCTCTACAACCCAGCATCATCAACAACTACAAGTAATAATGCACAACAGCTGAGTAAAACGCGGTCTTCAACGCGTAGCATGCTCTCTCGCAACCCCTCCTACTCACATGATACCACCACTATCAACAGCACTACGGTGGCACCCAGCACACCGCCATTTGTAGCTAGCTCAGTCCGTAGTATGCGTACAGCGCGGCGACTTGATAGCATTTCATCGAGTGTTTATGGGACTCCGTCGACTACGGGAGGAGGAGGAGGAGGTGGAGGGCCTATGTCTCCTGCCTCGTCTATTGGGAAGACAGGTTCGCATACGGGAGCAGGAATTATGGGCACAGAGCGAGATTCGTTTATGGTGAAAAAGTTCAAGAAAGACAAAAACCTGAAGAAGTCAAAGTCAACATCATCAGCAATATTTTCGCACAATGGAGGTGGGAAAAAAACGGCTAACAAAAGTTGTGATAATAACAATGAAGACAAGGATGAATTCAAGGCCGGCAATCCGTATGGAGATCTCGACGAACACAGTCTTACATTGATGAATGATGATGGGCACAGTATGAGCAGCAGTACCAGAGTTGCAGGCGATAATGGTGATGACAATGATGATGATGATGAAATGGGTGTACATGTTAGTTCATCTTTGGGATCATCTAAAGGTGCAGTCAAGAAGGATTCAAACAATGGCGGATTACGCAAAAAGGTGTCGGTTACGAGTAAACTTAAGTTGTTTAAATTTGGGCGTCGTGTCGTGTCCCATAATTGAGAAAAGCATTTTTTTTTTTTTTTCTTCTTTCTTCTTTCAAAGGCCCTTTACATCTAGATCAAGATTTTTGCTCCTCTTGCTATTGCTGCTTCCATCTCTACTGCTGTTTCTACTACTGATTGCTACTGATTAACTATCATAGTTATATATATATATATATATATATATCTTTTACTTGACGCTTTTTATCTTTTTTTTTTTTTTTTTTGTTCTCCATATGATTCTCATGATGTATAGATATGTTTTATGTTTTGAATTATTGAAATGGCCAACTATTTCTTCCATCTTGTGTCTTGTCTCTTGTTTCTTGTGTCTTGCCTTCTAAATCCCATGGAGTTATATGCTTTTAAATTAACCCTTTTTCATGACACTTTCAGGTACACAAGTATCAAGTAATCAACCGATTATGATAATTATCTTGATACTCTTGATATTCTTGATATTCTTGATACTCTGTTAGCTTTATTAGACCTCCTCAAACAATGAATCAATAATTCCTTTTAAGAAGAAATATTTCGTATATACATAAAGTATGGCTAGTAATTTCTCTTGAATTCAAAAGTGCTCATTCATGTGGGTATTGCACAATTGATGATCGATTCAAAAAAAAAAGGCCTGTTAATCAATCGCTAGGACCTTAATCTTTGCAACACAAGACTACCAAATTGCAAAATTAAAACTATTCCACATACTTCCCAGTTTTTACATTTGTTTGTTCTTTTCAAGTATATTTTATCAATCTATTTTTTGTATTCCATTTCGATTACTCCTATTTCAATAACAGAAAGCTGCTACTGCTGCTGTTGCTTCTTCTTGAAGTTTACAAAAGGGAAAAATAAACAAAACAGAAAACATTTATGATGTGGGACACCATCAAAAACCAACCACAATCTTTCCATTGTAGACAAATACTTAAATTCACTTCAATGGTCTGTCAGATTGGTTTCTGCACGGCGTTCACAGATTTGGTCTGGGATCCATGTTTAACGTTGATTAGCGTGGGGTTTTTTTTATATTTTAAAGAATATACTGAAATATTTTCAAAACATATCGAACCAAGTGCGTTGATAGTGGATCCAGTACTTGTGAAGAAGAAGAAGAAGAAGAAGAAGAAAAAAGATTTCAAGTATTTATTTTATAGGTTTGGCTGGATGTGTCATGTGATTTACCCTAGGGCCCAATTAGGGCTCAACTTGGCTCTCTGTATGGTAAACAGCACTAGCTGTCGGGTCGTAATGTATAAAGAGAAATACATTTACCAGCAGAGCGCCAGGTCTAGTAGTCTGGCTATTTCTGAATACTCTAAGCAAGTAAGAAACTGCTCACAAGGACATGATCGCACTGGACTAACCGCTGAATCTGAAAAAAGGGCTTCGCTCAAGCATTTCACATTTCACTCGGAACAATCAGAATGACTAAATAAACAAAATAACACGGATTATATATATATACAACAATCAACTTGTTTCTGCTTTGACTCCGGGCGGGGGCTTACTGCCCCTGGAACCCTTGAAAGTGATCAGCATTGATTTGGCTCATTCTACATTTCAAAGCCTCGCTCATCGTTATTGCAAAAGGCCAAATGTAAATTGTGCTCAGGATTTTGGACACTGCTGATAAAGCCATCTGGCTCAATGGAAGAGACAGCTCCTTTTGTGCATCAACTGCCAAGATTTCTTGCGATCCATTCGAGCCGGATCTTTTGCTACCCGTGTTAAACACGGAGCTCGCGTTTGGCCCACCAGTTCTTTGCTGCTGGTTGTGTAGCACGTTAGTCTCGGCGCGTGATGAAAGTACATCAAACACTCTGAAAAATATCTTTCGCAAACGCGAAACAAGCTGCTTCTCGTCGTCGGTCCACGTTGGCGGATCGCGCTTTTCCAAGCGATGGAAAAATTCACTGACAATCAAACCGCAGTCAAAGAGCGCCAGAATATTGTGAAAAAACGTTTGGCTCGCCGTTGCTTTAAGCGTCCAACGAGCGGAATGCTTCTCCCACAGTGATATAGTATCAGCTGCATATGATGCAGCCTCTAGTAATGCATTGAACTGCTTGCGCGATCCAGACTGCACCTCGAAAATAAAAGGAGTCACCAGCATGTCAAGTTCACGCCCCATTCCAATAAAATCGCGCTTCCAGAAACACTCCTTGGTCTTACGAAGGTCCAAGTATAATCGCACGTGTGCTAGCGACGACATTGGAATAGAATCTGACATGAGAGAGCCTTCTTCAGTACGAGGTATCAGCGAGGCATGAGGCGACAAAGACCACGTCGTTTCCCAGGCACGCAAAACAGCCTCAACACGGCGCTTCTCACAATCCAGCCACGACGCGTCGCGGTTTTCTCCTGGCGAACCACTAGAGGCCACAATAGTATCACTACCGTGATCTGAAGGAACACTACTAGGTTCGTCTTCCATCTTGATAAACATTTGGTCCTCACCATTGAAAGGCGAATTTGACAACGGCGACAAATGTTGGTGCTGGTCAAACTCAAAGCGGCGCTCATGAATATCCAAATGGATAGCATAAATAAGAGTTAAAAGAGTAAACTGAGGAATTTCCCCAACCAACGTGTTTCCACTTAGCAGCCTGTTGAGGCAGTCTAAGAAACCTGGGCCTTCTACTGCGTTTCCTAGTGAGCCATCTGATTCCTTATTTTGCAAGACACCCCACCAATCAGATGCAGACTTCGCTTGCCATAGGTTTTCATCACATGGTGAGCCACATCGAATATCGCTGTTCTTCAGTGTGGGCATAATATTGTATCCTGTAGCAAGCAGGCAAGAAATAATGTGAACGACATGCATCGTCCTGATGCGTTCTTGAACAGTAACAAAATACTTCCATTTCTCCTCAACTGACGATCGGTTCGGGTCTGGCACTGCAATAAAGGTCCTAGGAGGCAAATGTAGCCCAGCAGATTTGGCCAAGGAAATCACAGCATTTGCTTGGGCAACAGCGATTTCATTGGCAAGGGGGTCCTCGTTAAATAGACCATAAACAACACCTAGCAACAGAGCTTGGACTAGCCATAGAGGAGTCACTTCATGGTCACTTTTGTCCATTTTGCGCTCCCGTCGCGACTCAAGATATACATGTACACAGCAGCGAGATATCTCAAAGATACTAGCAGAATGGGAGCGCTCAAACATGTATAAAGCTCCAATAGCAGCCATACTCAATGCCAGAGGTACGTTTTCCATAGTGAATTCAAGGTTTTGATGTAAAAATGGGAAGTGTGGAGCAAAGTTATTAACGTATGCATTAATGTAGAGTTGTAGTTCTGGAGTAGATGGGAGATGATGATGCTGGTTTGAGGTGAATGGAGTCGGCGTAGATAACGTAGTCAAAATATGTAAACGGAGACGAGGAGTTATCACACATGAGGTTTTGGGTGCCTCGATGATATGTGGCGGTTTGGGGTAATTGTTGCCAAACAAACTTGGCGTTTGATTTCGTGGAGGAAGTTCCTGCTCCCACAAAGAGCCAGAAAAATCCAAATCGTTGGACGCCGTTCCGTTGCCATTATTGTTGTAAAAGTTGAACAGGTTGGGTTGAAGTGGGTCGGAGAAAGAAGGAGACAAATGATTCTGGAAAGGCTCCGTCGCAGAAGATAGCTGATTTGCACTGTCTGGGGTGTCATTACTAGGGGTCTCATAAAATGCAGTCGACATGAGAGATTCGAGCATCTGAGCGTGTGAGCCATCAATATTCAGAGGGCCAGGGTTTTCATTCTTAACGTTAAGCCAAGAATAGTCTTGAAATGCTTGGTTCCCTGGGCTGATGGAATCGTCGTAACTTTGGAGAGACTGGTTAGCACTGCTCTGTATACTGCCGTTTCTGGTATCAGTGTCTATAGTAGTAGTACTACTAGACTTGAAATCTTGTGGAGCAGCTGTGGTAGAATTGAGAAAGAAATCGCTTTCGAATGATGGGTCTAGCAGCTGGGGATTGATGAAGAGCGGGTCATTGGAGTTGAAAAGGTCGTCAAATACAATGTCGGAGTCGTGGCTGACAGGCAAAAGCTGAGGGGTGGCAAAGCCAACTTGAGTCGGGCCGGTCGGTGGTAATGACGCATCCAAAAGAGCTATATCTTTGTAAGTGGAATATGAGGCCGATGAGGCGGCGGAAAAAGAAGCTGGCCGCATTCTGCGTGCTCTCAATAAACGCGCTTGCTCTGAGCCATCATCAAAATCGTGGTCCATAGAATTTCGATGGGACTAAAACGTGTTAGTAAATTCACAGTGTGCCTCAAATTTAACAAATGAACAAACTCACCAAATCGTTGCTGGCAATTCCGGATACTCCAGGCGGTGAAACATCACTCGCTGGAGGAAGAGGGCTTTGCTGTACCAGTTCAGACGTGGGCGGAGATGGATTCGTGTTTGCTGCAGAAGCCTTAGTGACTTTAGCAGATTTGGCCGCGGTGACAGTTTTCCGCTTCGCTGTTGCGCGGACTCGGGGCGGTTCGGGAAAAGAAGCATGTAGCTTTTGCTTATGTCTGAGAAGAAGGTCCCGGCGAGCAAAACAGCGCTCGCAAACCGGGCATTGGAATGGCTTTTCTTTGGTGTGAGAACGTTCATGACGCTTCAGGTGTTCTAAACGGGCGAAAGAGCGAGTGCAAGTTATGCATACGTGGGGTCTAGGCTTGTCAGTTTTAATGACAGAGGATTTTGGTGGGATTTTTTGAGTTGGTTGTGGCATGTTAGAAGGAATTGTAGTCGGCAGTTGGTGGGTTTGATTCTTCTTCGACTGCTGAGACGGAGGGAGCTGAGCTCCAGAAGCAATTGTTTTCGCATCCATAGTCATGAAGGGCGATGTCTGAGCAGGCAAATAACGGAGAGAAAGTGTTGGGGTTGCCGGAAAGGCCTGAGGGTCTGTTTAAAAAAAAGCTAAAAGAAAAAAAAAAGGCAAGAGAGCCACACTATAACGGAGCTGAATCTGTTGTTTAGAAGAACTCAATTTATTGCATCCAATCAATAGGCAACTCAACACGAGATGAAGCGGTAGAAGATGCAATCAAGCGGTTGGATTCATTCAGACTCGTGGCTTCGTATGGCTTTGAAGAAAGTAAGAAAGGCAGCGTGTTTCAAGACAGAACAAATTCCAGGACGAAAAAGTATAATATATCAGAAGAGGGTGGTGGCAATGGTTATGGAAGAAGAGAAAAAAAAGATGGAAAAGAAAATGAATAAGAACGAAAACCAAGTCTGAAAATAAAAAATAAAACCCAGAAAAATCAGGGAAAAATGAATAAATTCGAATAAACCGAAAAAAAAAAGAAAGTTTCAATGTGAATGAGTAATCTGAGGGCAGGGGTTGGTTTATCACACTTCTAGTGTCGTTGCTTAGTGTGCATTGGCTGTCAGAGTTAGTCATGACTATACGGTTCACATGATCACTATAAATTCGCGAATTGCTTTTCTACCCCGGATTTGACCAGAAAAAGTTCAAAAAATTAAAATGAATTTCAAAAGGGCATCGAGTAGGAAATCAACCATTCTCATTGGATGGAAATCCCCATTTTCCAGCGAAAAAAAAAAAAGAGAGCTTTTCCTACTCAGTCTAGATTGGTAAAGTTTGATTCAAACCGTATGCTCGTACCATGCTGACATGGATTGCACGTTAATCCATACAGCAGCGCACTAGCTAACAGCTACTGTAGTATACTAATATATTACGAAGATTGGGAATCGGACCCGTGGCCTCCCATGTATTCCAATCGAGTACTGGCCGCAGCCTAGATATTCCCGGAGTGGCCAGCCCGCGCATCTGCCATTATTATCATTACTTCAGAATCTCAAAACAAGACAGATTCTGGGAACTAAACAGGAGACTTACCCGGGTGGTCTTTCTGATTAGGGCTCATGAAGAGCAGGTACGGTATACGTTCATTATAATCCATTATAACGTAGTACCCATGCTTACCACATCGTGCTTGAGTGTACGCCTGATTGACGCTCCTGCGTATATCTGAGTCACCGCTAAAAACTTTTTAGTTCTTAATTCCCCTGATCGTGGCTTCTCTTCCTTTGAAGTTCTTCTTCAACAAAATGCCATAATTTTTAGACAAACGAGCTCAGTCAAGTTTCATACGAATTTGTGTTGGAACGGCCTCTCCAGGATATTGTTATAATATCCTGATTGATGTTTTTTGCAAGACTGTTCTGGTGATTCGTTATGGCCAGACTATACATGTTTTATGAGGACCCTTTAAGAACTCGGCTGGAGTGCTTCATGCTACTAGGAACGCCGGGTGTCAGATGGGTCCGACATTTTGATTCCAAGAGCGTCAAATGATCAATATTAGAGATTGGTTTTGATTTAGACTAGTAATTTACGCATTTGCGTCGTTTTCTTTAAGGTTATTTGTATCGCACTGGCGTCTAGATCTGATGTATCATGTTATCGCGATTCATGCCGACTCAATAATGCTGGCAGTTTCGTTGGCTGCTTGCTAGGTTGGCATATTGTAGTTCCACATGTGGCACAAGTGTTTAGCTACTAGAATTTCTAGTTTGAAACAAGAGCTTTTCGCAGCCATAGTGCACTTGCAACTGTTACGTTCCTCGTCGTCATGTGTGTGCACATTGTGCTCAGGTTGTGCTATGCTACGATCAGAAGGCATCAAACGTGTATAATAAGGTCTCTCGAACCAGTCATGTTGATATAAAGGACACTTTTTTATTTTTCAAGGGCTCGCTGGTAGAGAGATCTTAACGACCAGCTGCTAGGAGCCCTACCACTGTGGGAACAAAAGGCACCACGCTTTACGCCTCGAAAGCGTAGCTCTTTGGGATTTGGGCTAGCTGCGGAATAATAGCTTTTGGCGGATTTGGCCAAGCATATAGTCCTATAAAGTAATTGTTATTATTGCAATCGTGGGGGCGTTATTATTTGACTTGACTAAATTCAATTCAGACGCTGTATCTACTGACTTTCGAGCCTACTAGTATACACAATCTCTTCCGATAGCTAGAGTAGTTGAACTTACATTGGCCAATGCAATTGTCCACTTGCATCGAGCAGTTTTCAGACTAGATCCGACGCGCGCGTCTCTCCAGGTTTCCGGCATGCAAATTACGGAGAGCAGCTCAGTTTATTCCCAGCATCTGCATATGCTAGTTTAGCTATGCCAGCAGAATAGTCTAGTTGAGTCGGCTCTAGTTCGCAATACTGATCTCGTATTGCAATTTTGGCCTGCAAGCTAAAGGTAGAGGCCAAGCTCAAGCTCTATGATTGCAATACAAATTCAAGAGCAAAAGGAAGCGGAAAAAGTTCTGTTTCCGAATTCAAATCCCTTCTCCGGGTTGGCATACAGCCATCTAACGAGCGATCACCGGTTCTTCCAAATTGGTAGTTTACACATCATCTCAGCACGCTAAAATCTAGCTAGTCAAGGGGGAAGGCTGTGGTAAGGCATCAATGACCTTTACACGTTGGGCAGTCAATGACATTGGCATTGGCATTAACTTTGCTAGTTACCGCTATTGCAATAGCTATAGCTAGCGGCTATGAAAGTTCCGTGTTATCCAAAAGCAACTGCAACCCCGCCATGAGCTCGGCAAAGAGTCTCAAGAAGTCGTAGACCATTCTTATTGACGCAAACCAGTGTCCCTCTTTCCTCAAACGACAAATTTGGGATTGAAAAAGCCTGTCTGGATTCTTGAAGGCTCAAGATGTACCAGGAGAGTTTCGAAATTTATTAGCTTAATTTTCTGTCAGGCAGTCTGTCTACCCAGCCAAGCCTACCAGCAAATGAGCATGCGACTTGCGCAGCGCACACCACTATCAGAGCTCTTAGGGGCCTACCCAGCTGGGGCTTGCTCAAAAGTTATCAATTAAGTGGGCTACGCACATGTACGTACGTATGTACAAGGATGCTCATGATATTGTGGTGCTGCTGGTGTTGGTGTTGTGTCGGCTATTGCGAGCGCTATACCAGTGTTGCATACACTGGCTGCATATTAGCTGTCAACTATGGACTGTCTTCTGCCATAGCCAGTGACTGCTCATATTTCAGCATCTACTCAGAATTTTGACGCGTTTTCAAAAACTAGTCTTAAAACTTGCAAAGACCATTGGAAATTCCTGATATTCAACGTCTAAATAAAATGCAATACTCACGTATTACTTAGGTCCAGAGATTCAGGAACTTGTTTACCCAAGGGCTCCCCACACAAAAACTTTTAGCCTACATGTAATACAAGAAATCAGAGCGATTCGCCTGCTGTGGTTTAAACAGCTGAGAAAGCTGAAATAGCTGAAATAGACCTCAAATGCTTTTGGGCTCAGGCTTCAGCAGATTAATAGCCGCTTGCAACCTGCTTGTTGAGTCGAACAGGACCTGCTGTGGTAGACTTCCACACCAACACGCCCAGAGCCCCTGGACTGTTAAGTAATCGCAGAGTCCACCGTGGCCGATGTTGTCCACTGCTGCAGGCTCATTTATTGATTGCCATTATACGGGTAGAGAAGGCGACTAGACTAGACCGGGCTGGGCCCCGGCCCAACAGGCAAGGATTCAATTTAAATTGACTCCAGTCAATTCAAATCAGGCCCTTTTGTTGTCGACTTTGTTTGCAGCTTTGTTACCAGCTCCGGAATACACAAAGCCATTCCGTTAAGCTATAGGCGTCTAGCAACAGTATTATCACCTGCGCGTCTTCAGTTGGCCGTGCACTGCTGCTGCTGCTGCTACTGCTTCTGCTGCATCTGTTGGTGCTGAGCGTGCTGTACGTGCTGTACGTGCGGCCTAGCAGACATGTGCCAAAAATCAATACTATGATTTATCACTGGACTGATTGGTGTGTCTACCCAGTCGAGCCAATTATAGCTGTGCCGAACAGTTGTGGTGTGCATGTGGGAGTGAGAGAGTTGACTAGCCTCGTCTACCCCACGACTCCACAATGCATGCGTCCCAAAGCACTAAAACAAAATAAATAGAAATGAGTTATACCACTGCTGCCACGGTGGACTCGCCTAGTTTAGGACACCATACGAATCCAGACAGAGGTGTCCGTTCTTCAGCCGACGGGCTCGGAATTCGTTTTGGACCTTTTGTTTACACCGTCAGTCAGACGCGAGTCTAAACACTAAAACATCACTCGTAATCAAGAGTGTTTTTTTTCTCTAACGGGCCGGACAACACAGTAGAGCCGGGGATATTATCGGTATTCAATGGAATTTGTTTTGCAGTAGGGCAAATGACCCGACTACACAAAGTACTAGACCGCCGGTACATAGTGTAGACACCACACGGAACCTTGTGTGTTAGCCAATTTTGACCAGATTAGTCCGAGTTATCCATCATCGTGACCTTTCAACGTGGCCAAACGTGGCCGGTGTTGGAGTCGGACTGTGCACAGAACTCAACCATACTTGCTAAACTAGTCTTTGTACAAGAGATATAGAGAAATGTGTAGAGCTTCTCATATTCATAGATCTCATAGATCGCGAGCGAGAAATGCGAACAGAAAACTTTCCGACGACGTCAGCGCTACCACGTTACACTGCACGTCGCTATAGGTCTGCATCTTGACTTCAGTACTGTTACGTTGCAGACCTTTGCCCTTGAGCATTTTTAGACAGAAGAGCCCAATAGATCTACTATACAGTAGCATAGATACTCATGGGTCAGTGGCCAATTTCAGCAGATGGCCAACTAGCTTGCCAGTAGGCCCTGCAAGTCCAGGCCGCAAATTTGCGGAACCAAGGACTCTATTGATGTCCTGCGATTGTGCCGATGTTATAAAAACAAAAGCTTGAGCAAAACCCTTTGTGCTCTTAATACCATTAGGTTTAGCGCTTTTTTCTTGTATCAAATGATCCGGGACTTCAGGTATTTGTTTGAAAAGTGGAAACAAAAAACTGCCAAAAATATGGGCCAACTGACAGTTACACATCATACGCGTTCTCGTGATTTTTTTTTCTCCAAATCTCTTTGTGATCTTTGTCTTCTCTTACCAAAATTAGTTCATTTTTTTCTTAAAGATTTGTATTTGTTACATTTTTCGATTCTTCTTCTGTTTTCATTTTCAATTGCGTCCTGATTTCCACCTCCTATCAAGTGAAATAAAGCATCGATATCACTGCCTTGACTACGGTAGTTAACGTGGTTATTTTCTTCTTGAAGTCATAAACAAACAGTTTTGTTTTGGTCTTGTTCCTGATCGCGCTTGTTATGTTACTATCTTGTTTCTGATCTATAAAGCAGATCTTGATCCAACACTGTCAAGTCTGTCCTAGTTCTCCCTGTTACATCCGCGTCCGTTTGGAGGTTGGCCTTATCTAATTCAGACAAGCATTTCCATGCTTAAAGTAAAGAACTACATTTAGACTAGTCTGGCCTGGACTATATAGACTAAAGTGAACGCTTTCAAACAATTTGCGTAGTATGTCATTCATGTAGAAGACCGTAGGCCCACGGTAATGAGCGTGAAAGGTTTTGAGACCTCAAGCCTAAATGGAACGTTGTTGTTGTTGTTGTTGTTGTTGTTATTGTTCTTGTTCTTGTTCTGGTGCGCCCTCAGCGTTCAAGTTGTTTGAAATAGCAATTGAAAGGTATTTAACCAGCTAACATTTTTTGCAAACATAGTTCTTACTCTAGATGCGTATGAAATGGCTGAACACAAAACATCAAGTCTGTGTTTCACGCTCTACTTGATTTTTTTTTAATTGACTTTACAGTGGATGGAACGAAGAACAAGATTGATTTTAGAGACGTCCCCGGAATTAGTAACATCAAAAGTAAATTCTAGCCTCAGTATAGTCAATTGAGATCTAGCTAACAACCTGAGGAGCTCACAGATACTGCTTACCTGCCGCGAGCCTGAATTTGCAGACGTTTCGCTCTACCCTAGCTTTACATAGACTCTACAAAGACTCTACGGTACCGCAGTTTAGAGTTGAGAGAATTCGAGTTACAACGAGGCACCAGAATCAAAGGCGTAGGAATATTTACGGTATACTTCAATCGATATCAATGAACGTATCGGTATGTCTCACGACTCCTCGAAACCCCGTTATAGGCGTATGTCTAATTCTACAGTACAATATGGCACTGGTCTAGGTCTACAATAGAGCTGCTCAGCAGCGTGGCTAAGGCAATAATATTTAGTCTTGTACAGATGCCAATTAAGCACGGCGTGGCTACTGTAGCAAAGAGAATCAAGCCACTCTTCGCAAAGCTCAGTCGCTTGCTTCATGATTTTGAGTAGGTCTCTCCAAGTCCGTACTAAGCTTGCATTTGCGAATTCTCGAAAAAACCCATTAAGCTCGCTGCAAGAAAACTGAACCGAGTTTCCATCCACACACCTGACTTACTGTATAGTATTAAACTTAGAATCTGAGAAAACCCTCTTGCTCAGCGCGTTAATTAGCTTTCATATGTAGCTGAATAACTTAAAGGGTGAAAGCAAAAACACGGCCGCCCGGAGATTAGCGAGAAATACCGGCCGTAGACTATTTACACTTTGATGTCGGGCGTTCATATACAGGAGTAGGTCTATTCAGTATACACTAATTCATTGTTGCAGGACATCGAGTTCTCAATCCCGAAAAAGCTCGAGAAAATGAATTAAAATCATCAAGCATAGGCTCAAAAAAAAAGTTTTACAAACTACGAATTACTTCAGGACGGCCTAGGTTCAGCAATCTGACTCTTGAGATGTAATCATCTCTGTTAATGTAGGCACCACACATGCGACGGTTGCCGGTGAAACCAATGCGTCCATGCAAAACGCGCCAGTTATCAAACATGAGGCATTCGCCAGGCTTGAGCTTGATGATGATTTCAAACTCCTTGCGTGTCAAAATATCGTTCCACAGTCTTATGGCCTTGTAGAACTTGAGCACATCGCCAGGATGCTGCCACTGGTCCATAATAGATCGGTCACAGTTGTTCCATCGTACTTGAACAAGCTCATGCGTCTGATTGTGGTGCGTAAACACGGGCAATGGCATAGTGGGTGTGATGCACACATCTTCCTCACCAGCGCTATGAGCAGGAATAAAGGTGTTGGAAAGGACTTCATAAGCTTCCGGTGATTCCTTCTTGAGAACCTCTGCAGCTTTGAAAGCGTCGACCAGCATGTTCTCACCACCTTCACCGTCGTGATGAAGCATATGGAACAGCTGCAGGCCAGGAGTGTCTGACCAGTATGTACCGTCGGTGTGTGAAGCAATATACAGATCAGTATAGGCTGTGTCATTTTTTGACAGATCAGCCGTGAAATCCCAGAACCCACCGTAATGAGTTGGTTTGATGTAAGACAAGCGCTCAATGAGCTTCTGTGTATCTTCCGGGGTTACAGGAACGTTGTCAACCATGCAAAATCCATACTGATAGATCTTGAGGACCCAGTCCGCTACTGCAGTTTCAGATTCCATGACATTCTTATATTCAACAGCAGGCCAATTCTTGTGAATGGTTTCCGAGTCCCACAACTTGCGCTGAATCTCTTCGGTTTTTTTTGGAACCAAGACGGGATTATAAGAATGAAGAACAATCCACTCAGTAGAGAACTGGGAGACGTGCTTATCGTTGGTGTCCCAGACAATCTCGAGATTGCGATCCTTTACGTTGACAGCAGAAGGCTTTATGTCTTCGGGGATGGCAAAAGTATCCTGCAGTCGCTGTTTAGTCTGGGGGTGGTAATCGGTCTCGCACTGGCACGAGTCTCTGAGCCAGATGTGATGAAACTTGGCGACTTCGCCGGTGGAGAAAGTAACGGAGACAACGTCATTGTCAAACGTAGCATCAGAGATGTTGAACGTAGGAGCTGGCATGTTGATAGAAGACGATTGATCGAGAATGAAAGTAAGGAGGAGAAGGTGAATGAAAATGTGGAGTGTTTAATAGAAGAGAAACCAGAATTTTTCAAACCAGACAAAGCTGCTGCTATTTATACAAATTCACGTATCAGCAAGATATAACAATCGATAACAAGCCGAGCATGAAAATAATTAAAATTCCAAGGTCTTGGAGGTTTTCGATAATTTTTTGTGATGTGAAAAGTCGACAGTGTATGTTAAGTGACGCCGAGATTCAACGTGAAGATTTCAGTTTCGCCCGTTTTAAACGATGATGTTTGGCAGCTTAAGGTCCTTTGGAGCGAGTTTATTAGTACTAGAACAGCAGCAGCAGCGAGACCTAAATGGATGGACATGTGATTCCCGTGTAGAACTTTAAATGTAGAGCAGCGAATGTAGAGCTTAGTGTAGAGCTGTTGACTGTAATGCCTGAGTCAGCACATAGTTAGAATACGCATGTGGGCACACATACGCATTTGGCATGAGAATCTCGTTTTGATTGAACGCATTGCAGTTTCAGGGGCCTCCAGGAATCAAGCGAAGCCAGCGAAACCAGCAAATATTCAAGCTTAAGCAATACAAGCAATTTTGGTTCAGGCAATAGGGACAATAATAGCGATTCAAGTGACTTGAGCAATTCCATGCAGAAGCTTAACTAGACGAGTTTACTAGTCTACTCTGCTACAGCTCTACTCTAATCTCTCTCTTACCTACGTACGCACTATTTTAATTCTCTACTGTCCCAGGACTTTAAACCTTTTACCCCTTCGCCTCTAATATCAGCACCATCTTCATCATGCGCTGGCCAGGTAAGAAAAAGAGAAGCCATCTTGTGCCGTCCGAAGCTGCATCCAGCACACTTTCTTTCATCCCTAGCAGCATCTCCTCTAGTCACATTGAAGGGCCGGACCCTGAAACGATTCTATCCAGCAGTGACACACTTGATGCTGAGAAGCACACCCAGCAGACGCAGCAGATGCAGAAGCACACGAAGCAGTCTCCACTGAACGATTTGACTGAAAACGACCACCATCTGGAAGACGGCCAGCCAGAGCCTCAACTCCAGTTCAAAACCTTGGAATCCTTGCCAGCCTCACAAGGCCAATATTCTCAAGCGTCTTCCAGCTCAGCCACCGCTCAAACTCTTCCTGGAACCCCAATATCTGCAGACATCCACCCATCGCGCAAACGCACCCAATCTCCCTCTCCCAGGATTGGGCACCATTCTAAACGCCATTCCATATCGTCTGCCACAAAACGCCAGAGCATCTCACCTCAGTCATTTAACAAAAGCCAGCACCGCAAGAGCTCCAGTCTAGAGTCTTCCTTAGCAGCGCTCTTTCTCTCTCAAATCACCACTTCCAGTAAGCCATCCGTCATATTGCCTCCAGAAGTGTTGGCATCTGCAGGTCCGCCCACTACCAAGCCTCCTAGCTCTCTGATTACGGCCACAGGCTCAGCAAACAGTAGCACTTCCGCCCTTTCTACTACGTCGGCCTTAGATTTTGACTTCAATCATTTGGATCTGGATAGCCAACTATCTTCGTCCATTCCGCTCAACCGCGACGAAAATTCCCGCCATCCTAGAACACTCTCGGTTTCTTCTAACTTGTCGTCTGTATCTCCTACCCTGAACTCTTTGGAAGGCCAAGCTCCTACTGAAAACATCTTATTCTCTTCATCTCCGACAGAGCCTTTACTAGACACCAATTTGCTTTCCACAGCGTTAACTTATACGTTGGCATCACCAGAAAAGCTGATCGCAAAACTCAACACAACCACCGACCCAACGTCTGTCCTCTCAGAAAACTCAACATCTGGCACTCACAACTCCAACGCTATG
The DNA here is from genome assembly GCA_030564925.1 of Geotrichum aggregatum. NCBI lineage: Eukaryota > Fungi > Ascomycota > Dipodascomycetes > Dipodascales > Dipodascaceae > Geotrichum > Geotrichum aggregatum. The sequence continues at coordinate 143,226 of JAJMAH010000032.1, forward strand.
TCGCCTCTCAACAACAGTCCCTTCACAGAATCGCATCCTTCAAGCACATTTCCATTTGTCTCTCCGTAAGTATCACGCTCTTTTCTTTTATTCAACATCGAAGGTCCAATGCACATAACACCCCTTCCTTTCACAACGCACTTGTCGATCTCTGTTCAGGTTTTGCCCTCTATTCTATTGTGCATTTTTTGTCCCTCCTCTTTTTTGTTTTTGGGAATTTATTGGGTTTTTACTTCTTTGAACGAATTCTTATTTTAGCCTTAAGGCTCTGTGTCTTCTTCGTGACCCCTTTTTTTTTTTTTTTTTCTCTTCCTTTATTTCTTCTGCATTACCTCCCTTAATTGTTTCACCCCCATTCCTTAATTCTTCGGCTTTCTTCTAGTGGCACCGTTCATCCTTCAGCTCGAGCCATCCTATTCACAGTTACTAATATTAATTCTCTTGTCCCTTTCTCTAGACCCATTATCCAACAGCAGGGCTCTCCTACATCATCGCGGAATAATCCAACACTGTCAAAGCCTCTGGTTCAAGGTAAGTTAACAAGATAAATGCAATTGATATTCTCTAACTGATTTTAGGCTTTAAACCGATGACAGACTCACAAACTTTTGTGCCTCACCTTAGAGCCAACACACCTCCAGTGTCTTCGAGATCTCCTTCACCGAATCAGTCTTCGTCGACCCTAAGTCAATCGAACAATGGCTCAACAGACGACAGCACTTTGGCTAGGCAGCAAACTAAGGAATCTTCCTCTGAAACCCCTCAGGTCCAGCCTATATACAAACAAGATTGGCTCAATCGCTTTACGCTTCCGAGCTCAGCCCTGTCCAATTTTTCTAGCTCAAGCTCAAGCTCTCACTCTCTACCCAGCTCAGTATCTAACCAACACTGGAAGCTAGTGAAAGCTGTCATTAAAGATGGATCCCTGAAGCTTTATAAACCTCCATCAGATTTAAACATCAAGGCTTTTGATATGGATGCACCTATACAAGTTCCACAAGCTCTCCTCTCACCTTATCCTCCCGCACCGAAAATAACTAACACTAGCCATAAGCGCATCATGTCTTCAAACTCGACCCTAATACCCCACATGCCGATTCCCTCCAAGAACACCGGACCTCCGGGCTCTCGTCTGTTTTACAAGGGCACGGAACCGCATCCTGATTTAGAATACAACGATAGAGGCAAAATCGTTGGCGGGTCCGACGAGGCCATTTGTCACACCATACTGTTTGGAGCTAGCAATTCTACTGCGAAAACTTCTGTTCTTCTACTTCCATTGCTCACTGACATGGTATCTGCCATTGATCTTTTGACCTTGTATTCCACGAGCGTTTCATATTCTGGATCTAACGCCTCAACCATTCCTTTCTCCTCTGCAAACCACAATTTATCATCTAATTCTAACCCGCCAAAGACTCCAAGTTCAGCTTCGAATCAGCTTGTCAGCCGCTTACGGCTAGTTGTCGAAACAATTCAGGATAACTTTCCTGGTATGCTTTTAGACAACTCGATTTTTAGCGTGTTCATGAGATTGGTGGAGTCTGTTTCTTATCATGACGACTCTATTGCCACAGATCTTAAAATGTCTGTATTTATGAAGCAAAAGTACATGACTGAAATGCTTTCTTATGCAACTCATCAGGAACCTATAATGTGGAGCGGTATACAACCTAATTTGAGCGAAGGAGCATCAGACCGATTACATTACATCTTGAATCGCATTGAAAGTGCTGGTAATAATTCTAGCAACGGAGCAACTAATCATTACACTAATGTCAATAGCGCTGTTCCGATATCCTTAGCGTCCACAACTCTTCCTAGCGCTATTCCACCCGACCTTATTCTTGATATAAGCGTCGAGACGTTTGCCAAACAAATATATCATTTCCACCTCGCTTTCTCCAAGGACTGGTCTCCAACTTCAGATATTGCTCTCCTATTCACCACAAAGTACAATTATCACAGACACTCTCCTCTAGTGTTTGACTCTACCAACATTCATTTTCTTGGTGGACTTCTCATTGATCACTTATTTAATCCTATTCATCATACTGACAACTCTTTCCGTGGCAAAATTCTCACATACTGGATCAATCTAGGCAATTCTCTCAAAAACTGTGGCGACATGGTGGGCTGGCTCTCTATTGCGACTGTCATTTGCTCTCTTCCGGTTCTTCGCCTTCGCAGTACTTGGTGTTACGTATCATCTGATATCCGAGACCGTGTTATTCGCGAATGGGCGCCTGTTGTTTTTGATTTGGAACGCCGCCTAATGATCTCGGACATGTCTCGAAAATCTACCTATCACGTTCTGGCACCTCAAGGCATCGGTATTACATATCCAAAAGAGCGTGTTGTCCCTTTTTTTGGCGATTTGTGCGTCAAATTTCAAGAGGGTTCAACTTATAAACAATGCGAGGGCAGACTAAACAGCATACGAACTGCTTTTGAGCGCTGGGACTCTTATCTTCAACAGATTCCTCAAAATGACACTTTTGACCCTCTTCCAGAGTCTATTCCCATTCTCCAAAAACTTTTATATGCTCTTCTTTCGCATCACTTTGAGACTCCCGTCATTTATCCAGAAGCCATTTTGAAAATGTCACTCGAAGTTGAGCCAAGTATTTCCGGACAATACTTACAACATCACTACGCCCAACGGTCGCCACTAACAAATGGCTCATACCTTCCTCTTATTTTCACAAGCATAGTTCCTTCTTACAGCCTTTTTTCCAAATCTGTTTTGATTGCAGCAAGTGGAGCACTTAATAGCAACCCTAAACGAACTCTCCGTCCTTCTACGTCGCGCACTGGTGACTCGTTCAGATCTAATGCTTCACACTCTCAGAATTCACACAGCACTAAGCATTTGACTTCGTCTTCATCCAGTCACTCAATTACAAGCAATCTTCACCGCTCACTTTCTTTCCCACCGGATGGGCTTGCGATGACAACCGGTTATACTGAATTGGACTCTCCAAGTCGGCAGTTTATAAGTAAACATACAAGCAGACATGCGCTCATGAGAAACATGCGCGATGTTCTTAACGTTGGCGCAAAGCTCTACCATGTCTCCGATGACATTGTGCTCAAAGCGTTTGAAGATGATTCATCCCGCTCTTCAAGACCGTCAAGTATGATTGAAAACGTCAAGCGACAAAGTAACCCTGTTTCTCGTCGTGTTTCTGTCCAGCTTTCTAGCAACCGTCGCATTTCCAATACTACAGACGCTGATTTCCCGGCCTCAAACAAAAAGCCTGTGAATGTTGTAGTTAAGGCAGCTAATCTCAATCGCTTGATAGATATCCTTGTACTAGGAGTCGATGATTTCAGCTGTTTTGCTACCAGCGAAAATAAAAACGAGAGCAACCCACCTATACAAATTGACATGGACGCGCATACCTTGACCTTCTTTGCTACGTTCAGAAGTTTCTGCTCACCATCGGTCCTTCTAGAAAACCTGCGCAAACGGTTTGTAGGAGCTCAGTCTGCAGCGATCTCAATCAATTCTCTGAGAGATATCCTAGATAAGTCTCAAGAAGAGGGCGAACAGTCACCTCCGACATCCGATGCTCTTTTTCCCAATTGGGCTCCTAACTGCGAAGAGGATCCTGCTAATGTTGACTGGCGCACTGTTGCCCAGATTCAAATTGGCATTTTAGAGGCTTGCCAGCTTTGGGTGTCTCAGTATTTCTCGGATTTTGCCAATAGTCTGTCTCTTCGTGATCAGTTTTTGGATCTGCTCAAAACCTTCGAGCTAGAGTTGCAAGCCTGGAAAGTGTCTGGTGCTTCATCGAGTGATGAGTATAAGGTTTACTATGACACTATTGAAGCGCTCCACAAAAAGGTGCGTAAGCTGTTCATCAAAAAGTCTTACCGCCCAGTCGACATTAAACGACTATTACCTACGTTCCCTATCGGTACCAAAATAACAAACCTGCCCTCAAACGGAGACATTCAAACATTAGAGCAATTCGTTGATGACGTAGACTGCGTCGTTGCCGAGTACTTCAATATGGTTCAGTTGAAGGATTGGATGGAAATATTTGAATCTCTTGAGATGCAGAGCTCTGACATGGCCGGATTCTTTCATTTCAGATATCCTCACAGCAGCAATGATGATGACATTGTCATTCAAGACATATTTACTTACCTCGAGACTCTCTATCGTGATTCAACTGAAGACCGCATTCTTTTCTCATTTCCTAGACCCGTTAGAGAGCTTTTCCGCTTACACACCAATCTTGTCAACTACTTTACTGTTCAGATTGGCGAAGTTTATATCAAAAAGGATGAACGCGTGGGGCGTATGACCTCCATCCTAAAAATTCTTGGGATTATCAAACGCCGTATGTCCAACCTTCAGCTTTTCCAAAAAGACGAAGATAACAAATCTGAGGAGGAGATTACTGGTTTATCTAGCATGTCTTCTCAAATCCCAGCATTCCTGGAGTCTGCAATTGCGGCAGCTGTGCTACGGCCAGAAAGCAGAGCTTTTGCCAATTCTTGGATACAAGCTTCAAATGATATCTACAAGCAGTTTGGTGGTTCTTTCACTGGATCTGTCAACACGCTTGAAGACATAATTCCAGATATACCCACATCCTTGCTGAAAAAGTCTACTACAAGCAAAGCTCTCACCCCATGTATTGGTTGGGTATTAGAGCGCATGCTTGAAATCGTTTGTTTTGTTCCTAACATGTCTGTGGAGAATGGCCGTCTCATCAATTTTGACAAGCGTCGCTACGCATACAATCTGATTGTTAATATATTCGACATGAAGCATTCTATTCAAGGTTTGGAGTCTTTGTATGCAAACGGAATGGATACTGCTGGCGTTTTTAATTTCACCAAGCGAGCCGCCTATATTATCAATCCAATAAAGGGCCTGTACCATTTGGATCGCCGTACTGCCAGAGATTGTGCCAATCGCGAACTCAAGGATTTTCCAAAAGCGTCTGCAAAGAATAGAGTGTTCATGCCTCATGTACATGCGGAACTCGACAAACTTAAACGTGACTCACGCCAGCGAGAAACTGTTGACCGTTTGGCTAAGGATTTGAAGAAAGCCAGCAGTCGTAGTACGAAGAATCCTCCTTCAGTGGCTTCTGCTTCTACTCCCTCTATCTCGGAGCGCAAGTCAGGTTTGGCACGATTTGGTGGTTTCTTCAAATCTGTGCGACCCATTTCTATGGCGCTCTCTAGCAGTTTTGCCCCTCCTCTTGACAAGATTTTGCATCCTGATGACCTTCCAGATCTTGACCAAATGGGAGATGTAAGATTCAAACTAGCCACCACCATTAATTTGGCAACATCTTCTATTTCCTCCTTTAAGCCGACCCGCGAACAACAGGCAATGTTTAAGGTCTCTTCTCCAGGTTCTCATGATATTGTGTTCCAAGCCTCGAGCGACTCATCTGCGGATTCATGGGTCAATACTTTGATTCAAGCCCAGAAGCAAGCCGCACTTCTTGCTGCCATGTCTCCCACATCTACTAAAGTGTTTGGCGTTCCTGTGCGAATTGTTTGCGAGCGTGAAGGCAGTCTTTTACCTAATGTGGTTGATATCCTTCTTAACGAGATTGAGGCTCGCGGCTTAGACGAGGTGGGACTATATCGAATTCCCGGCTCGTTAGCTAGTGTCAACGCGCTGAAGGCTGCATTTGATTCTGGCGGGCAGATTTTCATGGAGGATGATCGCTGGTTTGATATCAACACTGTTACCGGATGTTTTAAACTCTATCTTCGTGAGATTCCGGAACCATTGTTGACTTCTGAACTCTTTTTGGACTTCGTGATTTGCGGAAATATGGGCAACACTCATGATGGCATCCAAATGCTACGACGGTGTGTGCATCGCTTGCCTGCGCCCAACTACAATCTTCTCAAACGACTCGTTGATCATTTAGTGCTTGTTACTGAGCATGGAGATTCCAATTTAATGCATGCTGTCAATTTAGCCATTGTGTTTTCAATGAGTTTTCTTCCAAACTCTAGTTCTGCTACATCAGTCTCGAATGATTTAGGTGCCATGCAAACAATGCTCAAAACCATGATTCTGGCTCGCGACCGCATTTTTGCCAATGTTCAAGATAGCGATGCTGAAGGACCACTTCCCTCCCAGCTCCCTTCTTTGCCATCGAGCCGTAATTTGACGGAGAAAAAGCTGCTACCCACGCAGGCGCCCCAAATCACTATTGGGTCAGATTCTGGAGCTTCCGTCAAGTCCTTTGATGCATTATCTCGCAAGCTCAGCGATGATTTGCTTGACACAGACAACGTGACGATGCCATTTCGTTTGACAGGGTCGCCCGCTTTTGACGAACAAGACATGAGGCTATCTACTTCGGAGCCTTCTGCATCGCCTCTCGATAATTACAACATCACTCGGGGAGAGACCAGCATGCTTTCTATTCCTGGGCGCTCAGTCGATGCACGCAACTCTAATAAAAGGTTTTCTTCTCTGCTTCTTCCATCTGACCTTGCTGAAGCTGGAATACCCACGGACGATATCGCTGAGTCTTCCGATGAAGATTTAGACAATAATTATTCTAGAGGGAGCGATAACGAAAACACTACAAAGCATAACATCTCGATAATTCTGGAGGACCCACAGACTGAGACGGAGGACAAGTTCAATGGCAAGAGAAGCAACCGTGATAGCTTCACAGAAGTCAGTGCCTACTGATAAAAAAATAATTCTTTCATGTTTTTCTTTATATAGGTTTTGTTGTTTTTGTTTTGTTATTTTCATTAATTTTCATCATTTTTTCAGTCACAATGTTTTGCGTAGAATTAATTTCATCTGCCCAGTTTTGGGATAATTCGAAGTTGAGGGTGAGGTTTTCTTCTGATCACCCCATGGCTTTACCTCAAGACTTTTTTCTTATTTTTTAATTTTTTTCTTCTCCCCATCTACATTCCCTTCCTCGACGCTCAGGACCTTTGGAGAAAACTCTTATTGACGTCGATTATTTGTCTTCACTGCACCACTATTTGTTTGTCACACATTCAACTAAATTTATTCGGCCAACCATCATCATTAGCTTGTAATATTGGCTTCCTCCATCTTTCCGGTCAGCCTATCAAGTGGCGAGTACGAATACCCAACCATCCATAGCAACTTGTACGACTGAGTCTTTACCCCTTCAATCTATGGCTTCCACACGTTAAACACTCACCATGTCTTTCAAATTTAACTGGGACTCATTCAATGATGAGAATTTTTACGACCGTGCTCGCACGCTACTCACAGATGCTCTAAATAAGGGTAACAAGCCTCCAATTCTTAGCGATCGGATTATCGTCCGTGAACTTTATCTTGGCGAAGAGTCCCCGCAGCTCGAAATCCTAGAGGTTGGCGATCTAGCAGCTGACATGTTTCGTGGTATCTTCAAGCTGACTTACAACGGCGAAGCTTCAATCACGCTGGCTACAAAAGTCCAGGCCAACCCGCTCAAAGTCTATTCCATGTCAGCCCCGAGTTTTTGCACACCTAAATTTATGGGAGCTAGTGCGCCATTGGACATTCCCCTGAATCTAACGCTGTCTGATATTCGTCTGTCTGGCATCATTATTTTGGTGTTTTCCAAGGCCAAGGGGCTGACGCTGGTTTTCCGCAACGACCCCCTACAAAGCATTCGCGTTTCATCGACGTTCGACGCTCTACCCGGTATTGCGAGATTCCTTCAAGTCCAAATTGAAAACCAAATTAGGTCTTTGTTTCGCGAGGAGCTTCCCGCGATTTTGCATCGCCTTTCACATCGCTGGACCCCAAGTGGTGGTCTTGTCTTACACAAGGGGACCGTCAAAGGGAACGAGCCATCTGTAGCACAGTCTGACGAAGTAAGCAGCGATAACACGAGAGTCTCGTTCATGGAAATCAATCCAGATATGCCAGTATTATCTCGGTCTAATATGTACAAAATCAACGCAATTGGGTTGAACCAACGCACGCTATCGTTGTTCACTCCGTCGTTACCGGAAACAGTATACCGCGCCAACTTGGGTCTTGCAGAAGAGCACTACTCAGGTGGATACATTCAAAAACTGGCAGGAGGCGCAAGTGATCTTGCTGACATTGCACGTATTCAGTCGCGCAATTATTTCCGAAATGCTCACGCAAGGCCTAAGCGAAGGGTCATCAGGCTAAAAAGAGATAATGTGTCTTCAACACCTCCAACAGAAGCGATTACAGAGAAACCGCTATTGCCTACACTAGCACCAGAAGTCAAAATTGAGGCTGCATCTCCGATGGAGGCTGCTACTCTTCCGACGAAGGTTTCGGTGCCTACATTCAGCAACAAATACAACAACAACTACAACAGCGAGGCGTATCAGCCATTACTCATTCCAAAGAAACCTAGACATGCTCCTTCTATCTCATTACAGGTTTCTGAGAAAGAGGTGCCCAAACAGCAACCAGCACCAGTAACTGTAACTGTATCTAAACAGCAACAGCCAACATCGGCCAAATCTAAACAAAGAGGATTTATTGCCGGTTCTAACAAAAGTCCTGAATTTATCTCGCCCCCGCCAGCCTACGTAGCTTAAAATTTCATTGATGCGTTCGTGTCCGGATTCCTTCCACAGTCTCCACTTATATTCTCAATTGTGTTGTTTATATTTATTCCTTTTGCCTTTCTTCACTTTTTTATAAAACCCTTCTAAAAAGTTGCTCCTTTGATTCAGTTGAGAAAGTCTATATTATTTTATCTTTTGCATGTACCCCGTAACTATCATCAACGTCAATTAGTTGAGTCTGAGCTGGCTATCGAGAAAACTTGCAATAGCGCATGTTATTTCCTGTATTTAGCTTGTAAAGCACAGCCAATTTTATCAATCTGTTTAAGCAGAGATGGCCAGGAATTTTAGGAAATAAAAGATTTTTTTTTTTTAAGGTTCCAGCGCTAGAGCTGTTGTTGTGATGAAATTCACATCGGAATCTTTTTTTTTCAAGTTTTTTTTTTTGGTTTAAATAAATACATGTGTACTCAGTATACTTTTTTTAACTGAATGAATGAATCTAAAAAGTCAAAGCCTTCTTAGCCAACTCCAGGGCACCTTCCTTCGTTTTGTTGCCTCCAATGAACCCACTAGCATGTACAAACACACAACCAGGAACGCCCGAGAGCTCAGACAAAGCGTCGTCACGAATACCTCTCCAGACTTCAGGCAACGCTTTGCGCGAAATAAACGAAGAGGGGGTTTCGCCTACAGCTTGTACACGCCAGTCGCTCACGCCGCCACCAGGGTACACGACATACAAGACTGGTTTGAGAGTAGCAGTTTCCGGGTTGGTCTCGAGCGCGTCGAGGTGAGATTTCCAAAACACGGCATTGTCAAAAAACAAAATGCGGCCCTCGCTGTCTAGTGCGGCCCGCTGGCTGTACGCTTCAGCAACCTGCTTCTTGGCAGGGTACCATCCGTAAGCCAGGCTGTTTACTTGGCCGACGAAAGCAGAGCCCATAAGTTCAGAGGCGATTTGGAATTGAGAGTCGTAAATGGCGTCGCCCTGGGTCGCTGCAACGGCCGGGAGGGGGTTAATTCTTGATACAATTGCAGGCAAGGTGATGTTGTTGTTGATGAATTTTGGTTTGATGTTGGCTGCGTCCAGATCAGCCTGTGTATAAACGTTGACTCCGTTATCATTCGCGTCAATTGCTTCGATAAAATCCTTGTATACCTTCAGGTAAAGTTCATTAACTACATCTGAATCTGGCTCTTCCTTCAGAATGGCTGAGATAACGTCTCTTCCAAAATGTTTGTAAACGAGGCCAGCGGACGACAATTTAGTGTCAAAGCCATCGCCGAAGACTTCAGCAAACTCTCGCTGATGGTGATCAAAGTGTTTGACTGCATCATATTGGCCGGTGACATCCACAATGACGTCGCACTGTTCAAGGACTTCGTTGTCGCGGGATCTGACTACCTGAGCATCTTTAAATTTGGGGAGCTGCTTGAGCATGTAGACGGCGAGAGATTCGTCTGCGTGGAAAGTTCCCGAGTGTGTTCCGATTTTGACCATTTGTGCTGTTGTTCCTAATAATGATTCTGATTCTGATTCTGTTGATATTTTTTGTTTCTTTGCAGCTGGCGACGTTGACATGATACGTACGGATCTGTAAACAGCAAAAGAAGAAGATGAAGAGGAGAAGAAGGAAGGAAGCAAAGGGGAAAAAGGCAATGAAAAGGTGGTCAGCAATTGACTTTGACCCGTTTTGATTCGAACACCTGCGACTGCTCTCAAAAAAGTGAAAATTTTCATGTAAAGCTTTATAGTAATTTAGAGGGTCAAAAGTAGTGAGGATTTTACTCAGTTATTGCTATAAGGCTGGTAGATATCGTATCTCGAGAAACTTGTTGACAGCTGCAAAGAAGAGATGGGCCCTTTAAAAGTGAAAGCACGCTCTGGACTCAAAAAGAAGACCAAAGTGTAGTTTTCATGAAACGTATTCTCATCGTGGCCGAGTTGGCTGTCTTGACGTCTTGAACGGTTGGAGCAAAGCCCGCATGGTAAAAGAGATTGATATGTTACCCTACTTTTGTATAAGACCCATTGGTTGCCCAATGGTATCTCAACCAGCAACCAGCAACCAGCAACAAACGATCAACGACCCTACCAGCATTCACAGATTCTACCGACGCTAGCGACGCTCCTACCACCTTACTACAATACGCATACAAACACAAGGCATACACATAAACGCACACTACATTCAATATGAGCCGTCTTTTCCAGTGGACTCGCAATATTCAAATCCAAGGTACCAACCTTGAAATTTTTAGGGTATGCTTGATACTAGCTGTCAAAGAGCTGGCGCACTTTCCGTTAATCTGTCGTGTTGTTTTCAGACGGATGTTTCCTCTCCAAGTTTCACACGTTCTAACTTCTATCTACAGTTTGCATTCTGCGTTTCTTTTCCAATAGCCACCATGATCTGGGTCGGCGTGGACACCCATGAGAAACTCAACATTCCTAGTTTCAGACCAGACCCCGCACGGTTGAACCAGATTCCAAAGGATCCTGTTGAAATCAGGGCCGAGGTAGAACGGATGCGCGCAGCGAGGGCTGAACGAAGGGCGAGATTGGAGGAGAAGGCCAGGTTGCTGAATATTGTGCCACCAACTGTTAGCGAGCAGGTTGCTGCACTTGAGGAAGAGCAGAAGGAGCAGTAAGAGGAGTGATGTTGTTATCAGTAGGTAGCTGTGGCGTTAGGAGCTACGTGTGTGTGTGTTTTGTGTGTAAATAGTATCAGGTGCTTTTCTTTGTGAGCCATTTCCCAATTTTGATTTTATACCGATTTGTCCATATCACAAACTCCATCTTGATTTTTTTCCTATATTTATTTATAGTTAATTTATAACACTTGAATCAACGAAATTATGGAACTCCAGCTCAACTGCAATTAGTGCAGGTCATGGAACTCTCAAAGTTCCTGAGGTCACTTGGAAGCTTATTCTCCAACTTTAGGAGAGTAATATATATACACTGAAATGACATTTGCAATTGTCCTAGTCGTCAATCGAAGGGAATCTCGTTTAGTAACTCAGTATCTCTTTCATTATCTACCTCAAAACAAATGAATGAGCCAGCGAATAAACTACTTTCGGAATAATATTAATTTTAGCGGATTTGGCTGTGTATGTGGTTTTGAATCAGGCTCAAGCTAGGAAAAATGACGACGATTTGAAGAGAAAACACGTACGTGATACTTCATGTCTTATTGCATTAGGGGGCTTTGCTTTTATTCTATAGATTTTGTGCTAAATAAAAAAAAAGGAGCAACCCAGAAGCAAAGAATAGAAAAGAGCATACTGAAAGCTGAACTGAAAAAGGAGTAAAATAAAGAGCACGAAAAAAATAACAAAGTTAAAGATATCTTGAAGAATGAAATAAAAAAAATTGAAAAAAAGTATCCAAAAGAAATGCAATTGTACACAACTTGAAATACAATTGTTTAAAAATACAAAAAAAACGAGAATGAGAAAAAAAAAAATAGGAAAAAAAACAAGTGGAATACAAGTCGTTAACAAATGCAAACAGACTTAAATAGCCTTGATTGTCTTTATGATCACTACTCCGTCAAACTTCAGTAACGAAGAGCAGCGGGACGGTGGATGTGACGCTTGGCAAAGCTACCGGCAGTAGCAGAACCGTTAGTGCTGGCAGTGGTTCCGTTGAGAGTGACAGTTACAAAGGTAGCAGCAGCAGAACTGACAGGGACGGTAAGAGTCTTAGTGTTGGTGACAGTAATGGTCTCAGGGACGGTAGCAGTGCGCTCAGCAACAGATGGGGTAGCAGATCCAGAGGCGTCAGTAGCAGACACAGTAACACTGTAGAAGTAAGTGTGGAAGACAGTGGAAGTGGCTTCCTCAGTTACGGTGGTAGGAGTCAAAGTGACAACCTTGGTGACAGTGCTGGAGGGAGTAGCAGTGACAGTCTCCTCAGAGTTGTAAATGAACTCATTGACAGAGGTCTTGGTCTCGGTGACAGCATTGACGGTGTCGGTAACCTCAATAAAGTTGGTGATAGTGGAAGTAACCTGGTGGTCGACAGTTGAAGAGGTGGTGTAAGCCTCAGTGATGACATAGGTAGTGGTGATGAGAGCAGCAGATGAAGTTCCGTTCCAGAAACCAGTAGAGTTGGAAGAAGCAGAAGTAGTAGGAACAACGGAGGTGACTTGCTGGGTGACGGTGATGGTATCAACATCCTGAGAAACAACTGTGGTGGCAGATGCAGATCCATAAGCGTCAGAGACAGACTTCGTGACAGTGACGGGCTGAGTGATGGTCAAGGTAGTTTCTTGCTGGGAAACGACGGTGTTGCTGACAAGAGCAACACCACCCTGGGTGACTGCAGAATCAATGACGCTCTGAACGTAAGCAGTGGGTGCAGCAATAGTCTTGACAAGGGAGCTGGTAACGGTAATGTAGTTGGTCAGTGTGATTTCCTGAGTAGTGGTGACGGAAGCTGAGGAAACAGATCCAGCCGAGTCGGTAGACTCGGAAACCGAAACAATGACAGTGCTTGAAGGGATCTCGGTGCTGGAAGTAGCAGTTGTTGGGACAGTTACAGTTAAGGTAACAAACTGAACGCGGGTAGAGGTAGGAGTGATAATGTCGGTCTCAGTAGAGGCAACAGAGGAGTTACCATAGTACTGTCTCTTGTTAAGGAGATGAAGATTAGAGTAGTCCAAAGCCAAAGCTGAGGCCGAGAGAAAGAGGGAAGAAAGAATTGCAGAAGTCTTCATTGTAAGTTGTTCTGTGAATTGATTGAGTTTAGTTTACTGAATTGAGCAGAGATATCCACGTCCAGCGGGAGATACTAAAAGAGTTATAGGTGCTAAAAGAGCGTGGTTGTGCGTGTACAAGAGAAAGCTGCGGTGATTAAACCTGTTAATGAGTGACTTGGGTAAGAAGAAGCGAATGTTAAAGAGCAAGAATAATAAAGATCAAGCAAAATGGAAGGTGGAACGGAGGCTTCTTATATAGTATCGTGCCTGTGGATGTATACAAACATATAGGGGTTGATGAGGAACCAACCAGAAAACAATACGCCAAAAAGTAGCGCAATATGGGCCACAGAACCATAAATCTTATGAGCATCGTAAGCTTGAGGTGGTCGTGATCACGGCCAAGACTAATAGTTATTCGATATGTGATTTCAATTTCAGGAGGGTCATTCAACAAAAATGAGTGAAAAGAAACAATTAATTGAGTTTTTCACTCAAATGCAAGATGTGCGTTGACGTTGCATGCATTTACTTTTTGACCTGGATTCTCTGCCGTTTAACTGGACTGGTGGACTACGGGTAGAGGTAGGTTGCGTTGCTCCTACTCGAAAGACAGTTCTACTGTACTCTTGACTAGGGTTCGTATTGTTTAAGTCAACCCGACCTTTAGGTATTGAGCTTTTTCTGTCTTTAGGCTTAAGGCTCTGGGCCCACGTTGAATTCTTGCCGTTAGCTGTATAAACTGCCAACAATGTCATCATATTTGGCCTCAAAGCTCAACTTAATCTCATGGCATGCGTGTTTCCTATTTGGGACATGTACCTACGCAATCACAAACACAACTCAAGCAAGAAAAAAAAAAGAAAACACCAAGCCTACCTGCTCTACTCAGGGGAAATCTCGACAAAAGTTGGCACTATTATCAACACAAAACTCTGCTGGAGCCGGAAAGGCTCCTAAAGAATTTAAACTAAACGAGAAGAGACCACGCAAAAACCCCAAAGAGCACGCGCGATTGTGATTTCTCATGTAAATAAAAATTAAATAAAATTAAATAAAATAAATTAAAATGTGAAAACCCAAAATCTTGGGCTCGATTTATAGCCGATAACTTCTGATTTCCAGTTGACTGACTTTTCAGTTAAGATGTAGGCTAGTTTGGCTAGTCTATTTAGTTACGGGCCACAGTTACATGTATGGCTTTTAAATTTTCTTCTTATAGGCTTTGTGTTCGCTCCGCGCGGCAGGCCTCAGAGACTAATAGACGACATAATGACATTCCAACTTCAAACAACACTGCTGGAACCGACATAATGTACCTATATTATGTATAGATTTCAAATCAGCCAAGTAGCCAAAAAAGGTGCTACTCGTAAAACACTTGTGCGTATACAAACTTTTTTTCTCACTGATTTTACTTCCACGACATCTGTAGCAACATGGGAATCCTAGATCATCTCCATCATGGAACGCCGTTTTATCTCATTTGATTTTTTACTTCTGGTTTTTTGCGTTGTCGTACAGTTGCAATGATGTTTTGAGTGTGTGATGCCGTAGGTAACACTCTAGTGTATCTTCTATTTAGCACCATTGTGATCGCATACCGACGAGCTAACTGGTATATACTGCTGCCGTTTCTCTTGCTCCTTATGTCGTTACTAACTATCGACCAAGAAGTTCATGAACGGCAGACCTAGCTCAATGATCAATGATCATGGTTAGCCAGCGCTATAGAATCTTCAAGTAAATAAAAGATATCAACAAATTAATCAAACAATCAAAATCAATGAGCAAAATCAATAAACGCAAATATAATAGGTCATTGAATCACCAAAGGAGTCCATCACCTCAACCAGTACATTTTGTTTCCGTTAAAGGAATGCCCCACGTCTTCATGATGTTTTGTTGCCCAATTGAGCTAGTATAGAGCTCAATTGGGAACAAATGGAAAGTACCGGATTTCCTAAATGAGACTCGTCACCAAACATTAGTGAAAACCAATGCAATTGGCTTGAGGCTGACCAAAATTCAAACCAAAACTTGGGAGAGTACCAGTAAACTATTTTGTTTTTTGTTTCTCATGCCGTTTCGTTTTCTTTCCTCTTCATAATGCTGTTTATCAGGAGCCTAGAAACATCTAGAATCAAGTGAATCTAGCATTTACACGAATAGCACTCAAACTTGAAATAGACCATGCTCTAATGAGCCTACAACTTTTGCGTACACGCAGTTCTCCTTTGGCTCCATGAAGACCATTGTTTTGCTTCTGCTAATGCTAATGATAGTGGCAACGTTGGACTACTTAATTTATGACATTCACTTCCACGACTCTCTTCCCAATAATTTCAAAAACTTGACGATACAAGGAGCCGAAGTATATATTGACGTGTTTACGGCATCCTGCTGATACGGATATCACTGCCTCAAAACTGCAAAACATTGTAATTGCCAAAGCTCTTGCATTGATGATCTCTATCTGATAGATATAGCCCATATATATATCTATTGCAGGCCCATGAAATGCATCGGCTAACGACTGTGCGTCATTTTTTGGTTCAAGGATATTTATCAGTTTTGCTCGTAGTCTGCAATAGCTAGCAAGCCGCGTTCTAACTCATCAATAAATTCCATGTTCAGAAACTTTGCAGGTCATGAATGCCGACCTCTGCAACAATTGCGTAATAAAGTGAAGACCAGTCCGAGCAAACAAGCCTGAGCTTGAATTTGAATTTGATATATCAGTGAGTAAAATTGTATAATACTTAATGTACTCTCGACCTAAATGTAACGTAGAGTTACTACACTACATCTAGATCTAGAGCTTGCTATACCTGGCCTGTTTAATCTGTATAGAAGTAAATCCAAAAGATCAGGACTCGCTTCAAGTTACTATGGTGCAGTACTGTGAAAACATAAGACTCAGGAGCGATGACATTGACATACAATTCCACGAGCCCGCAGATACTCTAGCAAATTAGTTCAGAGTATTTGCAGCAGGCGAGCAGTAGTTTTTTTTGATTCGAAGTAGTAAATGCCAAAGTCTCGAATAAGTTTACATACAAAAAACTTAATTGATCTGGTTTGCTTTGCATTTCAATTGATTTTTATGTAGACTGTCCTTGAACAACAGCTGCTTTTCAACTAAACTCGATAGTTTAATGATGTTCTTCACTCTACGTGTTTTCAATTCTTTTTCTTGAATGAAAGATCAACACCGTACCTTTGTACAATTAACTTTGAATTCTATTGCATTCATTACCGTATTTTCTACATCTAGAATCAAGCCTTGCAAATCGATACCTAGCCATAGTTTAGTATACTCTCAATACATGGATATCAGTTCTACAATACCTGTAACGCAGAATTATTTATGCTAAGATTGAAACGGGTACGGTGTTTTGTGTGTCGTGTTCCGCGTTGTTTATAACGTCTTTAGTATAGAATTTTTGAAATCCAGCTGGGGCAGATTACTTTGTTAACTAGCCAAAGCCATGTGTAGTATTCAGTGTTTGAAGTCAACTGTTTAGCGATTGAATAGTTGAAAGGTTTTACATTGACATCCATCCAGCATTAAGGAATTTGACACTTAAGATTTCATGTGCCCACGATTTCAGAAAACATTGAAGCAGCTGCAGGATACATGGCCAAGACAAATCACTTAATCGCTCAACATGATTGACAATTAGTTTCCTATGATTACTATTTTTTCCCAGCCCGTTAAAAAAAAGACTTCTTGCTGTCAGGTTCCAATGCCAATTTCCTAGTGCCAGCTATAGCGAGTGTGTCTTAAGATGGATAGAGACACTCCGGGTGTTAGATTTTTTTTGTCCAAAACTTATTTATCATGATTGCTTCAAGCGGTCCTACCAAATACTTTTGAAAGATCGATCTTGAGCTTGACCGTTAGCTTGTCAGTTTTGTGATTGCGTTGGTCTACTTACCGCACGGGTCTCTGCGAAGGACTTTCCCAACCGGAACGTTGACGCTTTTAGTACTGATACTGATCAAGTGTTATTCATTGTCGAGGTCTACGTCATAATCACAAATGAAGTATCTTCTATTACATGAACTGTTTTGAGTGCAATTATAATCAGATCCGGTCGATATTACGAGAGTGATAGTACTAAAAAGCTGTTGCACAAGTAATCTCCTTAATCAAAATATAATAAAAAAAGGTATTAACGTCTTTTTGAAGGAAAAAGCCCCTAGCCCTTTTTTTTGCAAGATCTGGAAAACACCAGGTGACCTATTGGCAGATCAACTCACCACTGAAAACTCGTCTTTTGGGGTCAATGTTAATAGCGTTAGCATACTGTAGTACCCGTACAGTGTGCCAAGGCCATAACTTGCTACCATCGAGCTAGCTATAACAAAAAACTTTTGTCATAACCGCGTCTGCAGCTATTTAATTGAAAGACTAGTGATATTCTTACACGATAGATAAGCACGACAACGTAGGTAAGAAAACACAATCGCTATTTGCAACCGCTTTAGCAATAAACCAATAGCCAAGACTACGTCATTGAGATTTAGGGAGTTTTCAGAATTGACTTGCGATTATCTTGTTCGAATGCTTTGCCTTATATACAGCATGCTGACAGACGTTAATGACGTCGACAGGCAAGTAACCTAAACAAATCAGACGCTGTTCAAGCACACAAAAAATGCGCCAGCCCGGAGTCGAACCGGGGGCTCGACTATGGCAAAGTCGAATTTTACCGCTAAACCACTGGCGCATACTTGTGGTATACTTTATACTATAACTCAACCTACTAACACAGAAAATCCACCCAGAGACTCTTTTAAGCCCCTTGGCAAGAATAAGTCAGATTTTACGCGTTGTACCAATCAGGGCTAGAGTTGAGGTGTTGTTGTTTGTAATTATATACTGGTCAGAGCTCGTTTTGATGATTGCGGCTGCTGAAAATATTTTCGGGTCAAGTGTTGCCGTTTTGGAGTCGGCAGTTTGGGCAGTGTCGTTCTCAAATTCCCCTTTTGGATACCGCGTTGTTTTCCTGGGTTTTCTCGTGTTTGTTGCTTTTTGATTTGCTGAAAGCTCTTTTTGACCCTCTCTGAGATTTGTTGGCTGCCATGAAGCTTTTTAGCAATGTGATTACGTGTTGATTAGCTGATAATGCCAGAAATATGGCTTAGAACTTTTTACTTAGACTTGCAGAGCACAACTCAACACGTAAAGCCTGGCGCCTGCGAGCGTAGGGCTACAACATATGCAGAGCCACGAGCGTAGGGCTGCATTACACATGTAAGCGGCCAGCGAAACGACGAATCGAGTTTAGAATGAGCAGCTAGTCTAGTGTTGTTTGAGTTGCAACTCAATCACTAGTGCTGTTAGTGCTTTGAAGTCTAATCTGCTTTGTTTATAGAGCCGCAACTTATGGGTCACAACTCGGCACGAGAAAGTGAAATTACAAGGAACAGACAAGAAACACATGGTAGGCCTGCAAGCAAGGCGACCAAGCTGAACCTAGAGTGGTACTGCATGGAGCGTGGATGAGACCAAATATTCAAAACTGGTGGCTTACTATGGATTAGAGGCCGTTCTACTCCAATTGGCGCACGTGTACCTAGGGCTACATCTGAAGCACACGCATGGTCCTGTGGTTGTTATTGCGCAGCAAGCTTTTAGCCACCTTTATTGTCGCTCGATGGGGAGAGAACTACGAAGGCATTTAATATCTTTAGAGCCAGCGAATATAGCCAGAGCTCAGTCTGTAGAACTGAAAATATTTGCAATGTTACATGGCGAGGACAAGGCGTTGTGCACATTGCCAGAGCTGCTCCAAATAAACTCGTTATGTTATACGTGTGCTTTTTGTTATGCCTATGTACTCAATTTTGACTCCATGCTTTTATACTGGTGCCAGTATACACTACTGAGATTGCCATAACTGAGATACCGGAACCACATCAATCATAAAATCGACAAACTTGTACTTGTTTGGCGGAACTTTGCTTCACACGAAGGCCGGTCAGAGCAAAAAACAGGCATGAGATGTAGGCTACGTACAATATATTTCATTTGCGAAATTAGAAGTCTCAATTGCACAGACTAAGGAGGGGACGCTCATTAAACGACTTTACAGTCTACTCTAACGGCTCAAAACAGTTGAAAATACAAATTCAGCAGTAACAGAACCAAGTTTCACAACGTTGCCGAACTATGCGAAATCGCAATTATCATTGCTGCTGATGGAGATGCATGCTTACTCTGTTGCTAATAACTTCAACTGGTACATTCATTCACGCCCTAGTTTGCTTAGTAACCTGTCTCTACGCCAGAGTCGCGATCGCCTTATAAAGCCTAAGAATTGACACATTTCCCTGTTTCTGAGAACGTTAAAGGAAGAGTTCTCACATTATAGCATCGCACGTGCATCTTTGAATTCCCTAAACACATGAGTATCGAGAGATTCGCTTCTTCAGCTTGAATCAACTAGCAATTATAGCGAGCAAATGTACTCGATGTGCTGACTCAATACCCATAATCTATTGCTTTCGCAACAATTCTGGATTATTCCGACTACACATTTCTGAAAGCAAACTTGAGAGCATAGAAAATCCTGTCAAGTGGAAGTGCTATGCGTAGGGTGGGTTTGCCTGCGAGGCTAATCTAGGCAGCTTAAGAGATCAAGCCTGAAACTAGATAGCTGGCCTGGGATCTGTTACCAGTTACCGAAGGCACATTTCGGGCGACTCTTCCATGTTGAGTCGAGATACCATCTTAACTTTTACATGCTGCATGTTTGGGTGCCAAACAGAGACTACAGTATAGTGCCGTACACATGTAGAATTAGTTGGCTCTGTCAATGCGCAAAAAAAACGCGCTGGAAAAGCTACTATATACCGGTGGAGACTCTAGAGAGTGCCTTTTTCACTATAAGCTCCAAATACTTGCGCAGTTCGGGTTTCTCATGTGAAGCGCTATATTTACGAGCTTTGAATGTCGATGAGTTGGAAAAAAAACATTGTGCACTGTTCAGAAATGTTGAGGTATGGTTGCGAACTTAGGAATACGATGATTACTCGGACAAATTTTCCATGATAGATCTCAGAATTTAGACCAAAAGAAAAGGTTGGAATTTGGATGATTCTTAAATGAACGCGACAAGGTAAGGTCTTGATATAAAGAGTACGACGAGGATGTCTGGATTTTCAGTTGCAAGTCTATAAGTTTTGCACAAGTTGCCCAAAAGTGTATAGTGCAATCAGAGGTAGTGGCTGTCTGCTGAATTGGACTGGAAGACATATCAACAATTCTTCAATACACTGCCTCAGCCACAAAAGGGTGGTTTAGATGTATGTTCACAACTGTCATGCATCCAATGTTATAATCCTTTGAATTCTCTACAGCACATACAGCTATAGTACATGCTAGTCGACAGAGTAAGTCTAGACATATTCCAAAGCGCGAAACAATATATGTATTTTCCTACACAGCCATTGTGCTGGCCCGCTTTACGCCTTAAAGGCGTTGTATAGAATTGAAGCAATTTCAATGCGTGCCACTGGGTTTGAAGCAGTAGTCGCACCAAGAAACACAAACTGCTCAGGAACACATTTGTAACTCAGTGTGCCTTATATTGTGGTACACACCCGCCACTCAAGACCCTACTGAAATAAATACCCCTACCCACGTGTTTGATCCTCTATCGCCGGTGTTCATAACTGTTGAACCCTTTTTCATCTTCTTCACGGATAATCACAACTCAACTATTTTAGGAGCTTGGTACATTATCCTAGAATAATGTCTTATGCCATATGGCTTGTGCTCTTCTATATACTGGGCGGCTTTACGCTGCTTCCTGTGCTCTGCCTGAGTATAGCTGTCTTCTTTTACTGGTATCTGCCGAAGGTAGAGCCTGATCGAAATGAGCCAAAGCCCAACTTCATTGACAGGTTTCTAAGTAAGCAAACGCCGGGACCCGGGCGCACTAGTTCTGAAATTCAAGACTCTCAGAACTTCTCTGAGACTGCTGGTTTTTCCACTGGTATTGAACGATCTGCAACTGAGCAATCGTTTGATTCCTCCCTCTCAAAGCCTCACACCTTCGGCTCTACGGCCTCTGGCGATACAGGATACTCTACTCTGAGTGCTGCCTCACTTTCAATCGAACGGGAGCACGAAACAGGCGTTGACGCCCATATCACTGGATGGCTTACCGTCTCTCGAGAGTATTTCATTTACCCAACTGGGGGCCCTAACAACTCTGGAAATCCCCCACCGTCTGCTTCAAACACCGCGCAAATGACGCAAAATGAAAGTGCTTACTCGGCTCTGTACAAACTCATGAGTAATAACTCCAACAAATTTCCTTTCTCTAATAGTTCTTCACAATCGCCTTCTGCAGACGCTACTCCTAGCAGCTCTAGTTCTGCCTCTACTACGGCCAAAAAATCGCGCTTGTCAAAGTATTTTGCGGTATTACGACATGGTAATTTGTTTTTGTATAGTGACTCTGACCAAAAAGACGTCAAGCATGTTGTCGTAATTGCCCACCATGTTGTTACGATGTGGCCCCTAGACGTTTCTGATGGCCAATTATTTGCTAAGCGAAGTGCCATTTGCCTAGCAAAAATTCCCCTCGGACATGAGTCTGTCGATGATTCAGACCTCGACATTGCTGAAATTCTGTCGGATCCCAATAACCCACCCAAAAATGCGTTTTACCTGTACTCTGACTCTTCTTCTGAAAAGGAGGATTTTTACTTTGCATTGATCCGTGCCTCGAAGCGCTACAATATACATAATCCACCACCTCTTGCGACTTCTGAGTCTCGTTCTTCTATGTTCAATCCTATCTACATGGCACATCCTCTGCATTACAAAACGTCAAATATGATGGATCTGATTCAAACCTTACACTCTACAGATGCCAATATTCAGACTAGGTGGTTGAACGCTCTCCTAGGTCGATTGTTTCTTTCAGTCAATAGAACGAAATCTTTTGAAACTTATTTTAGAAACAAACTAATTGCAAAACTTGCCAAAACGAAAAGGCCTTCATTCCTGTCCGAAATCCAAGTTACGAAGATATCCAGTGGTGATTCCATTCCTTACTTCACGAACCCCCGCCTTGTTGAGCTGACTCCCGAAGGAAGGCTGACAGTTGAAGCGGACTTGACGTACAATGGAAATTTTTCTTTGGAAATCACAACAAAGGCCATGATCAATCTTGGCTCTAGATTCAAAACTAGAGAGGTTACTATTGCACTTGCTATAACATTACAACGCTTAGAAGGAAAGCTGGTAATCAAAATGAAACCACCCCCATCAGATCGCCTGTGGTATGCATTCGAATCGATGCCCAAGGTAAAAAATATGAACTCTAAAATTTTGGTAACTCACTAACGTTACAGATGACATTACTTGTTGAGCCTATTGTGAGTAGTCGCCAAATTACTTACTCTGTCATTACGAAAGCTATTGAAAACCGAATTCGTGAAGCGGTAAGTATGATCGTTATATATCCCACAATCTCTAACTCCATAATAGGTCAAAGAAACTCTTGTTTTACCATTTTTAGACGACCTTGCGTTTTTCAACACCGAAAATGAAGTGTTTCGAGGTGGTATCTGGGATCCTTCAGTCAGGCCCCAGAAACACACAAATATGTCATCTAGTTTGCTTCCGGCTATCGTCGACCCCCCTGTAATGGAAGCAAGCCCTGATTTGGAACCTACTGAAATTATGGATTCTCCGATTCCTGTTTCAAATACAGAGCCCCAAAAATCCTCGAAGTCTGCCAGTGCTGCTAGTACTGCAAGTTTACGTCGCCACAAGACTACTCCGGATTTGCGAAATTCGTCTTCAACCAATGTTTCTTCTACTGCAGACAGTCCAGACCGTCAGCCGTTCCCTAAACCATACATTAAAGAGCCATATAGTTCAACAGACTCTTTAGATGATATTCAAACAAAAAGCTCCTTTGACATTAACGAGCATATTGGTGAACTCAATGCTTCCAGGGCTTTGGATACCAAAGCCAGCACAATTTCGGACACAAAAGCAACAATCGTTGGAACTGTTAAAAAATGGGGCTGGGCAAACTGGTATACCAAAGATCGTCGGAATAATTATGACAACTCAGAGGAAACGGAAAAGGCTCCGGAGCTTCCAATTAGACGCGACGTTTCCAGCGAATCATTACGACGAAAATCCACTCCGACTCTTCCATCTAAAATAAACCGAAAACCAACTACAGCCCGTCACAGAGAAAAAGCAGTGGAGTCTAGTAAACCAATCAGTGCACCTGTCCCCCACAAGTTTCCACCTGAGCTGATGGATGCGATCAGTAACGAGAAAGACAACAAGCCTGATACAGCCAAAAACAAATCCAATGACAGTGCCAAGCTAGAGTCCTCTATTTTGAGAAGCAAGTCTTTAAAAGAAACACGAAGATCTCAAAATAACTGGGAACACACAACCGAGGGTGAAAGAGTTAGGACAGAGAGAAAACCCACACAGAAGTCTTCCGTAAAATTGACAGAAGAAGATCTTAAGCACAATGATAATCCCAGCTTGAAACTTTTGAAAAAGACTAAGGTTGCAGAGGCTATCACAGTATCATCGGCTGCCGAGGCAGACACAACTGGGACATCCCCAAGCAAGTCAATTAAAATACCAAAAACTAGAAACCCTACAGTCTCGCCGATATCTTCAAGCACTTCTTCTTCGCAATCTTTTAACCGTGGCAGTTTTATGGCCAGGAGGGAAAGCAAGGGAGTAAATGACTCGCGGGAAACCAAAGACGCGTGGGAAAACAGTGAATTGAAAGAGTCAAGAGGAATCAATGCCGCTGATCTAGAATCTAGAATGGGACAAAATGCAGAGCAAGGTAGCAATGATACAGTTTTTGACATGGAGGGAGGCTATGCCAATGATGCGGGCATGAAGTCTAAAAGTAGCACGCCAGCTATGCACCATGTGAAGCGGAAGGCTGTAGGATCTGGCCCCAAAGCACACGTTCAATCGCGGTCACTAGATCAGGATGACCTACATGATATTGCTACCGTCACTGACGATATACCTCTAACGGTTCCTGCACTCGATCAAGTTCCCGCGGAGCTCTCTAGTAAAAGATTGACGCAAAAGACGGAATCGTTTGCTACTCCAGTTTTGGCACCACTTCCATTAGCAAGACATGGGAGTAACGAAAACCTGAGACGTAACAGTGGCAATAGAACGTCCCCTTATGCAACTGCCGCTAGCGAGGCACAGGGTCAGCAACCTGACCATGTCATTGCAGTGCCCATGCCAGTTTCTACAGCCAAATCCTACACTCATGACAGAAATAATTTTGCAGATTTTCTAGGTGACGCCACTAATAATGGCGAGTCAGCCTTAATTATGGACCATCGAGATCAACCCCAACAGAAAGAATATTCAGGAATTTCTCATACCACCACGCACAAGCCGCAAGGGCATAAGACATCGACGCTAAAAAGAAAGCCGACGACGACGTCGTCTATGAATCACCACCAACAGACGGCATCAGATTCCCCGACGTCTACGACTTCAACTGCGGCTGGCGAAGACCAGCAGCCAGTTCTTTCGTTTAGAAAAGGCAAGTCCAAACAACAAAACCAGGGATTTAAGTTCTTCTAATATATATATATATTTGTAAATGTCGTGAACCCTTTATGTAAAAGTCATGTTGTGCCTTAAATACCTGATCTTTATTCCTACTTAAAAGTGCTTACATCATAAGGGTCTTCACCCTGAATACGCAGCAGTAGCCAGATATTATACAACAAACAGCAGTAGCAAAAAAAAAGCTTCATTGCTATCAATTCTTTACAACGAGAATTAAAGCAATAAAAATGAATAAAAAAAGCATGATAACATCCGCGAAAAATCTCGTAGGAAGTAGTCGAAACGGCCAGTGGCAAAACCTTGGTTTTAGTTCGCGCGCCGTTAAATTAGAATCCGTGAACCTGGATAGTTTTCTTATCCATTTCGAGCTGAGTAGTCAAAAACTCCATAACCTTAGCTCTCTGGTCGCCTTGGAACTGGAGAATGTCTCCAAGCTCTTCATCCTTGTTGATGTGGCCGTTGCAGCCAAAGTCCTTTTTCAAGGTTTTAAGGATTCTCTTAAGGTCATATTCGCTAGGAATGCCTTGGACCGTGGTGATGGTCTTACGACCGTTACGCTGCTGACATCTGATATGAATGTAACTTGTCGAATGAGTATCGTCGTCACCAGTATCGGCGAAGGGATCTGTAACCTGTTAGTAATCTTATTTGCATCGTGAATCTCCAAAAAGCTGTACTTACCAAAAGACTTGAGGTTCTCGATGGATGTAGACATAAAAAGGGAATTCAAGGGAGAAGTAGTTTTCAATAAAAAAACTGAAGTGAAGTCGACGGGGAAAAAGAAGGGAGATGAGGAAATGAGATGGATTCCTTTTATGGGAGGAGAATAAATAAAGGGCAAGTTAAAGAAAGAAGAGAATTCTAGAGAAACAAAAAAAAATTATTTATACACACCAATACCCTAACCTCTGTTTGACATTATGTGCCACCATGGCACATCCAGTCTATACCCTAACCCATCATTGGTGGGCAGGAACCTTCGCAAACGCCAGAGCCTCGTTTTCAAGACTGGAAAACACCTCACTCAGCGTTTACTTCTTGCACTGCACGCTTCGTGATTGGTTTCAAAAAGTTTTTTTCTTCTCAATCTCTCTCTTGAACATACAATTACTGTGCTCGTTATTAAGTATTACTTCAGCTGTGCTATGTGAGTTTTGCTTTCAAATCTCATGATGTTTCTCTTGAGCTGACTATAACCCCTCAGTAAACTTCTTTCAGCTGTAGAATTAATCAGATATGGCCACTCTTTCAAAGGCTGAGGCCGAGCTTACGGTTAATATCAAAAAAGCTACCAATCCAGACGAAACCGCTCCTAAGCGAAAGCATGTACGACAATGTATCATTTATACCTGGGATAATCATTCTGGCCGCGCTTTTTGGAATGGAATGAAAATTCAGCCTCTGCAAAATGATGAAATTCAAGTTTTCAAGGCATTAATTACTCTCCACAAGGTACTTCAAGAAGGGCATCCTAGTGTTCTGCGAGAAGCTCAACAGAATGCCAGTTGGATTGAGTCTCTTGCAAGAAATTCCGCTCCCCATCCGAGTGGAAGAAGTTACGCCAAACTTATTCAGGAGTACGTCCGCTTGTTGCTCAAAAAGCTCTACTTTCACAAGATCCACCCCGACTTCAATGGTACCTTTGAATATGAGGAGTACATTTCTCTCCGAAACATCAACGACCCAAATGAAGGATATGAAGCTATTATGGACTTGATGAACTTGCAAGATGCTATTGACGACTTCCAACGCCTAATCATCGCATCACTTAAGCATGGCCGGCCCAATGAGTGTAGAATATCTGCTCTGATTCCACTTGTTGCCGAAAGTTACGGAATTTATAGATTTGTTACAACAATGATTCGAGCTATGCACTCTTCAACTAATGACGACGATGCTCTGGAGCCACTTAGGTCACGATATTACTCTCAGCATCAGCGTCTCCTAGAATTCTATTATGACTGCTCCAGTCTGAAGTATTTGACTAGTGTGATTACAATTCCCACTCTGAGTCAGGACCCCCCTAATTTGTATGGCGAGCAAGGCGATGATGATTCAGCACCTGCTCTACCAAAGCGTCCTGAATCGGAGGTTGCATCTATGGCTACTGGGCCTTCCTCTCGCGAAGAGCCAACTGGGCCTGAGCCAGTTGTCGATTTTTGGTCTACTCCTCAAGGCCAGCAGCAGCTTTTGCAGCAACAGCAACAACAACAGCAGGAATACGAAGAAGAACAGCGCCGATTGGCTGCTCAACGAGAAGCAGAACTTCAGCAACAGCAACTTTTACAGCTCCAGCAGCAACAGCAGTTTGAACAGCAGCAGCATGCCCAAGCCGAGCAGCAACGCCTTGCACAGGAAGCCCTACTGCGTGATCAATATCAGCGACAAGCCGAAGGTCGTGCTGCTGAGCTAGAGCGGGAGGTTCTCAATTTACGCGGCCAGTACGATCAAAACCAGCTCATGCTTGAGCAGTATGATCGTCGCGTCAAAGCGCTTGAGAACGAGCTTCAACAAGTTTCGGCCAATGGCAACATGCAGATTCAGTCGAAAGACGACCTTATTCGGTCTTTGCAAGATCAAGTCAACACGTGGAAAAACAAGTATGAAGTGCTGGCGAAACTCTATTCTCAACTCCGTCAGGAACATTTAGACAAGCTGAAGGAGCTCAAGGCAGCTAAGGCCCGAGCGTCTTCAGCAAAAGAAGCCATTGAAAGGCGCGAGAAGCTTGAACGCGACATCAAATTAAAAAATATTGAATTGGCTGACTTGATCAGAGAGCGGGATCGAGCCAGATACGACCTCGACAAGTCCCGTGGAAACCAGAAAGAGAACATCGAAAAGCTTGAACGCCAACTGAGACTCACGGAAGACAAGCTCGCCGATGCTGAGCGCTCGAAGGGCGCTGATTTGTCTCTTCTTATTTCAAAGCATAATAGAGAGCTTGCCGATCTTGAAGAGGCTTTGAAAGCCAAGCAGAGCGTTTTGGACAACTACGCAAACAGAAATTTTGATGACAGTGACCTACGAGAGCAGTTGGCAGCTAAAGATGACGAGCTTGAGATCCTTCAAGAGACGGTTGATTCTATGGAGGCTGCATTCCAAGAACTTAATATGAATCACACAGAAGCTGATGCAGCGCTAGGAGAGCAGATCGATGAGGTTCTTGCGGAACACCTTGCCAAGCTTAATAGTATTATTGATTCTATTCTGCAGAGCTCTGCAGAGCGGGTACAGGAATCTCTTTTTGAGTTTGAATCTCCCATGCAGGCAGGTAACCAGAACTCCACTGCTGAGTACCTTTTATCAATTATTGAAAAAGCATCCACTTCGGCTACAGATTTCGCTACATCTTTCAACAATTTTATCATAGATGGGCCTAATGGCGATTATTCAGGTATTATCAGCACTGCAACAATTCTGTCTAGCGCCATCCCTGATGTGCTTATCAACGCAAAGGGTCTGACCCGTCTAGCACGTGACGATAATATTGCCGACAGCGTGGTAGCCTATGCCCGTTTGGCAGCAGTAGCCGTTGAGACTTTCTTTTCTGGTGTGCAGTCTAGTAAGATTGCCAACCTATCTGCCGATGACAAGACCGACCAGGTTATCAATTTTAACATTCAGGTGCAGCAGCACTTGCAAACACTCTCTCAAGTTGCTGAAAAGCTTGCGCCCCGAGGCGGCACTCATATCAACGGTAGTGGAGATCTGGGTGATAAGGTTGACCGTGAGATGGAAAAGGCCGCTGAGGCCATTGCTTCGGCTAACGCTAAACTCAATGAACTCCTCGCACGACCCAAGGACCCCCAGTTTTCTGCTTTCGATCTTAAGGTGCATGAAGCAATTCTAGCAGCTGCTATAGCTGTCACTACTGCTATAGCTGCACTTATCAAAGCTGCGTCAGACTGTCAGCAAGAAATTGTTGCCCAAGGTAAGGGTGCCAGCTCCAAAACTGCTTTTTACAAGAAACACAACCGCTGGACAGAGGGCCTTATTTCTGCCGCCAAATCTGTTGCAGCATCTACCAACGTTCTTATTGAGACTGCCGACGGTGTTTTGAGCGGCAATCACACACCTGAGCAGCTTATAGTGGCATCCAACGCTGTTGCATCTTCCACTGCACAGTTGGTTGCTGCTTCGCGCGTCAAGGCTTCGTTCATGTCCAAGACACAAGACCGTTTGGAGGGCGCTTCCAAAGCCGTCACCAGTGCATGCAGGTCCCTTGTAAACCAGGTCCAAGACATTTTGAGCAAAAAGCAGGATGTTGAAAATGACGTGGATTATTCCACGTTAACCCCCCATGTTTTGAAAACAACTGAGATGGAACAGCAAGTGGAGATCCTCAAGTTGGAGAACTCGCTCGACGCGGCAAGAAAGAGGTTGGGTGATATTAGAAAGTTTAGCTATATTGATGATGAGGATGAGGATTAAATTTTGATTGGCTAAAAGCAGCTAATAACATTTTATTGAGGGTAATTCAATTGATTAAATGCATAGCCTGTTAAATAAAGTTATTTGTATAGAATTTAAAGTTATAACACAAATTTAGGTTGCTGCAGAATTTGAGTGTACTCAAATTCTCCGGGTGTCATATCGAGAAACGTTTCAATGAGTTCGTTTCCAGGCAATTGCTCATTCATACTGGTTGAAAAGTCGTATTCAGGAGTGTTGGTGTCTGGTAAACTGTATTCTGGGGAATTGCTTGCTTGGCCGATCTCGCTTAGCTCTGGATCGGAAAGATCACTGAAGTAGAACCGATTGTCTATAGGGTTCAAGTACGTATCATGCGCAGGCGCGCATGAAAGGCTGTCAGGGACGGAACTGGGCTGGTATATGTCAAAAGGAAATACAGAGCTGTCTTCCAAGGCCATAGGTTGAATGTCTGTGTATGAGAGGTTTGGGGTAAATTCCGGAGTGAACTCCGGAGTGTACGACGGAGTACTGTCTTCGCCAAAGCTGTCCATGCAGACATCAGAATCCCAAACAAAGGGCTTTGTTTGGATTTCAGGGTCCACGTTTTTCGGTGGCTCCTTGCGAGCCACGGTTTCGAGCCATTTGCTAAATGGCTCGCTTCTTTGATATAGTCTGTAATGCTGAGCATAATTATCCCAGACATCTTGATGTCTGTCTTTCATCCAGACTTTTGATATAACCGAAGAAACCACTCCCTGACACACTGCGGATGCGTTTCGACTGTAATAGGATTTGAATGCGGTAAATCCGTTTATTCTTGAAACTTTTCCGTTTCCAGTGGTGTTTCTTTTCCTCCGAATTTTGTTTCGGTTTTTTTTTAGGGCCAATACGTGGAGTTTATGCAACTCCTTTAGAGCTCGGATGAGCTCTAAAGAAGGATCTGGAATCGGAGGCAAGCTCTCGATGTGATTGCACTCAAGCGTTCCCGCTTGAGGGGAATTAAAATCGATGAACTCTGGGCTAACAGAGAACTTCGACTGATTAGATTGTGGCCCAGTAGTTGAATCAACTTTGTGATGTCTAAACTTGACCATCTTAGTGTCCTTGGTGTTCCTCGGGAACACCACCCCCCATATCTGAAATTAGTTAGACTACAGTCCTCCACAATTAGTAGAGTCTAACACTCACGTCACTCATTAGATTGGAGCATTGTATAGTGCTCATTTTCATTTGTTCGAATTCTATCTTTTGGAGCATGCTTCTAGCACACATAAAACTATTGGTAGGACGCGGGACGAATGGTATTTCTTCTTTTGTCGCCTTG
Source organism: Geotrichum aggregatum (assembly GCA_030564925.1). Lineage (NCBI taxonomy): Eukaryota > Fungi > Ascomycota > Dipodascomycetes > Dipodascales > Dipodascaceae > Geotrichum > Geotrichum aggregatum. The sequence goes on from JAJMAH010000032.1 coordinate 173,815, forward strand.
CGATT
>JAJMAH010000033.1:0-40808 GCA_030564925.1 Geotrichum aggregatum
CTTGGTTTCTGGGCGAAGTATTTCGCTTTTGCTTTTGCGTTCGTGTGCGGTGATGGTGTTGGAATCCTCCCTGCTTTGGCAAAGGCTTTACTTAAGCCTTTTTATCACAGCGCTTCAGGGAAACCTGGCTGGGGAGCCAGGGGAAAACCTAAGCGAACTTCCCTCATAAGGTTTGACCATCACTGTGAACTAGGCACAGTTGGTTAAGGCATCGTGCTTGCGAAGACCATTCGAAAGCGCCTGCGTTGAAAAAACCTCTTCCAATGATATATAAATGCCGCGAAATAAAGAGATTTATATTTAAAATCTGGGAGTGCTGCTTTATATATAAACACTCCTAAAACTGGGCATTTTTGCAGAGATTTTTGCAAATGAATGAATGAATGAATAGATTGAAATCACGGCTATGAAAGATTATGTAGAAACAAAAATGGTAAAAGTAAAATATAAACACAAAGTAAATAAAAGCTCCCCAGGTCTGTATCAAATGCAGTCAAGACGTCTTCTTTCTTCCTTCATGGATGGCTTGAGCCAGAGATTTTTGCAATCCTGCTTTTTTCATGGAATGTTATTCAACAACTTGAGTCATATAATTCACATATAATCTTCTATCATTCAAGCCGTTGTAGTATAGTGGTTAGTACACCTCGTTGTGGCCGTGGAAACCTCAGTTCGATTCTGGGCAACGGCAATTAACACTTTTTTTGTTTACCAGGATCCATTTTTCGCTAGAGCTTTATTTTAGTCTTGTTATAAAGAGTTAGTTGAATTAAGTAGTTCAAAGTGCGCATGTTAATTGTAGCTTATAAACATTAGATTTAGCTCTTGAAATCTGCCAACGACCCAAACATATCTAAAATGAAATGAAATCAACTCGTACGCAGAGTTGTCGCCCTCATTACAAGCAGTTAAGAGCCAAAAAAAACAAGACCAATGCATGAATGCTCATGTTTTCAAAAAAAAAAAAAAAAGAGAAATCTAAGAGTGGAATTGAGGTGGAAAAAACAAAATTTGCTGCGATATCAAAAAATAGAGAGCTTGAGGGTCGTAAGTCTAGAGGTTTTTTTTTTTAAATTCAATAACGGGCCATCGTGACGTCAATGGATACCAAGGGCTCTTGACATTCTCAACTGCGAGTGAAAACCTACGCTCACTGTAGTTACATATATATGTCCGTACGCACTTTTAGTCCTCATGTTTAGTCAAGAAATAAAGGGCTCTCTAGACAACATCAGTACTAGTATAGCGCCCCAGCAAATTCAAGCGGTACCGTTTGCCCTCTAGAGGTATGGACAGCCAAATTTTGTTTAATTTTAGCTTGAGCGTATTGGTTACTTGTTCATGTACTTCATTTGGCTTTTGCATTCTACGTCCTCGGCACCGTCGTTTTGACGAAGCTGTACGTGTGTTGGAACGTGAATTAATGAGTAGTATTTTAGCATCCAACACTATGAAAACACAACGAAATTGTAATGACTTGCAGTATTCTTGAAAATCTCTTTCCACAATTTTTTTTTTCAGCACAAAAAGATATCTTAGGCGTTGAAACAGTTGTGAAATAGAGACGATTGGTCTACTGTAAAGTCCTATAGTTATTTCTAGTTCACGCGGTCTCTTGAGCAGCATGATTGGTAAAAGCGAAGCCCATTAAAATGGTAGTTCAGTCACTTCAGCCTAGTTTAGAAATACCGCTATCCGTAGTATGATGCCTATGAGATCTCTACAGCTATAGAGCTCAAATTTATAAAATTAAGAGCCTTGAAGTAAGCTTCTCAGCTCTAGATGATCGATAGCTGATGAAAAGTCAATTTTCTTCATAGATTTCATGATCCTATATATATGGGTTATCAATAAAAAACTGAGCAAAACATAGAAGCTTACGTTTTTGCTCACAACAAACTCATGGCAATACCTATTGCCATGGTGTCTCTGTCTGATCTTAGATCACTATTTTGAGCAGATTGAGGGATACCTTACTCCACAAGACTGAGATCATGAATGTTTGCCTAGAACCGGTCGATTGATGTTTGAGACTTTTACTATCCAATCCTGCTGGCTATGGACCCAGAGTGTAAAACACCTGGCGAATTTGCATCGAGAGCACAAAAAAATTCTTGATCACACGTTTGACACTACGGTCAACAAAAAATTTGTGATGTTTAATGATCAAGCCATGTTACAAGACAAGACCTGAAAACGGTTGTCGAGTCGCTCAGAAAATCTATCTTCATATTTATTTTACAGAACTTCATTCTATCTGGAGCCGATATATACAAATGCATGAAGGAATCGAATCAAAAGTGTTGTCCACTTCGAGCCTTTTACTCCGGTTTTTCATGACCGGCTTGACACACAGGACTCGTGCAAAACTCAGAATACTTTTCAGTCTACTAAACTCACAATCTACTAAACTCACTCGAGAACTCACAGACTGGTCTATAACTGGTACAATAGACTATCTTGGTTCGGCTAAATACAACAGCCAGCTTGGACCCTTTTTTTTTTTTTCAAGTTTGGAGAATCACAAGCGCACAATCATGCAAGAGTTAACTGCTCTTGCTATTTTCTTCCCCCACGAGATTCCAAATCACTAATTCTGCTCAAGCTTAAATGATTTTTTTTGCTTAAAACTCAATGTAAATACTCCAACTCTTAAAAAGCGAGACTCACAAAATGGGGAATGAAGAATTGCGACAAAGTTGTTTCATTTACTGGGAAATTGAAGTTTATAGCAGCTCAAAGCTCAAAAGCTCAAATCGGCTTTCCATATGAACCAAATAGATAGCTTGTGTAGGCCTAGAACAGGTAATCAATCCATACAAATGATCAAACAAAGTGTGATTCATTGTTTTCGTTTTTTAGACTTGAGCATGGCTAGTCGTGAACACCACATGTGCCGCGATCCAGCCACTGGTCTACGAGTACTCGTTGTTATCAAGGCCATAGCTTAATTCAGTGGCATCTGCAACGCATGTTGTGCGTAGTTCACTCTTGAGAGAACCTGGGGCTCGATATGTATTTTTTGAGGACCCGTTTTTGGTCCCGTAGGCTACTGATGCTATGTTATCAGAATTGATTGTTCCAATGTAGACTAGCCTAGACTAGACTAGTCTGTACCGTAACGGAGCCACAAGCTAGCCTGCGTTACATCCGAATGGCATGTGAATTTGGAAAATGTCAAGATATTCACGCTCGTGTTTACATTTTATACTGCTACTGCTACTGCTGCGATCCCCAAGGCTTCCATTTTCACGAGACGTGGAATCACAAACACATGCGCCGCGCGCAGGAGAAATTCGGAATCCCTGTAATAGCCATCAACGCACGCGCTGACCTATTCTTGGTCCACCGTCTGAGGCACCGGCAGACAGAACAGTGAGGAAGTAGCTTCGAATGACGCTGTTATTCAGTCTGAATTCCACCCAGTTCTACTGTTTATTTTTCCTACCCAAGACCGTACACGACTCTATAAGAGAGCCCTATAAACGCCATTTTTCCACTGTCCCCGCAGTAAAGAGAGTCCGCGGCCCGCTTGAGGATTTAATAATCTTCTTCTGCTTAGGCGCGCACCCAGGCATGCTTTAGAGCTTCACGTGACTTCAAATGTCCAATTACAGCCAACTCCGGTACTTATTTTTCCAGCATCTTTAAGCTTGCGGGTGGCCAGCTACAGTAGTAGCAGTGGTCGACGACATCAGTGGTCAGTCTTACAGATGATGAATCACCATCGATGCACGCGATTGTGGCATGGACAAGCGCCGGAGTTCACGCCCGTGCCTCGGCGCCTCCCACCGACTTGTTGATTAACCAAAGGCTGCAGAGCCAAAGGTCTTGGGACTTGGCCAAGTAAAGCTTGGTAAAAATTTGCATGTGAGCTGCGACCCCGCCAGACCCCTCAAAAGCTGGAAATCGATATCTACTAGTAGATGCGCGCAACACGCCAGGAGACCTTGATGGAAGGGTCCTTTCAAGCGCGGCGACATTATTGCGACTTGGCTTGAATCCCATCTATAAAAATTACTTCAGCATAAGCTTTCCACAGTGCGTTTGATCTTCTGAATTTGCTTGTAACCCTCCACTTCCTGCTGCAGTGAAGGAATTGGGCCCCCCACCTGCAATATAGACCAGACCTAGCCGTAGTAGGAAATGTCACAAAGACCCAATGGCTTTCAATGAAATGTTCGTGGGCTTGAAGAAAGCTCATGTGGCTGCCAGTTTAGATTTTCACGGCCTGAATTCTCACGATTGGACGAGAGTTGAGAAAATAATTCAGCATAAAGTTGGACTTGCTTTTTCCTTATTGTCTTTGAATCCAGAGAAATATATAAGGTTAAGATGAACTAAAAAACGTGATTTGAGCAAAATTTGCTTCGGAATTCCCTTGGGGTCTCCAGACTCACCATGGACTGGACTCATCAGGTCTGGTGAAGACCTTGTTGCGAACTTATTTATAAAAATTAACGTTCAGAAAGCCTTTGAATTAAACTACTGTTGATGAAAAGTTAGTGAAAGCTCTTTAGTAAGTTCAACCCCAACACTTTCAAGATTGTCTTTTAAAGTGAGATCCTATCAATTGATTGTAGATGATCTGTAGTGAAGGGCTTGCGTACGTACTGTCGTGGGTTGCAGTTTTTATAGCATGAAACCATTCAGTCGGTAGCAAGTACTAGCAATCATCAAGACAGCTGTTAGGGAACCCGCTGAACATTTTATAGCATTGCGGCTCCAGGACTGGTGATGCTAAGATGGCAGTATTGCTTCGATCCAATCGAGAAGGTCAAGGTCAAGATCAAGTTCTTTTTCATGTTGTTAGTGCACGACTGCGATATGCTATTACGGCCAAAATTCCATTCCCCTCATCCTCGCTCGACCTTCCTGTAAACCTACTTAGTATCGTCCTCATACTTTAAATATCTGATCACTCGTAGACTCTTGTCTTCTGATGGTCCTGAAAAGTAGTTATCTGGGTATTAACAAGTCAAGATTCAACATGTGCCGTTGCGTTCTTACTACTTGGGTCAAATGCGCTTGCGTTACAAAGAGAACGCCGTTTAAATCAATGCTTGGCAAAATCATCATATAGTCATATTATTGTTTTTTTTTTTAAAAAAAAAGATTTATTTTGATTTTATATTTTTCACAATTATAAGGTAATAAGATGTCAAAAGGCCCAAGTAGAGTACACTAAACGCCCTTAAGTTGCAGAGGAAAAGCTACAAGTGTAGCAGGGATATCAAATAATATTAGTTATTAAATTAGAGGAGAAGGGCACCAGCGGCGACAACACCGACGGCAAAGACACCTCCCTTAAGAGCAGCCTGACCGTTGGTCTGAGCAGCGGAAGTGGTAGCACTGGCAACAGCGGCACCGGTAGAGGAAGCAGCAGAGGAGTGCAGAGTAGAGGAAGCAGCACCAGAGGACTTAGCAGACGAAGCAGCAGACGAAGCGGCAGATGAAGCGGCAGAAGAAGCGCCAGAGGAGGCAGCAGCAGAAGAGCTGGCAGCAGAGGAAGCACCAGAAGAGGCAGCAGCGGAAGAGCTAGAGTCAGAGCCACCGGAAGCACCAATCAAAGTAGCGTAAAGAGCCTTCAAGTCAGTCTCGGCAGTGTTGACGGCGGCAGCAACCTTCTCGTCACCAGCAGAGAGCGAAGAGACGGGAGGGATGACGAGAGCGAGGACGGGGCTCAGGTTGGAGGAAACAGATTGAATGGCAACGTCGGTGTTGAGGTCAGAGACGTGCTTGGCGAAAAGGGCGTAGACAGACTTGAAGTTGTCGGATCCCTCCCAGGCTCCGATGGAAGACTTGGCCTCGTCAACGAGCTTGATGATACCATCAGAGTTAATACCGCCGAGAACAAGGTTGGCAGCAGAGGTGATAATGTTGGTAATGTCGGTGTTCTGGTTGATGGCTGTAATAATCTCACCAATCTCAGAGCCGGCCTGGTCAGAGGCAACACCGGACTTGCGGGCAGCAACGAGACCGTTGGAGATCTGGTTGACGATAGAGGTAACGACACCACCAACTTGGGCATTAGCACCAACAGCGGCGACAGCGGCGACAGCGACAATGTTCTTGGAAACCATTTTTACGTTTGAAGAGTTGAGTAGTTATTAGTTGAGAGAGAGTGTTTAGAGCGAAAGACTGAATGAGAGTTGCTTGATTGGATCTGAAATTGAGGGCAAACACCGGGCCTTATATAGTTGTTAGGGAAAGCGGAGTAGCTACAGACCCCATCAGTCTGCAGTAAAGACTTGGACTGTTTGATTAGTTGAGTCTTTGGATTTCATGTGTCGAGTTACTGGAAGGCGCCCGATTCAACCTTACAAAACGAGCATTAATTTCCCCACAAGTTTCATGGCACTATAAGGCCAGAGCCGAGCTGTTACTTGTTGAAAATGGCATTTTAAGGTTGCAAACCTTAGTTTGTTTTGGGAACTGCAGCGACGATGGCTGCAGCTATATGCAGAAAATATGCGCAGATGATGCACGTACATGCTAAAATGATGCAGTAACGTAAAATTTGACAATCTCACATGAAAGCCTGGTAAATACCATAGAGAATATTGCCTCTAATTCTCCGGCTGCCTGTACCGAATTGGGCAGAATTCCTCCTTGAATTTTGTTTTTCCATAGTGAATTTGGGCTATAGGAAGTTGGACGAATTGAATTTACAATGAAAAATTACATATAAGTTGCGCTTATAGCGAAATTCACCAGGTACAGATACCTCAGGGCTGCTCCTCTGTCGCCATCCAGGATTTTTGAGACCTTTAGGCTTCAAGACTCCAAACAGCGCAGAGACGACGCAGCGACGACCTCAGTGAGATGTTTGCAATTGGTACTCAGCAACAACCAAGCAAACAACCAAAAAAACAACCAAGCAGCGAAACGAAAAGTCTCAAATCTTTTTTTCGTGACACCCTGATCCACGGCGCTTGTATGGACACAAGTTAAGCAGTTGCGGGGTAGGCTTCTTACAATGCCGACTCGTGAGCGTGACAGTTCTGACGCGAACGCTACCGAGTACGTCCTTCTTCAGACGAGCACATGCGCGCCATTTTGTATTTTTATTTTTCTTGAAGATTACGTGATGATCACATAATACACTTTTTGGCGCAGGTGACAGCTATTTTTCGACATCTCAACCATCCAGGCCTAAGATGACGAAGAAGACGCCAGCTTATACAATGAAAGACAACAGCTCACGGGCCAGATCAACTACGCCATACGGTCGACGCCGCGAGTCTCATGTGTGTAAAGTGTGCCAGAGAGGCAACTCTCCGAAAACAAATCAAATTGTATTTTGTGACGAATGCAACACGCCATATCACCAACTTTGCCATATTCCTCCCATAGACCGTTTGGTCGTTGATGTTCCAGATGCCCAGTGGTTTTGCAAAGACTGTCAGCCTAAGCGTAGGGAGAGGCCTCTGGAGACTGGGATGAGCGGAGAGTCTCTGTCTTTAGACGTTGTAAGTATGCCTGAGGAAAGTACGAAAGCAGTAACTAAAAGGAACGCCTAGAAAATGACTTATCTATCTTCACTCTCCAAAGCGCAACTAGTCGAGCTGATCCAGTATGCGGAAAAAATCGAACCAAAGCTGCCCATTTTTTCTCCAAACACCAACTCCATAGCCCTGAAAATGCAGCTTGAAAACGACAAGCGCGAACACCACACATCCAGCTTATCGGCAACCAAAATAGACTACGAGGACCTATTGGTTGACGCTATTCAAGCCAAGTCAACTGGCCATGGTGTCGAAATATCTCAAATCTGGAACTGGATTGCTCGCGACAGTACCACGCCGAATATGGTGGATCAGGCTTTCCTGCAAGCTGCTACAAGAGCTCTTCAACGGGCTCTGAGACGAGGACGAATCCTAAAAAGCGGGGCACTATATTTTGTGAATACATTGTACCAACCGCCTTCAGAATTGTCACTTTCACAGTACCTGACTTCAAGCGATGAGGCCCTATTTAGCGAGACCCCAATGCTTATTCCGCCACCTACAGAGGAAGACAATTATTACACATATGATGATAATGAAGAGGTATTCAGTCACAAGGTTTACGTTCGTGGTTATTGACTTCTTTGGTACCAACAAAACTTGCATTTTATTGATAAGACTCGTCGAGAGAGTCTACCAATTTTCATGGTGGAGCCTAAAAAAAGCTCACCTATTTTTTTTTCTTCCCCACAGCGTTCATAAACACGTTCACATTCCATCATGTATTGTCTTGCTTGCAGAATTTTTTTTATTTTTGCGTCTGCGAAAAGCATTGTGTTCAGCTTTCCATAGGCATGTTGAGACCAGACCGCAAGGCGCAATAGGCAGCCAATCGCATGTCATGGTATCTTGCAAAGCTTCAATAATATTATCACCGCTCATACGAAAACCCTAATATTTAGTTGTCGGCCTGTGGCAAAATTATGGTGACATCTACAGTAGAGGTAGGTTTTCTTCTAGGCATGTCTCAGACTCAGCTGTCGAGTTGTGACTTGCCCTGGGAGAGAACGCGGCGGTGCCTATATTGTATCAGATTAATTTTTTTTCAAATTTCGGCCAAGACTGTTTGTAAAGTTTAACATCTACTATACAGATGATGAATGTTTTTTTCTTTCACAAGCCTAGAATCAACAAAACATCTTCGCATTGGAGACAATTTCATTCTATTATTACGAGATGCAATACGTTGTAAATATCAACTGTAGGCTTGAGACCGGTTTTAAAATCAAAAGTCTTCGTCTACAATTGGCACTGATAGAGTATTGCTCCATGAATTGATATCCACTGAGCGCCAGAACTTGGCCTTTTTTAGCTAGCTATGATTCACAACCGAGCCAGAATGTCCAGACTCAGAAGTGAAACAGCTTCATCCAGTTTAACACATGCACTCGTAAAATCTTTTCAAGGATCAGGTATAATTAGCATCAGAGCTTCTTTGAACAGAAGCACTGGAGTTAGAATTTGAACCTGTTTGTGTTTTTAACTTACGTTTTTTTTTTCCAGCAATTGCAACTGCTGTTACAAGCCTAGACCAAACAAGACCTAACTCAAAGTCGGGTTGCTAGAGTTCGTGATCTCGCCTGTTGCAGCTGGAGCTCAACTCTAGAAATGTGCCTATCAAGCTTTTTGAATATTAACTAGAAATTTTCAATCGAAAATAGAAGGAATGAAGCCATATCGAGATCCTTCGAAACCAATTAATTATTTTTACTTGAGAATCTCTTTTTGGGGAAAAAATGTGCCTGTGAAAACACTATAGTGAGAAATAAAGGGTCAAAGACGGTCATGGTGAAGCTTGAGAAAAAAACAGAATTGCAGATTAGAATGGGTATGCTTTTTTTCGAACAAAATACAAATTTACTCAAAAATTCAAACTCAACAGTCTCGACCAAATCGACCAATCAATGTAGGCCCTTGGCATGTTTCGTACTATTCTAAAAGCACTTCTCCTGGATTCAAATCTGCGTCAAGAGTTTATTCAGTGGCTACAGTCTTTGTACGTGTAGGCCATGTTTTGGTTTTTTCTAACAAAACTGGCTTGGTATGTTCGAAGTGAGCAATCATCTTAGCGAGCTTGATTAGCCGTACATGAGTCACCTACCCCGGCCCGGGATTCTACGGATAACCATGTTGAGATTAAACGGATGAAAAGCGGGCAAGCTTTGGGTTTTCTTAAGTTTTTTTTTTTTTCAACTTGCCGGCCAAAATGAAATTAGAGCTTTACAAACAGACAAGTATTTAGAAGTGTGTCCCAGAGGTATCACTGAGGTCAGCCTATCAGTGAATTATCTCTACATGTGGACCAACGAGTGCCGTGTAACTAAGCTGGCTTTTAGCCTTGCCTACTGTATATGTCGGTAGTCCGAGAAAAAAAACCTTTCGTGCTATGGAAAGCTCAATAGTCTCGGTGTTTGACTAGAATACTCTTCAGTCCGCGTCATTTTGGTTTCATATTGAATTCCATTCTTTCCATCTACGTCCTTGCATAATGTATTCATGCTAGCTAAAAAGATAGATAAAACTCTAAATACGTTTTTTTAGGGCTTTCGGAAATAATTGGCGGCAACTACTAACTCACTAAAACTGGTAAACAAAAAAATAGCTACTATAGGCTAAAACTTGTATAACTTGTCTTGAAAAGGTCTTGCTCATCATTGTGTCGACTAAAATAAACAGATGCAAAGAAATTCACCCAACTAAGAGATGTGCTGAGCCCTTCTCCGCCAAGGTTTCCCCAAGTTGCCCATATCTTATGAGATTGTGACAACAGGAATACCGAACGTTAACTTTTAACTCTTGCGATATTCGTCATTTTTGAACTTGAAGTTGCCTGGCTTCTACAATGTGTTTTACGATAACGCAACAACGCTAAGTTCCAGTCTTTTCAAAGTGGCTCTCCTCTTTTCACAAATCATAAGGTAACAGTATTTCGTCAAGAAAGCTTTTACAAAGAATGTCCATGATAGATCTTTCTCCTCATCATGATCGCCCACAATTTTGAGCTTATTTGCTTTTGCTCTTGCTTTCACTTGGTCGTTTAGTTTTGCATCATCATGATTGTAAAAAAGAAAAAAGAAAAAATAGTGAATTTTTACAACGCCAGGATGTTTCCCGGTGAAGTCTAACAGCGAAAAGCCCATCGATGACTCCAGTGTATTGGTAGTACGCCTATTTGTATTGAAGACGCCCGTATTTGGAATAATAGCTCATTTTAGCAGGTCAAAACACTAATTTGTAATTCAAAGTCACGGCTGTCAAAGCCATTGATGTATGGAGAACTGAAATACAAGCTCGAACTTGAAAGTTGCCAATACTTGTTTATGGTTTTCAGATATCTTGGTGGCTACCAAAAAAATTCTGTGAAACTAGCTTACCATTTAGTGGCTCTCGAGACATTTGCATTTGTCAAAATCTAGAGGCGCCTTTTTTTTTACACGAGTGAGAACATTGAACTACTTTTTTCTTCTTCGACTAATTCTGCAAAAGGAAAGAACAAGTTTACCTTGAACGGATCACTGCAACTATTTGTCCTCTCTCGTTCGTGACTTTACGAAACACAGACGCTTAGATTACTTAACATATGACTGCTTGAGAACTTCGACAGATCATCTAATACTACAGTTATTACTTCAGTGAAATCAAGATCTACTGTCAAAGCGCTAGTCAGCTTGCGCTTATTTTTCTTAGTTGACATTGATGAGTTTGGAGGAAAAGTAAATCTAGATTTATTCTTTCTGTTGGATTGTTGCTGACATTGAGTTACTGGCTATAGTTCTAAAGAGTGGAATACGGCAATAGATGCCACTATACCTCATCTACTTAGACTGTACCCTTTGAAGTCACTCAAGAGTTAAATGACCATTGGGAAAGATAACGCTCTAACGTACTATCTACATGAATTTTCCAGGCAGCACAAGATCAACTTCAATACCCGAAAGAATTCGCTTTGCCATTTCAGGTGTTGACAGTGACCAATAATAAAACTCTCTGCTATAGTTCCCACCCCAAAACAGCAGCAGAACCAGAAACCTTACGTCAAAACTATTTTGGTGTGCTCTGTTTGGTTCCTAAAGATTCCCATGAATAAAATCCGGGCCTTTACAAGGCTCAACGAACATAACACTGATGATGTGACGGAAGGACTCAATATTAGTAACCACAAGAGAATTGCTCAGGGCTGGCTGTGAGATCTTTTGCACAACATATGCTTATTTGGCTGATTGATTTGCCCATAATCAAATTATCATGTCGGGTACAATAAGCTTGGATTTTATTTTTTTTATTTTTTTTATTGTTGCAAATCTTACAAAATGGCTTTTTGCATACGCTAAGTCAAGCAAAATAAGCATTAAGACTACTCACGATACATGAACATAAATATTTGGGCCACACTCGAGAAAAGAAAGAAAAAAAAGAGAAGGCCTGAATTGCGGTTCTTTAATAATCATGCACAAAACATGTTGTCCGTTCTATTGCGTGTAAGCAATTTATATAAAGCCAGGGGACGATTTTGAGACGGAAAAAGCGAGCTGTCACGCAGAGAGAAAAGAGGATTTGGCGTCTTTAGTTGAAGGGAGAGGCTCCATACTTTCAGTACGTATTGAAATGTTTTTCTGACTTTTTTTTATTTGTATTTATTTTTCATGTTCATTACAATTTGCTGTAAATTTGCGCAATAAGAACGGCAATGAAATTCTCGTATTGACTTTTATTTTTTTATTTTTTCTCTTCTTTCAATTACAAACAGAAAAGTATTAAGCTGAAGAGTTGAAGCTCAGTATCTTTAAAAACTTTTGACATGCAAGTAAAACAAAAGTTCATGATTCTGTAATTGTACAACATGCAGAATATAAACAATAAATGTGTTCTCACAAGCCTAACAATCCTAAAAAGTAACATATAAATAAGGCCCAAGTCACAATCATGGCAGTGAACAAAATTGTAGTTCTCCTTCCCTTTTCCGAAAAGCTTTTATTCTTTTTGCTCTTCTATTATTAAACAAAACCAGAGGTTTTTGAAAGTCTCAAGATCCTAAAAGCTGCGTAGAATTGAATTGTATTGCTATTTCATATAGCAAATGTACCATTAATATTGTAGATTCAAGTGCACAGCTGCAAGCTGAATATACTGTATGCCAATATGACCGGGTCCCAAACAATGTGACGGAAAAGAAAAATTAGCGTACCAGACGGTTTCTTGAAGCATCAAATGTATTCAAGCTTGAAAAATAAGTCGCTTGACGGAAAAAAAACTGTTCAATGTTATGGCTCCATAGCTAAGATATAATAGCCTGCCAAAAGAGTTAACCAAGAAAAAGGCCGCAAATTTGTACCACACAGACGACGCTAATTAATCGAGTTTCTTTGTCCGTTTTATTCTGAACAAAGCAGGCTCCTCCTCAGTGAACACGAAATGCCACAGTATACTATAAGGCCAAAGCCTCGTCAATGGCAGGCGGCACCAGTCTACACGAAAGCAACGCCTCTTCAATTGCATTTGCATATTTCGCTGCCACATCATTGTCCACCTGACTAATTTTCCTAAAGAGCTTCCCTAGTTCCTCAATGCGTTCCATAGACAATGCAAACAGCGTGCTGCTAATGTCCAATATGCGTTTTCGGGATTTGACTGTCTCAATCAAGCGAGCGAGCATCATGGCAGTATAGGCTCCACAGAAATGAATCTGGTCAGAAAGACGCATGAAAAGTGTTAATTCATATGATGAATCCGAAGAAGAACCCGAAGTCACGACGAGTAGGCCGGAGATTACTTTGAGTGCATGCCGGATCATGCGGCGAAGCACGCTGGAGTCGCAAAAGTCAAACACTCGTGCAACGTCTGAAGGATCGTTTTTAAGTGTGTAAGCGGCTTCTGTTGGGCTGGAAGCCGTGAGCTGCCGGTAGTTCCAGTGGTAGAGCACAAGAAAATAGCCGTAGTGATAGCCGGTCTCCACAAATTGCGTGGTGGGCTGCTCGAAAAGATACCCCCAGTCATTGTGCCACAGTTTGAGTTCTTCTTCCACCTCTTCAAGAGTTTGCCCCGCTTCAATGAAGCTATATATAATGAGCTGGAAGTTGATTTCAGCAACCATGCGTCCGTCAAAGTTGGTTGAAGTTGAGATGTCAAGCGTTTTACGGCACTGATCGATGCGAATCTGGTCAAGAATACATGTGCGGCCTGTGATGACACAATTCCTAGTATACTCGTTAGCGCCAAGAACGACGGAAAATAAGAGCAGCAGTATGCTTACACTAGATGTACAAGACACAAGTGGTTCCAGACCCTGTATGTCGTAATTTCATCCATTTCTGTCACTGGACTGCCTCCATTGAATGGGACAACCAAACCTAGCACGTTTTTCGTCACAAAATGCTGGAGCGCTATACTACTGATAAACCACGCGTCAATCACAAACCCGTCCTCGCCATCACTAAGCGATGATGTGTATATAGACATGACAGCGAGTGCTTGTATGAACTCAATAGTGTGCGGCACAATGAGCATGGTCGCACGTAAATCGTCCTGTAACTTGACAAGAAGCATCCTCCATATAGATTTTCTTAAAGGGGTATCGTGGTATCGAATCACAACAGCACAGCAAACTGTCAGCAGTAGAGAAGAGCGTCCAATCATCAGGTCCAAGAGTTTAGAAACAGGAATGTCCGTTGGTAACGAAACCCATTGGTTATAATGTTCCAAGAAGCTAAAACCCCGTGTTAGCTCTGCCATCAATATAGTTGGTACATCTTTCGTTTATGCGCTTACAGTGTTAGAAGCTCAATGGCCTTTGCTCTTGTCACTAGTCCTTGAGATATGATGTTTTCATCGATGTATGCCATTTGCGGTCTGATTAGTCTTTCGATGGGCGCGGGATAATTTTCTGGCCTCATGAGGGATCCAATTGAGCTGAACGGCGAGGCCGTGAATGAAGCTGCTTTGAACCCAAACAAGGGGGTAGATGCCGAGTTGCTAAACTTGTGATCGCGGTTCAGAAACAATTGATCCTGATTTATAGGAGTAGAGCTACCTCCCCTAGGAGAATCGTTCGTGTGCTGTACAATCCTCAAAATTTCACCGAGGTTGGCTTCCAGGGTACCTAGTCTGATCACAAAGGTTAGCCTTCTTTTTTTTTTGATGGACATATGTTTCTCGCTGCTGCGCTCTCTCTTGCTCACCGTTTTTCAAGCCTCGCTTTTTGAGGACCGCCAGGAACCGCAACAAGCATAGGAGCAGGCAAGGCCTCGTTCGTGAAAAGAGGTGGCCCTTGGTCTCCCAAAAAGCTACACTCAAATCCCAGAGTGACGCATCTCAGGCATGATGCTGACACGGAAGATGGGAAGCACCGCGTTTTTTGGCGTCGACAGATCTCGCATGCTTTTGCAGCGCGTGCACTGCGAAACGGTTTTTTGGAATTCGGAGGCCTGTCGTCGTCACGTCCATCGTGAGTACTAGTGCTCTGGGTCGAATTCGAGTGATATTCGTTGCTACTTGACAAGTATCATTAGTATATGGTGTCCCTATATCATGAGAAGAAATAGGCAGTCTTTAGAGTACTTTCAAGCGCTCGGTTAGACGGTTCATACTTTTGTATCCTTGTATCAAAATTCTGTGATGAGCTTGTAGTACCATGGCGAAGTTGAGCGGTACTGGAACCTTCCGCCGGCGCGATATTGACTTCCCGCGGCCTTTTATTATTGGGATTTCTGGGGTCGATACCAGACATTTTTTGTTTTTTGTTTCGTAGCCGGCACTCGTGCGCTTGTTAATTCTTATAGTGGACGTATTATAATGGTTTCTGGCCGCGTACTACGCTAAGTAAATACGATTGATTCCTCCAAAAAAGCAAGTCGTTGGGGTTGAACGCTGCTTTGAGAAGAGGTGTTGTAATTCTGTGGGAAACCTTGTATCTTAGTCATATTCAGTTCTAACTATAGTGCAAGCATAGCTTATGGACTGGCCCAAATGCTTTCACTCCATCAAGTTCTACTATTGCACTAAACGCTTAATTAATTTAGGAACAATGCCGGGGCAGCACAAATTATATAGTTACTCTTGGACATTAAGCCAAAAACCTACTTGCCAATATCCCACTCGCGCTCGCCTTTTGGGTAAGTAGGCCATACCACAGGTGATGCTCCATATATGCCAGTTGTTGATTGTTGCGTTGTCGTTTTTCTCAAGTTAGCCCCGTGAGTATGATGTTGCAGTAATCGTCCTTTGAGCGTTCTTTCAAAGTCTTGTCTTGCTTCGGACAAACTGGGCGCGCCCACTCTCGTGGCTGTGTCCTTGGCAGGATTGTAGTCGGTCATGAATCTCTTGTCCATATCGTGTTGACTTTTTGAATTAGACCCCCGGCCTATCAGTGTTAGCTTTTTAGAAAATGAAATCTTCATCTGTATCTTACCTTTGGTAATAATCTCAGGGTCTTCGTGTGTAAGATGAGTGAAGCCATTTTTGGAAGCTGTTGATTCTTTCTCTGGTCTTTCCCGATGACTTCTAGAACTCTTGTGGCGACTTGAGTCGTTGGATGTTTTCCTATCCTTAAAATGCTCTCGATGCCCACGTGAAGATCTTTCAAGCGTTTCGTGAGAACTACGAGAGCTAGTCAAAAGCCTCCTTTCGCTTTTGGAGTTCCGAAAACTGTCTTCTCTCGATGGAGACTTTGCAGTTGATCGATCGCGTCGCCCATAAAGCATTTTCCGTTCACCAATTCTACTTTCATGACGTTTTTCTTCTCGCCGAGATCCGTGTCGGCTTTTGCTCGGAGAATTTACATCTCCTGGCTCATGAGTCCGACGATGGCGCTTTCTAGAATGGGCTCTTTCCAAGCTTGTATCACTCCCTTGGTGATGCCGACTGTCTCTAGAATGAGATTTGTCCCGAGTCGAATGCCTTTCTTTTGATCTACCTCGGCGGTGTCGATTTTCGCTTCTAGCATCTTCATGCGTACTGTCTTTTGATCTTTTTTGGCCACGTTCGTGAGAGTGATCACGATGCGTCTCGTGTCTACTTGACTTTCTCATTGATCTCAGCTCGTCGCGACTCGCTCGGTCCCTAGAGCTTCTCGGGCTCTCTGAACGGCCGCGGCCTTTATCACTTGAACAGTTCATATCGTTAGGTTTTAGCAAACTTTGCTTCTGAGCAGAGCGGTGTTTTTCAGCCTTCTCTCCGTGCTTTCCAATATGCTTACTTTCAGTCACTAACCGAGAGGTAATAGAACTTGCGCGAGAACCAGAACTAATAGTTCCGCGCAGACTTTCACTATCCTCAATCTTCTTCTCTGCCAGCAACCTTTCCTTCTCCAGAAGCCTCGCGTTATGGCCAGTGGTATTCGTAATCAAGTGCCTTAGGAATTGTGTGTTGGGCTTGGCCTTGGGACCTGCGGTGGTGGCCCTGGGTAAGGCAGGCCCTGGTATAAATGCATATTTCTCGCTGTAGTCAGACTCCAGGTATTTTGCATCTTTCTTGAGAAGTGCTAAAACCTCGTCCATGTCCATATCCTTATAGTCATATTTGCTGTTAGTGAATGCCATTTAATTCTGCCATGAGCAATCTAATGCTCAACGCTGGATTGGTGTCCAAAGTCTGTGGTAAGGTGGTCTTGGTGGGTCGTATTACCCTAAACCTCATTATCTCTTATCCCGCGAGTAGCCGAAAATCCAAATGTGTTCTATTGTAGACGACGTACGTCCATGAAACTCGAGGAGTTCTTGATAGTTGTCACGCTGTACTGCAAATACTCATCATGTTATGAGGTTTTAATGCTCTACTTACTGAGCATTTTGGGGGTGCTTTTCGTACATTATCTAGCATTGGCATAACTTGAGTGTGGCTTACAGGTTCAAGCCTGATTTTGGTTTCTATACATCTGTCCATAGGCTACAATTGTTTCCATGACTTGAAGCTTTTCAGGTTTTGTATACGTTGTGTGTTGATATCTCAAAAGCTGGTTTGTTTAATGTTCACCCTTGAAGTTCTAATTATTGAGGTCCTGACACCTCGGAGCATCTGGAGATTGCCTCACCAATGTTCACTTGCTTTCAGAGTTTCGTTTAAAAAAGCCTAAGCGGCAGCTGCTACTGCTGTCTCTGTCACGGCCCATGTACTCGTGTTTCCTGTTTTCATTTCAACGTTAGCGGGACCCTTATTCAATAGTTAGTAGTAGAACTCAAAAATTCAGGACCGTTTCAGGTTCTAAAGGTGGTACGGTATACAGCAGTCAAACGACACTATCATCTAGAGATATCATGTACTTGTAAAACAATCAATGGCAACGTTAGCAAAGGTATCCGTTCTTGGTAAAGTTGATCACATGCTGGCCCGTTACTTCACTAACGCTAGAAGGTGACTTTGTCAACATTGTTTCATGATTATACGCTTGAGACTAAAAACAATCGTGGATACATAGGTCTAACACTAGCTAGCAGCACAAAGATAACAGTCATGCCAATGTGTCCACAGTGCTAAGCTTGCTAGATGAAGAGCAGTACTAGCAACATCTCCCGCTTGCAAAAGTTTCACTAAATAACTACAGAGCGACGCAACTGAAGTCGTCGTCCCATTGCTTGGACAAAGCGTCCCCCGCGCAGAGAACAATTTGGCTTCCATTTCTATGATTCTAGTTCATGGAAGCTGCCTCGCTCGAGGAAATTGTACCGAAAACCTACTTGCCCAGTCTTGTGACCTAGACTAGTTCATTACCATATTCTTAAAACATTGTTCCGATGTCAGTACCAATGAGGAGAGGCTGAAGCAAAAGCGGTGCGTGCTGTTTTGAAAAACGTCTGTGCAGCTGTCAGAAATGAAGCACCACTGCCTGTGGATATCATTTTACTTTTGAGACGGTAGGAATCGAGCTGGATATCAATCTAGAGCTGGGGATGTTGGGTTATAACATGACCAGCATGTACGAGATGTAATAACTAACTAGGTCTATACCATAGTTACTAAAGACTTTTGAAGTCCAAGTGTTCGGCCCGTAACACGGAAACGTGACATATAGAACAGATCTTATAATATGATCATATTGAGAGAAAAGACGCAAGCCCAAGGGTCACTTGGAAGTTTTAGGGGTGCGTGTAGTGTTTTCAATCTCAAGTAGACTCCGGTCTACTGGTAGATCCGAGAAAACTCTGCTAGCCCTAAGCCTTACACGACGTGGAGCCGTAGACCTATACTGTCTGTTTTAGGTCCATGCAAAAGGAGATGCAAGGCAAGATAACCCGCAAAGGCGCATAACGGGCAGTGCGATGTGTCGTAAACATTAGGGGACAGCAGTAAAACATAAGTGACCATCAGTAGACTGAAACCCGTTTTTAAACGGAGGAGAGTCTGGTAGGCTACTGTCGGCAGACTTCAGAAATCTACAACACAAGTCCAGCTACATGCATAGCCCGAATGTGCCACGTAAGTGTACAGAACATTAAAGGGGGAAAGGAAGTCCAGTCTATCTAAGTAGAGTCTCAAGCCATTTAAACGTATTTTGGCGGCGGCGGCAGCAGCTGCAGCAGCAAGATTTGAAGCAGAGACGGTTTGCTGCTCATGAGCAGTCTATCGCAGTCTGTCGCAGTCTATTGCAGTCTATCGCACTCTACCCTAGCTACGCAGCCTACACCAAGCCCACAGAGCCCACAGAGCCCACGGAGCCTACTGATATATCTATTTCTGGCAACGCGTGGTGGGCTTCTAGGATGGAACTATAGGCTGCTTGCCGGTAGTTTCAAAAAAAAAAAAAGCCAAGAGAAAAACTGGGCAGCACATTACAATAGTGCAGTTAGCCTGCTTGCTTCAAGACGTGCAGTCTAAGGTTAATTGTTGCCATGTGCCGGTGACCATATTGACGACCGTATCGGTGACCATCTGGCCATGATGGGCTTGTGTACGGATTCCATAAATTTGGAAAAATACATCCGGAAGAAATCGCAAGTTTAACCTCAAAAAATGTAAACCAAACATGGCTACGCTATAGATTTCCATGTGCCTGAAGTTGTCAGGAGTTGATTCTCAGGAGTGGATTCTCAGGAGTTTGGACTCAGGAGAATTTTTCGTAAACAAAAAGATAGAGTTACTTGAAGTTGGAATTTGAGATTTCAGTTTGCTAGACTTAACACAAGGCTTAAGACCAAATAGACCACGTAGGATAGCTGGCTGTAGTCTATTGAATATATTAAATCTATAGACATCGAAATCTGAAATTTGAAATCTGAAATCCCTCCTTAAGTGTGTTGGAAGTGCGCATGCATACGAAGGGTGAAAACATGTTTGAACAAAAGGATTTGAAACTAGCCCTACCGGTTTGATATCTTTTCCTTGCGTTTGGCATATGGCAATTGGCAATTGATGATTGGTATACCAACGCTATCTGGTAACCGACTGTTTGAACTCGAAAGAGCGAACACAAAGGCCGCGATGCTTCATTTCGGGCTTAAACCAAAAGTCAACTTATACTCTGTTTTGAGTCAGGGACTCAATGTCATTTGATGTCAATCGAAATTTGATGGAGTACTGTACTGATGCTGGATAATAGGAGCATGAGTAATGCTTTAGTTACCAGTAACGGCAAAGCTTTTCAAATCCAATACGTCCCAAAACACTTTTGTACTGAAGGATCTACTATAGCCCAGTTGACAACTTGACAGTTATCAATAACTAGTATATACACCATGGTGAATATCAATGTTGAACGGTAAGCGTTGACACCCAAAGTAGAAGAATTACGAAAGGAAGCTTGAGCTCACCGGAGATACTCATTGGAGATGATGAGAAAAAGGTTAGCTATTCTGATTATTTTGATATTCTTGCTTTGGGTAGCTGCCACTCTTGAGTCTTGAGTCTTTACCATACAGTTGTAACCGAGATGGAACGCTTCTTGACCTCTTTCTATGTATACTGCATCTGTATTACTATTCTTTCTACCAGGTTTTCATCCATTTTTTGGTATTCTTTTTTACTTTTTGTTTTCATAATTTTCCTCAATGATTTCATGTTCTATTTTCGCCGAGTGCCCAAGGTTTTTGATTGTAAAACCCTTCCTATGCCAGCAGACTCAATGTTACTAGAATCTATAACTATGTAAAATGCTATACCACAGCACAGCGCAGAGTAATTTCCACAATGAAATCAAATGCGTCTTCACGTGGACGCTTCCAAACGGTCAGCGCCAGCTATTATTGGCTCATGAATGCTCACCACAGATTTGTTTCAAGGTTAAAAGTGTTAAACCTGTTAAGCTTGTTAAACTTGCTGAGCCTGTTAAACTTGTCAAACTTAGTGGTTCTCGTGACGACTCTCTAAATTCAATGATGGTAACGATAGTGGTGATGGTAACGCCAAGTTAAAAAAAATGGTCAAAGTTCAAAAAAGCTCAAGCCCGCCCAGACGCTTCCTACTCGCATACTATCTCCTTGCGCTGTACGTGTGATATCTAGACTTTTGGTATAACTCTGCATACTTAGTATAAAAAATATTTTGTATACTGGTAAATGTATATATATTGAGAACTGGCAGCTGTTTAAATTCTTGTTCTCGCCATTGTCTTCATTTCCAAAAAAATTTGTTCCTCAGCACTTCTAGTAATTTAGATCTTTATTTCTCCACCATTTTGTTTTCCATCTTGAACTGCCTTAATCTATTGTGATTTATCTTCATAAAACATTTTTGATTATATTGGTTGAATATCTCAGTCAAACATCTTGATGCAAGCTATACCGACACCTCATATCAAGACCTAGGTATGTCTCTAGATAGTCCCTCTAAGACTTTGTACATGCCCCACTAACGTTTAGGCAGACCTTCGCCGTGCATCTCAATTATCATTGCTTTCTCTTTTCAGTCTTTCACAGTTTGATCTTACTCTTCATTTCCTATCCGAAAGATCTTAAGATCCTAGTAAACTCAAAAAAAGAAACATTCAAGCAAAACGAGCAAAATGAGCAGAATCAACCCGCCGGTATACAACCCAAGCCGCCATCCGATGGAAACATGGCAAGAATGGTACCTTACAAACCAGGACGTGATTTTGAAAGAAACTGAGCGGTCTAATGCTGCTGATGTCTACGACACAAAATCGCATGAGAACATCGGTGAGTATACTGAGTTCATAGAATTTTGACTAGACCCAAGTCTAAACCCTGAATTTGCCCATATTCGCCCATCATTTTGTTTGACGTTGTTTGGAGTTGATTGGAGTCTTAACTTGGCAATTGCCTAATCGAATGATTGCTGACCAGTAGCACCGAATACATGCGCAGACTTTCGTTTGATCGCGCCGTACGAATACACGGACTCGTTGAACCAGCGTCAGATTTGGGAGCCATACCTGACAGGCCGAGAGCGACAAGAGTTTGATTCTCATTTAAGAGTAAGATATATGATTTTCCTTGCTCTTTCATGCTTTCTTTTTTGTTTTTCTTCGCGTCTTTTCCAGGTTTAGTCGGTTCGGTTCAGATGCCGCGATCGTTAGTAAAACAAATCCATAAAGATGCAAAACTACACTCATCTTGACTTGGTAGTATCTGCTCCAAAGTGCTAACATGAGTTTTGCTCGTTTTTTCTTTTGTTTTTAGGCTTTTATGGCTCAAAGCCGGTCGGCTAGCTTACGGCTACGGCCTGCCCCAATAACTGCATCAGAAGCCAATATGTCGTGCCTCCAGTTTCGGGCTCCAACGGTTTCATCACAATCTAAACAGATATCGGCATCAGCAATATCCTCAGCACAATCGAAATCTACAAGCTTGAGCTCGAGCACAAAGGGGCCAAGATCGGTTTCGAATTCGGCGAGGTCCGCGGCAATGTCGACAAACATTTCATCCCCCACTCAATCACCTTATTCACATTCAAATTCTTCTTCGCCGTCCTATGCTGCCAAAACTCCGAGGGAACGGACTTTAGCTGTCTTAGAAGATGGCTCGTCAAATCATCATCGGTACCTCAATACTGGCAATAACTACCTTGAGGCTTCCAGACCTCAAAATTTTATGCCATATGGTTCCAGTGGTCTGTCCTCATCGCCTCGGCAGTCTTTTCAACAGTCGCAGCAACCCCAACATGCCGCCATAGGGTACTATTATTCTCCTGCATCTGCCACTGCGGCATCTTCTGGAATATATCAGTCCTTCAATTCTTCTACGCCTGCGTCTACATCGCTGGGAGATGCCAACTCTCTTAGTACTGGGGGTGAGCTTTCTTCACAGCATCAGCAGCAGCATGTATCAAACCTAACAGGCCATGGCTCTTCTGCTACAAATTTGAACAGCACTAGTGCCCCTCTAAACTCTGGAATGGCAGGAGAATACTATTACTCGGACTCACCGAATGTTGGACCTTCCGGCAGCGGGAACGCACCAAATTATCAAAGGCCTTATGGACAGTAAACTACCGGTAACCGCGGAACTGTATAAAGTTTATAGACCTAGAAACCTGAAGCTTCGTTTTTTTTTTCCCTTCAAATCTCTTTCACACAAAACAGGACAGTAGGCTTTAAACGCGGACCGGACCGGTAAGTGTACCATGGATCCGTAGGTCTACACCAGAAATGTTTTATCTGTGAAGATGCTTGTTTCTGTGTGTTCTCCACAAGTCTGGTGGGCAAAGTTTCAGGATGTGAAGTGAAGTGAAACAACGCTGTAGAGATGTACAAGCTGTAGATTTAAGGCTGGGTCAACTCATGCTGCTAGTGACAAGTAAATCAAAATCAATGCAAACATTTTGAAAACACATTTGTGAACACCGAAAACCAAAGGACATGAGAGCGATGAACTTGAACATCAAGGTGAAAAAGGGTATCATGAAAACGGAATCGTTGATGTGTGATAATATCTAAGACATGTGAAAAAGAGCCTGTTGTGGTCACAAATTACGATCGCTATGGCCTGTTTGTTACAACCACAACGATTGTTCAACTGACAGGCTAGCACATCGTATGCGACATTTGAAACAAGCGACGGAGAATATCTAGCAATTTATTATCATATTTTGGCTAGCAAGGCCTCAGAAAAAGGTTCAAGTTTTCAAGATTTCAGGTTCTCAGGTGAAGACTCAAATGCAGCTGCAGCAATATGTCTCCGTGTTTTGGCTTGAGCTTTTGGCTTCTTTGGCTTTTGCGATTGGCTCTTGGCTTTAATTGATAATGTCTAAATTTTGTGAGATTATGTCATGTAGACTTGTCTAGTCTACGTCATTTACCGGTGGACCTAGAGAGGCTAGATACGACAGGAGGGTGATTGTCTGGCTTGGCAGGTCCCATGGCCCGAAATCAAAGACAGACGCATCCCATACGAATAGATTTGATCCAGGCTGAAAGTTCTACTGTTGCACAGCTACAGCTAGTTTACGACCAGTAGCAAGATAAGTAGACGCACAAGATCTGGATCTATAATAATTGGACAACCGTAATCGTATAAGCAGTATACTACACAAATGTATGTCAACAAAAAAATCAAAGGAAATTTGAGTATTAAGCAAGAGAGAGGTAGGGGAGGGTGGGACATTAAAGAAGAGCTAGATTGGTCTATTGCAATACAAGTCCTGCTCAATTCTCGTCCCTCCCATGTCGATTTATCAAATGGGAAGATAGCAGAAGGCAGTAACGGGGGATGAAGGTAATTAGTAACAGAATTTGCAAAGAACGTACAACGCAAAAAAGATCAAAATGCAGTAGTCACAAAGGCTGATAGAACGGAAAGGCCAACAACCAACGCCAGAGTCTTTGGCACACGTACAGAACCAATGGCACCATTGGCTGTCTGCGCAGAAGTGCCAGACGCCGATGCCGATGCCGACACGGTTTGCGATGAGCCAGAGGCTTTTGCCGATGCAGCTGCTGTTGAGTTGGCTCCAACAATGACCTGGGATGATGTAGCGAAAGATGAGGTATGTACTGTTGTGGTTTGGGCGGCGTTTATAGTAGTGGATATGCTGGACTCATTTGTTGAGGAGCCGTTGTTGTTGGTGTAAATGATGGGAGCGGCACCAGAATAGGCTGGTTCCACGGTCCAAGTGGCAGTGCTCAAAGGCATAGTGTCGACGAGCAGCGGGACCTCAGTGAAGGCAAACGCACTAGTTGCAGTGCTTGCATGTATAGCACCGGGAAGGAATGAAGACATGATTGTATGAAACAGGTGTAGTTGAAATGTTGAAAATTAGGCCAGGCTGTATTGAGGAAAGCGAGTGGACAAGTAGGAGTGAACAAGAAGTGAGAAATGAAGTTATTAGTAGTTTTCTTTCTTTTTTTTCAAGAGAACAGAGTTTGAACAAAACCGAAATTGTAGAGAGAGGAGAAGGGCTTTTGACTTTTTTATATAAAAATTTCAAAAAAAGGAAAGAGGAAGAAACAAGACGTTGTGTACCTGAGTCACTGTGTGGAATATGTAGACTACCAAGCCTACTATATGCTGAGCAGCTGAAATGCTGAGTCTAGAAAGAAAAACACGGAGAAACGAAAAAAAGAATTTTGCTTGATTTTCATTGAGCGGAGAGACAGAAAGCATACTAATTAAGGTTTCATTGACGTCATGCACATATTTTGTGTGCCTGTGCTCAAATGTTTTGACGGATATGCAGGAACTGTTTGGTGCCATTCCTGCTTACCATGGTTTACGATGATACTAAGGGGGGTGGTTGCATGCCGCCAATGAATATCATTTCCAGGTACGCGATGGGCGTGGTGGTATTTAAAAGGCTATTGTCCACTCGAGCTACTGCGTATTAGAATAATGATGTCATGAAAGACCTGGAAGAGTTTGAGGAAACCTCTGAAGAACCTCCATAGGCCATAGTCTACATCAAAGTACACTTCGTAGTCCACTTTGGGACCCAGAAAGGACTGAAATCTCAGCCAGATTTCAGATTACAAATTTCTCATGATCATCATGCCATAACAAGCCTCTTGCGAGTGCAATCAATTTGCAATAGAAAAAAAAAGAGATACAAGAGAAGATCCAAAACATGCTGTTGAGATGTGGTAGGTTGTGTAGAGTTCGAAACCTTTCAACCTTCATGCCGCACGTTTTCTGAAATTCTGTGCAATCTTGCGATTTCAGAGTCTACCAAAGTCTTTCAAAAGTCCACCAAAACCTACGGATAGGCTTGTAGATTCTCACAGAAAGCTAAACATGGAGCTCGCTTTAAATCTAGTATAGTTCAATCAACTCAGAGTCTTTACTGCGCAGCTCTACCTCGTAAAACACATGTTGAGACATGTCACCATAATTATTCTATGGAACCTCCCATCGCGTCAACACTAAACATGAACACAGCGCTGCTTGTACCAAAATGAGTTTGAAATGGTTTAAATAATCGGTGGTAGCTACCGTGGTATAGCTGAAGTCACTGTTAACTGAAGGCCGAGGCACACATAATCTTTTGGTTGCGTCATAGATCTCGCGCGCCATATTAGATCGGCGCTCAGGTACTAGTACTCAATTCAGCTTCTCATGATGCCCTGTCCACACTGCTTCGCTGCGACGCTAGCGCGATCTTTGTTCTCTCCTAACTTCGACTTCGCGATTCAGTGGCTCTGTTAAAACCCTTACCCATATGGGTGACCCTAACCCATATGTACAATCTCTTTCAATTTGTATCTTTATATTTTTTGGGGGATTTGTCTGTTTAAACTATGTGACTTTCATTACCGCTTTGAGCAGCACTCAAGTAGCGTGCCCTAAGCCCTAACCAGCGTAACTTAGCCCATTTGCAACAAGAAAAAATTTTGAAATTTCCCAATTGAAATCCTCCTCCACCTAGACACTCTCCTCCCTCACCAGCAGAGCCGCAATCGACAACAAGTAAGTACATCAATGACAGCCTTTTTCACAGATCACAGCTAACACGCTCAAGTGGGTGCCTACAAATACCTCGAAGAGCTTCACCGCAAGAAGCAGTCTGACGTTCTCCGTTTCCTCCTCAGAGTCAGATGCTGGGAGTACCGTCAATTGAACGTCATTCACCGTGCTTCTCGTCCTTCTCGCCCCGACAAGGCTCGCCGTCTCGGATACAAGGCTAAGCAGGGATTCGTCATCTACCGTGTCCGTGTCCGCAGAGGTAACCGCAAGAGACCCGTTCACAAGGGTGCTACTTACGGTAAGCCCACCAACCAGGGTGTTAACCAGCTTAAGTACCAGCGCTCTCTGCGTGCTACTGCTGAGGAGCGTGTTGGACGCCGTGCCGCTAACTTGCGTGTTCTGAACTCTTACTGGGTCAACCAGGATGCTACCTACAAGTACTTTGAGGTCATTCTTATTGATCCCCAGCACAACGCTATCCGTCGTGATGCCAGATACAACTGGATCTGCAACCCTGTCCACAAGCACCGTGAGGCTCGTGGTCTTACCTCCACTGGCAAGAAGTCTAGAGGTATCAACAAGGGACACAAGTTCAACAACACCAAGGCTGGCAGACGTCACACTTGGAAGAAGAACAACACTCTTTCTCTTTGGAGATACCGTTAGACTTAAGTTTGTATTTTGTAATTATGTGCAGACTGTTCTAGGTAACTTGAAAAGAAGTATTTGTGTTACTGTAACGCTTTTAACAATTGGTAATGAACGTAGAATCTCACAGTAGAGTAGGCCTTTACAAAGTCATATTTCTGTCTGAATAATCACCTACTATTGCGTTTATATCTTCTACTGATTTTATCATGGATCACTCATGCTCTACTTATGAAATTTGGCTCTTTCCGAATTTTGTATAGTAAAAATAGTATTGATTAAATAAAAAATGTCTAGCTGATCATTGCACCAGACCCCATACGGGACCACGAAGGGATACCCTTAGAAAGCTACAAAGAGTTTCAGATGGTCCGCTGCACCCAAGATCTGCCAATTTCTGTTCTCCAGCAAGAGGCTGTATAATTTCACATAGGTCCTGGGCACGCTCCGTAAAGAAGATGCCTCGTAGGAAAGCTTTTATGGCGGGATATCAAAAGACAAGCTTCATCATCCCTATCTTACTGTTGGTTTTTTGCGTTTGTTACAGAAAGAAAAAAGAAGATTTTTCAATCGGGGAGACGGTCAGTTTATATAGAAGGTGTTGTTGAGAGATAGGGTAACCACTCACGTTAGGGCTTGCTTACAGTTGATCATGAAGAGCTGTAAAATACCCGAGTTGAGAGTGCGTACCCGAGTTGGCGTACTGTATCCGCGTCGTCGGATGTATCCAAATGGCGTAGTCCCGCCGCTAGCGCTGGTTGCTGAGGGCGGTAGCTTAGCCTGCCAGGCCTACCAGACCTAAATAGAAAGAATTTTGAGAAATCGAATAATCGAATAATCAAATAATCAAATAATCAAATAAAAAAATAAAAAAATAAAAAAAATAAGTAAAAAAAGAGAAAGAGTCAGCAGAAGCACAAGCAAAAAAACTTCTCACGAGCAAGACCATTCCTTCCTTCCCTCTTAACAAACCTACATCTTCATAATGTCTTCTGCTGCTCCCCAAAAGACTGCTATTCTCTCAGTCTACAACAAGACCGGGCTCCTGGATCTCGCCAAGGGCCTTGTCGACAATAATGTCCGTCTTTTGGCCTCTGGCGGTACTGCTACTCTCGTTCGCGGTGCTGGATTTCCCGTCGAGTAAGTTTCATGCTCTAATGCTCTCACCGGCCTTTGACTAATTGACCCTAGGGACGTGAGCTCAATTACCCATGCTCCGGAAATGTTGTCTGGACGTGTTAAGACTCTGCATCCCGCCGTACATGCTGGTATGCCCCAACATTTGCTGCTTTTTTAGTCCATTGAGTTAACGCTGATGTAGGTATTTTGGCCCGTAACATCGAGTCTGATGAGAAGGACTTGCAGGCTCAGGGTATCGATAAGGTAGACTACGTAATCTGCAACCTGTACCCTTTCAAGGAGACCATTTCCAAGGTCAACGTTACCATTGACGAGGCTGTTGAAGAGATCGATATTGGTGGTGTAACTCTTTTGCGTGCTGCTGCAAAGAACCACGCTCGTGTTACAATTCTCTCTGATCCTAACGACTACGCTGGCTTTGTCAACGAGCTGGAGAAGGGAGAGATTACTAGCGAAACTCGCAACAGACTCGCACTGAAAGCTTTTGAGCACACCGCCGAATACGATGCCATGATTGCTGACTTTTTCCGCAAGCAGTACTCTGAAGACGTCTCTATGCTTCCTCTCCGCTACGGTGCCAACCCTCACCAGAAGCCTGCTCAGGCCTTTGTTTCAAAGGGTGAGCTTCCATTCAAGGTTCTTTCCGGATCTCCCGGTTACATCAACTTGCTTGATGCCCTCAACTCGTGGCCCTTGGTAAAGGAGCTCTCCGCTGCGTTGAGCCTTCCTGCCGCTGCCTCTTTTAAGCATGTCTCTCCTGCAGGCGCTGCTGTTGGCCTTCCTCTTTCTGAAGTTGAGAAAAAGTTGTACTTTGTCAACGACATTGAAAACCTTTCTCCTCTGGCTAACGCCTACGCCCGCGCCCGTGGTGCTGACCGCATGTCCTCTTTTGGTGACTGGATTGCTCTGTCTAACATTGTCGATCTGCCCACCGCTCAAATCATTTCCAAAGAGGTTTCTGACGGTGTTATTGCCCCAGGTTACAGCCCTGAGGCTCTCGCCATTCTCAAGAAGAAGAAGGGCGGCAAGTACTGTGTTTTGCAGATTGACCCCAACTACAACCCCGAGTCTGTAGAAACTCGCCAGGTCTACGGTATTTCGCTGCAGCAAAAGCGCAACGACGCCATCATTAACCCCTCTACCTTTAAGGAAATTGTTTCGGAAAGCAAGGACATTACCGAGCAAGCTCTTATTGATCTTACTGTCGCTACCATTGCGCTGAAATACACTCAGTCCAACTCTGTCTGCTACGCCAAAGATGGTATGGTCATTGGTCTCGGTGCCGGTCAGCAGTCAAGAATTCACTGCACACGTCTTGCTGGAGACAAGGCTGACAACTGGTGGTTGCGCCAACACCCCCGCGTGCTTGGCTTTAAGTGGGCCAAGGGCACCAAGCGTCCTGACAAGTCCAACGCCATTGACCTGTTTGTTTCCAACCAGGTCCCTACATCTGGACCTGAAAAGGAGCAGTACGAAAGCAAGTTTGCCGAGGGCGCTATTCCTGAGCCTTTGACTCTTGCCGAGCGCGCCGAATGGATCAGCAAGCTGTCAGAAGTCGCACTTTCTTCTGATGCGTTTTTCCCCTTTGACGATAACGTGTACCGTGCCGTTCGATCTGGTGTCAAGTACATTGCTGCACCTTCTGGATCTGTACAGGACAAGGTTGTTCTTGCAGCTGCCAACTCGTTTGACGTTGTTTATGTCGAGAACAACATTAGACTTTTCCATCATTGAGCGGTACTTTCAATAGATATCGAGTCATCTCTACACATACACACACACACTCACCAAACACACAAACACATCCAAACGCACGAAAAGTGAACGAAAGAAAGAAAAAAGAAAAAAATAAATAAATGAACCCAACTGTTTAATAGCAAAAGAGAGTTGAAGTAAAAATATAAACGAAGGGAAAGTTTATAATTACATGACATGGAAATGTAATGAATGTATACACAATGGATACGGCATAGCATGTAAAATGATTGTAGACAGATATTTCTTTTTTCCTTTCATTTCAATCTCTAGAGTTTTTTTAGTACTAGTATATGGTTCATTATTTGTGGTCATACACGCAAAAATCAAAATCATTATCCAAAATAAATCAAAAAAATCAAAAAAAAAGATCCAAAAAAAAAATTAAGAGACATGTGAACAACATGAATCACATTTACAAACCGCCTATGTGAAAGTCAACATCATCGTCATCACCTTCATATTGATCGTCTTCATTCTCGTTATCACTGACACCAGCCACATCCACATCCTCTCTGTATGCCTCGCTATACAACAAGTCTAGCCAATCGCGGCCTAATACACAGTTATACGGCGACACGTCCGATAATGAAATAATACCGAGACTGGCTGCCTCCCACTGTGCGGTGAAGAGATCGTTTTGAATGCGTTGCTGTTCTTGTTCGTGCTCAAGCTTTTGGCGTGCAAGCTCGTGGTTATAGGCTGCTTTTGAAGGAGATGGAGTGATGGATTGTAGCATGGAGTTGGGACGCGAGTTGTTGAATGATTTTGAATGGGAAATGGAAATACTAGTGCTGGGAGCTCGAACATGAGACTGCAAACTGCTGGAAGAAGAAGAATCATGCTGAAGAGAAGCAGGATTAAGCGGCTTTGGTAAACCAGGTAATCTGACATTTTGCGGTTTTGAAGCACTCGCAGACGCAAATATTCCAAAACTGCCTGCAACTCCGGAATTGCCAGGTGTGTAGCCTGTAACTGCAGCAGCCCGGCGTTCAGCAAGTCGCAACGCCTTTCTGTTGGCCTTCTCCAGTTTTGCAGGATCCTGACTTGCGTCAAGATTTTGGTCTTCGAATAAAACAGGCTGCGCCCGTAGTGTCTGGACCAAGAACTGTTCCTGATTTTGATCGATGTCGGCCTGTGACGGTAAAGTGTACCCAAGCTGCTTTGAGCCGCCGGCCTTTAGCTTAGGCTTGCCTGCCTTTCGTTGTTGTAGCTGCTGCTGATGCTCATTGAGATCCTTTGCTTCCTTCGCTTCTATCGCTTCTATCGCATCTAGTGAAGGAGGCGAAGCCGATCTTGTGGAAAGCCGAAAGTCGTCTGCTTCATTGCTGGGTACACGAGAAAGACGGGCTGGCACACGAGCAGGGCGTGCAGTACTTGTGCCTGTGGAAGTTAGCGAGCCCTGAGACGGTTTACGCTCAGGACCTCGTCTGTGAATTTCTGGCGAGGGAGAGAGTGGTAACTGAACTGGATGATGAGGGGTAGAAAGGTGGCCGCGTCGTTCGCTGGCAGGTGCGGGAATCACTCCAGCTGAGTCGGCCCGGCTAGTGCTGTTGCCCGGATGACAGCTGTTGATCATCATTTCTCGGTAAGTGACGCTTGCGTTGAGATAAGTTTTCTTGAAATTCAGGGAAGGCTCAGTCAAGCCAGGAATTGAAGGTGATGCTGAAATCACAGAGGGAGTGAATGAATTGCGTTTCGACGACGGCGGCAGCAACGACGGCGAAGGGTCATTATGTTCTCCTGGCGAGACAGGGCTTGCGGGAAGTCCAAGTGTAGTTGGGCCCGTAGCGGTTTCCGTACTAGGACCCACTGGAATAAGCTTGCACTCAACAACAACACGGTTGTGGACTGACACAGGGTCATACACGGGTGTAGCGACAATATGAAACGGCAGCGTGAGGATTTTTGATATAGCCCCATCGGGGTCATGCTTTGTATGCCCAGCATTTGATGGTGAAAGCTCGCGCAAGAGAGCCCCCATGTCAATGTAAGACCGCGGAAACCTTGGATCAATTATGATTTCGAATTTGCGTTTCTCAGTGGTGCCGGGAATTTGCAGTGTACCCATATTGGCCATGTACTTGTGAGACTTTTTAAAGCGTCTCATAAAGCTGGATTTCTTTTTGCTAGTTGTCGATGAAGATGATGAGTGCGATCGCGACGATGAATTGATCGACGGCGGCCTTGAGGTTTGCGGCAAGCTCAAGGAATGAGTATGAGTTTGGCGACTGCTGGTGGGCACGAGATTGACAAGAGATTGTATTTTCGGGTTGCTGTTGGTGCTCGGGTTGTGAACCGAAGACACGGCCATTGTTGATTGAGAGGTCTGGGGCGGCGTTCTCTCCAAGCTACTACCATAACCATCAGAAGAGGTAGAAGAAGCAGATTTTGGCGGCGGCACCACGGTATATGAATCAGTAACTCGCAAATTCAAACGACAATGGTCTTCTGCGCTGCTGTTGCTGCTGCTGCTACTTCTGTTGCTGCTGCTGCCTATGGAGGGAGTGGACCCGGTGGAACCTGTTGTAATTAAAGTTGCTGTTGTGTAATTTACTGTCGATGATCGCGAGGTGAGATCCAAGCTGCTGCCGCTGCTGCCGCTGCTGCTAAAAGTGGCCATAGTAACATCTTCTCCATGCACCGAAAGCGCAGGCGACGGAGGTTTTGAGTTTGAATTTGTTTTTGGTCCCCCCAGAAAAGATACTTTTTTTTTGAGTTTTGAAAACACACCGTCTCGTGCTTGTTGCTGCGTTGAGCGCGAGGTGAAGGTAAATCCTGGAGACGTGGGTGTAACGGGTAGCTGAGGCAGGTGCTGGGTAATTTGGGTCTGAGTCTGGGTCTGGGCCAGTGGTTGCGGCTGGAGGGTCGCGATCGATGCAGTTGGTGTTGTCATACTCATGCTTGGCCGCAAACTGTTTGCATGACTGACAGTAGGCGCGATGCTCATGGTTGAAGCCAGAGACCATACCGATTCCAGTTTATTATTTCCGAGCGCGTCCATCTCCAATTTTGGGTACTTATACCCCAATTTGTGATTCAAAAACGTCAACATATATCTGGGCCCGCGTCTTGCCTGCACCCTTTGCGTGAGCCTTTGATCTGCCGACGGGTTCACGTTCCACTGCACAGGATCGTAGTTGGGAATGTTCATGACTTCGAGTGGAGGGAGGCCGTTTCTACCGACGGGCGGGATGGTTGCGAAGGGCCGAGTGCGGAGCTGGTCAATGAATTGGTGAACTTCTTCGGGTGACAAGGGTGATATGGACGATGAGTACTGGTCTGAGGAGGTAGTGGAGGTGACGGAAGCTAGGCTTACCATACTGTTGCGGTTGGCGGAAGACTGCTGAGGAGTCCTGTACGCGACAGTTGTGTGGTCCATTGCGCCGGTGTTAGCGTTGGCTTGTTGTTTGCTTTCCTTTGGTATAGATACAGAGCAACTGC
Organism: Geotrichum aggregatum; assembly: GCA_030564925.1. Classification (NCBI taxonomy): domain Eukaryota; kingdom Fungi; phylum Ascomycota; class Dipodascomycetes; order Dipodascales; family Dipodascaceae; genus Geotrichum; species Geotrichum aggregatum. Next base: position 33,275 of record JAJMAH010000033.1, read on the forward strand.
TGGCCTGAAGCTCAAAGGGGATCCGTAGAGGAATGGGAAAGTGAACTGGGAAAGTGAACTGGAGCAGAAAGGGAGCAGGAAGAATTAGAATCAAAAAAAAAAAAAACAAGGAAAGCTAAATAGTGAAATTCAAGAACATGTTTGACGAAGGTGTAGGGGTACAGAGCTTATATATATTTGTGCTGTGAACGAATTCGATATCAATTATTTATGAATATGACCATAAAATACCCGTTTGGCTTGGCTCAAAGAAAAGGAAAAAGAAGTTAGCCTAGCCATATCGTACTGTACGCCAGTGGACAGAAGACTCTATAAAGGTCTTCCCGTCTGCAGCGTTATACATGTAGAAGCTTGTCATTAAAAAAATCAATAAAAGTTGATGAAGGCTATTGCTTTTGCTTTTGCTTTTGCCTTTACTATTGCTTTGATCAGGATCAGGACGAAAAAAAAAAAAGAAAAAAAAAGAAAAGAACAGCCTGAACAGGCACACACTCACATACACAAAGGCACCATACTCATGAGCCCATATATATGATCCTGATAGACTTTTAAGCTTAGGCGATTGCAACGATTGCAACTTGAAGGGATCATCTACATACGAGTGTTTTCAAATGGGCATAGACTTGACCTAGAACGCGCGCGCGCGAGAAAAAAAAAGGAGCGAGCACACGATTCTTATGATTTTATTTTTATCATTATTTTCATCTATTTTGGCTTTGTTTTGCGAGTTTCTTTTTTTGCTCGCACAGGTCACCAGGAATAACATTTGGAAATCAAAAAGTCAGAAAGTCATAAATTAAAAAAAAAATTAAAAATAAAAGACCAAAAGACAGTGTGTGTGCTGATTCCGAACTTTTGAATCTTATATATGGTATCTATCTATCTACAAATAATTGATTACGCTTACAGTAAAGGTTTGCGAAATTAAAATAAAAAACAGCTATGGCCATGACCAGAGTTGGACTTGCACAAGTTTTACAGCATGGAGAACCATCGGGAGGGCTCTCTATTAGAGGGGGGAAGCAGCCCTCGCATATCGCGATCAGAATATCTCACATCCATTTCCCACTACGGTATAGCTATAGCTATAGCTACAACTGCTCCAGCATTTGGCGTTTGGCGTTTGACAGGTCTGCTCTCAAGGAACAGCTGCAATGATTGCCAATGGGCGTACCGCTCAGCGTACTGCTCAGCGTGCTACGTGTAGGAAGAGCGTAGAGTATATAGACCGTCACAGGCTCTTGCATGGAGCGGACAATCAATCCATGCCCAATTTCATAGAAAGCAAGAAACAGGGCGTTTTCAGGCGGCAGTCTCTATACCTACTGTCCATAATAGCACGTGCTTGCGCTCTCCCGTAGTAGGGCCCGTGATGATGTTGGCGGTACCGATGCTGGCAGCTTGACATGACCATGGCAACTTGCAACTGCAATCGAGCAAGTATTGGTGATCAACCCGAATGGTCCGAAATGAGCATGAATAGATCTCGAAGAAGAAGAACAGAGTTAATTCAAATCTTGGAGCTTTTCAAAACTCTGCGCGCCTTTGGTTTTTCGATTCGATTGAATCTGAGCATCTAATTAAGCGCGCGCGTGCTCACCACCCTTGTCGTTGCAGGCAGAGAAATTAAAAATATTAAAAGCATCACAGATAATTGCGCGTAGAGCCCATATAAATTCAATAAAACAACAATCCATGTCGCAACTTTGACTTTAAAAGGGCATTGCGCTTGAACCAGAGTCTGCCTGCAGCTGTGGTTATAGTTGAGGCTTCAGATGACTAGAGTTCCATGCTCGAGAGTCCTGAGGTTCATGACGTTCACGAGATTCCCGAAGTTTCAGCGATGGCTTTTTTTCATTTTCAGTTTCTGCACTTGTCTTGGGGCGTTCGCCTAATCGTAACGGGCATCTAATAAAGTAACCAGGCTAGACTGGACTAGGCTAGATTTGGTAGACTATGTCATCAAAAACGTCAACATCTCTTGGCTTTCCCGGCCCTTTGGCTTTCAGCTCCTTTTGGTGTATCGGTTTTTGATTTTGGTTCTTCGGTTCTTCGGCTCTATGGTTCTTGGATCTTTCGGTTCTTGGGGATTCTTCAGTCTTTTGCGTTGTTTCGCTTCCTCCCATGAATCGTCGACTCCAACCAGACCCGTTCTCCGTCATTGAATCCAAGCATCAGCCGTGTCTCGGTCACAAAGACGCAGCAGTGTCCAAGTCTCTACTCTGCGCCAGCATCCACCAACACCACACGACGCGTAGTTTGCGCTGGCAATCATCATTTGCAGGCCGCAACAACGTTTACAGTCCGCTTTCTGAAGAAAGATGTTCATTGGTCTGCTCAAAAGAAGCTGCTTTCTGCTTCCTGCTTCCTGCTTCCGCCCTTGTACGCGCCACACAAAGAGCCTTTTGCCTGAAATTGGCCGACGATCTTGCCCCAAAGCGGACAAAACAGACAAAACGGACAAAATGGACGAAATCCCTTGCTTTTTTTGCAATTGGCACACGCAGCGACGCCATTTACTGCCATTTACTGCTGCGCATGTCACAGTCGACTTTGAGGGTCTTCTTGCTAGAGCGCCTTCTAGCGGCCCCTTTAAAGACTGCCACCGTGGTACATGGCCCAGTACATGCTCAGTAGTACGCACTTGGTCTGCAACAAGGGCGATAAGCTTGTGGCCGGTGAAGACAACGCACAGCACTACTCCAAATACTATTAGCATGGTCTCTCAAGGGCTTGAAAGGGCTACAGAAGGCTCTAAGAGGCTCTAGGAAACCCCAAAAGGCCGCTTGTGTATGTGATTTATGCACTCTCGGAAGCTAGATCTAATGTAAAAATGTTCCAAGCCACCAACAAAACTTTGGCATCTCTGCAAGCATCGCAATTAACTTACGCTCATGCTGTTTTGGCCCTGACGTTGCCTTAGTCCACCGTTGCCAGCAATGACTCGGTGGGAGGCTTTTTGACGTGCACAATATACCGGCAGTATTGAATACACTTTGTTATTGACGACGAGTCTACACCGCATGGCAGTTATGAGTCTTTCGAGAGTCTGATGTTGCTGCTATCGTGCAGGTTACACACATATACAACTCGCCCGCTTCTCGCTTCTGCTTCTGCTTTACAAGACCTTCACTGCGACAGTGCCCGCACGGTAGATTCTGATTAGACTACGTCGCAGGATGCATTGGTTTTTGGGGCTTGGTTGCAGTATCACAAGTGACTGTGGCTATATTTTTAGAGTCTTGGGCCTTCTCACCGCAGCGAGATACCAGAGAATGGCACAGCAATTACTGTAAACTCGAGTGCAACGGCACCCCATGGCGCCCGTTACAGCTAGAAAGCTTAGAGTGACAATTCTACTATGTATTCTATAGTAGTAGAGAAACTTGCCATACATCGCGGATCACGTTATCAATCACACGCGCGCTTAAACTCGCGATTACGCGCGTAGATTGTTGATTTTCCTAGTGGTGCTTTCTCCACCAGTACAGGCTTTTTGAGATTTTATTTGCTGGAGCTTTTTTGTCATGCTTTTATTTTATTTGAATTTATAATTATTTTTCGTTTCTCGTTCTCGCCATCCCCTCGCAAGGCCCGTCTACTTAGACTCTACTGTGGTACACCGTAATCACTATGAGAAACTTGCAATCGTGAAAAGAGTAACGAGCAAGTTTTGCAATTGTTCAGTCTGAATCCATTTATATGTATGCGGACCGGCTGTTATGCAGTGACATTAGCGATATCGATATGTACCGGTAACGTGAATATCTCATTTATAGATCAAATCAGGCAGAAATGCGCCATAAAATGAGGATTTCTCCAAGAATATCTAGAAACTTTTTTATTTTCATCGTAGCCTTCGGCAATGCAACTTTGTGATGAGAGCTCGCTAAATCTGTGGACTAGTCCACCTTAGCCAGCAAGGTTCGTTGACCAGCATGGCAGAGTATCTACCAGTATACTGTATATACTAGGATTTCAGCGTAGAGCTCAAGCTTAAGGCTGTAAACTACCAATAATCAACTTGCAACGCACATGTAAGCTCTGTTAAGTATTGCGAGTTCTGGTGTATTGCGTTATTGCATGTATCCGCGATTGTCGACGTCGTACGTGTATCCGTCGCGCGTACGTGAGTTGCAACTGGCTGGTTCAGGAATTGATTCAACAATATTTCAAACTGGCTTGTACTTGGAGCGACACTATTTTATGACGTACTTTTCCTAGGTGCGCTACATTATTTCAGTTTTCCCGTTGTGACAGCATCGATATGCCAAAAACACAAGCGGAATGTTTAGACATGCTTTTGAACGGTTCGGATCATCGCTACTCGCTAGGCCAGACTAGTCTATTTGTTCCATGAAACCGTTGCAGCTTGTGAGCTCAAGTGTCTTATGCTGATCTCTGCTCGAACCTCTCAAACCGATGCCCGCCATTTTGACACAATAACAGTTTTTTCAGGAGAAAGCGGGTAGACCGGTAGACAACTAGATGGAAAAAAGTCGCCAAAGTTAACTCGTTAATGAAAACAACGAATAAAGCATCTGTAAAGTGCATACTGAATACGAAAAGAGGAACATTGGAGTATTTCTTCAAGTGAAATATAAGCCCATGAATATCAATGTAGTATCGTTACCTTTGCGCACATGTGCAAGCAAGAGATAGCCTAAAAAAAGCTTAGATATAATAGCCTGTTTATAGCTAAATCTAAGCGGCCGCCTGGTGGGGGGTTGCTAACCTTTGGCTGTAGATGCATTTTGAATCGTTTGGGCATTAGGTTAAAAAAAACAGACTTTGAATGGCTCACTTGAAGTATCAATTGCAGATAGAGCATTAGTGCATATGGAATCTTGTAGCTATAGATAGAATTTCAGGCATAATCTCCTGAGCCTCTGGGGGCTCAAGGAGCAAAGTGCGCATCGTGCGTATGTGTAATCAAAAAGGAACATTGAGCAGATGTGCCATGCGAACTTTTGAGAGATAAGTTTGAACGATTAATGTATGTGTAGGCAGTCAGTAGACCTACTCAAAAAAGCTCAGAGGGAACGGCATCGCTCTAGAGACACGTTATAGTATATGGGCGTTTTATGAGACAATAGCTATAGCTAGTCTACTTGGAAAAGCTAAGCGTTAATCTTTGGGCTCCTGCGTATTTCTGTTTATGAACCGGTTGCCAGCATATGCCCACCCCGTATACTGTAAGCTACTCATGTACATAATTGAATAGCTTATATGAACAATTGTTCATTAATGTTGACGGATAGCGACGGTTGAATGCAGACTCTAAAAGACCCTGAAACTTTACCGCGAAATACCAGAATCATATGGGCGGCAATTTTGATGCATAAAACTGGACCGCGCAGACTGGACATTTTTAGCTGAGCTGTGTCCACTAGTCATAAAACCACCAGCTTTAAAAGGGCTTGACGATGGCCACTTTGTCTACGCTATTTAGTCAGTAAGTACACTACAGTGACTACATCAAAGCATCGAAGCCCACTCAAACCTCCGGACTTGTGGGGCTTGATGAAGATGTTGCGGCCCTAGTAAAATAAAAATAGTTGAATGTTATCTCTTGAACCATCGGAAAAAGTCTTCTTCGGTCATACTATAGTATACAACTTAAAAAACCTATATTTACCGAAGGCTAGACTACAAAAATTTACCAGTAGCCTGAGGCAATCAAAATAGATTTATATCGACCAGTAATTTGATTCTATTACGGCGCAGTGTAACTGGGTCTTTTACAAGCAGCAAGCGAGTTTAAAGGGTAAAGGTATGGGATTTTATTTCAAAGCCTTAAGCTGAAAAGCGACAAAGAGCGATATTCTAACGGTTAACGTCTTTTTCTATATTCTGGGCTATTGCAACTTGTTTCCTAAAAGAATGCTCAATCCGACAAACTACCTCTAAGCACATGAATCATTATGACCAGAAAGCCTTGTTTTGCTCATAATTCAGGTAATGTGAGCTCTATATCGGAATGAAAATACAGCACAAAAGTTAAATTGATGAATGGCTAGAGAGACCTTGAAGGCGTCAAGCGTCCACTCAAGGCTCTAGAACATCTAAAGCAAAAACCCGATTGTAGCCTGGAAAAGTTCAATGTTGAATGAAGTATACTACACTAAATGTCATATAATTCCACAGACTCTTTAGTACCTTACACCATGCGCACAACTCGTAATCAGGGACTTCAACATCAGCATTGTTCCCGTCGTTGAACTAACAACATATGTTGCATTTTATAAAATACTCTTTGATCAATGGATTCTCGTTTGTGCGACTTCAAGCAAAAGTTCAGACTAGAATCTAAGAAAATTTGATCCTTTTTTTTTTTTTCAGATGCATGGTAAAAGAGGTATAAAGTGTATTTAAGAAAAAAAAATTATCACACAAGAGCGTTTCATTTGTCTATAGGTGCATTGTGTTCTTCATTCAGTTATAGTTCCAGCTCTTATATGATTCCTTGTTTAGTTCTTTGACCATGGTATGGCTGTTGCGCTGTATATGTTGGTAAATAACTATTCGTTTAAAGATTAAGCTTGGAGCTTTAGCTGAAAAAGCTTTTTCAGAAGTTGAAACGCAAAATCCGGCCTTTTACGTTTTAACAGAGTTGCTAGGATAGACTATGCTGTAACTCCAAAAGGTAGCTTACAATTGGAAAATTTCAGAAAATTTGTGACTAGGTGCCTGAGACATGCCCGCTCTCATGTATTCTAGTCCACAAATTATACAAGTAGCCCTTTACAAGTTCGATCCGAGGCCATAGTTCCGCAGGAGACAATTGAGGCCGCTACTCTACAGCTGGAGTTGATCTTGACCATGGGTGAAACTTGGAAAAAGTCGAGCGGTCTGTAGCATGAATTTCCAAAATCTATGGGCCATGGATATCATAAAAAATGTAAAAGTAGAGATACAAAAGACTGTTGAAAAGACAAGGTTTTGAAAAGTTTGAGGCGTGCCGCTTACCGACAGGCGTAGAGTGAAACGAAAACTCACTAATTGACCGTAGTTCAATTTGACGTTTGAATTTATTTTTTAGAATCAATGGCTCCTGTTTTATACCAAACAACTCTCCGATGGAATTTCATAGCGAAGATGTGCAATATGGCAAATTACAATAAATGATTGCAAGAATCTTTAGTAAAAAGTAATATTTGAATAGAAAAATAAATCACATTAATTTTCCTTGTAAATTTTGGAAAATACTTTTACTATAATAGTTATTTACACCTGAATACAGGCATCAGACTAGTATAGCTTACCTACTTTGTTAGCGTTCCATAGATAGGCAAGTTGTTTCATTGCCCTAACTAAGCGCGAAAACTGCTTAAATTTCAATAACTGCTTGTCCTTAAATAAAGGCATTTCAGAATCTCATCTAATAAATAATAAATCAGTTCAATGTCCTGGCTGAATGATGAGACTACACGAGCTGTAATAACTATTTATACCTGAAGAAGAGGGACAATTCAGGGTTTTGTCTGATACAGACCAATTCAGCTTACTCGCCGTGTATGTGTTCAATTGCTTC
>JAJMAH010000033.1:40908-173563 GCA_030564925.1 Geotrichum aggregatum
TGCTTTGGCAAAGGCTTTACTTAAGCCTTTTATCACAGCGCTTCAGGGAAACCTGGCTGGGGAGCCAGGGGAAAACCTAAGCGAACTTCCCTCATAAGGTTTGACCATCACTGTGAACTAGGCACAGCAGGGATTTGAACCCAGGTGATGCCACTTCCATGGTGGCTCTACCAGTTGGGCTATCCGCTGGCTGTGCCGTCGTACTCGTGTCGGACATCCATAACTCTTATGTTTACTTGAAACATTTTCTTTTCTTCTTCGTCTTTCTTGTTGGTTAATTTTTCGGCTCGGATCTTAGCGAGGGGCGTTTTGCTCGCTGAGACCGTAGTCCATGGTGCATCTGAAAAATCATGTTGCTTAAATCAGCGATTTTTGGAACTTTTATATAAACCTAGTATATTGTGCTAATCAGATTACAATTGTCACAAAGCTGTTCCTTGTGGCCCAATGGCAAGGCGTTCGCCTACGATTTCTTCGTGAAACGCAGATTGGTCACAGCGAAAGATTCCAGGTTCGACCCCTGGCAAGGAAGCATTTTCTTTTTTCTTAATCAAAATAGACAGTGCTTGAAATTTTTAACAGCTCGACCAAAACAGTTAAGATATGGGCAAAGTCTACTTTCTTATTTTATATCAAATAAACTGGAAGTCCTGAACGAAAAAAAAAAAAAAAAAAAAAAAAGCGCAATGAGCTTTTGATTTTCAGTACCTTCAATGTATTTTGATAAATTTTGATTCAGCTCAGCTCAATTTGATCCAAAGCAATACAGTCAATACAGCCCAGAGTTCTTTAGGCTGTCTTTCATAGACTTGCGTACTCTATTCGATGCTAGAAAAATCTGTATCTTGAGTAATTGTCTTTTCAATTCTACGTATCTCAGATGTGTGATTTTCTTGATGGTCATGTTAAATCTACTCCACAATCATAATGGATGATCACGGAGGGGAAGCAATGCGACACTGACTTTTGTTTATCATGATTTTTTCCAGCTGAATGAAAATATCCAGTATCACTAGATGCAACCAGATTGCTGCTGGACAGGGCTGGATAGATGAACGATTTCTTGTGAGTGACTTCCAGCGTTCTCGGCAATCTAGAATCTCTACTTGTATATTGCGGTATGGTGCAGCACTGAATGATTTTGAATTGAACCAATCGAGTTACTCAATGACAGAATCCCGTCAGGCCTAGGTTCACTGTGCTCATACACTTTAGAATGGCAGAAAACGTAGCAACAAAACAGCAGAGCATAGCTTTCTCTTTCCATTTATCATTTGCTAGGTAATCTAGCTCTTCTTGAATATAGACAGCATAATTCACATCTGAATTGATTGCAAAGTTGCGATACTTGACGAGTCACAGCCATTAAATTGTAGGATAAAGGAAAATTGATATTGTATATACAGTCAAGTACGGCACTTTTTTTATTCAAAAGCATGCCAACACATTGTTGATTAGGTTGAAGCATGAAGACTACATGGCAACGATATGACAATCCTCAATGATTGAAAAAAAAAAAGAGTGCTCTATTAGACTATTAGAGCCTACCTTCTTTCCCAGCACTGGAGCCAACTCTGATCTCCAATTTCCCCCCGAGTCACCAATATTTCTGCCGAAAAAATGCCAAAAAAAAACCAAGACTTATGGTTGTCTGAGGCTCTTTCTTTTCTCAAAAAACTGTGTCATCAATGGCAAATTTCTCATGTGAAAAGGAATACATTGACTCACGGTTCAACGTTATATGAGCTGGGCTTTTGATCCATAACGTTAATAGACTCACTTCTCAATAATCAGAAGCAAACTATATACTCTGGTCGAAGAAAAAACAAAAGACAGTTGCAACCCCTTTTGACCTTTTCATACTCATGTTCTTCTTAAGCTTGACGCAGCTGCGTTTTGGTAGTCAGATCAAACCTGTGATTCAGTTGAAAAGGCTGTGTACAGTTTTGCCTTGCCTGAACGCCTCCCGTGATAGCCCACGTCACCTCCGCGCCACTTCTACGTCACTTCTACGACAGATTTAACAAATTTAACGCCCTCAACATTTTTTTTTTTACTTTCAAGAATCAACCAACATCGCTGTTTGGATATATGAGCGTGAGAAGGCAACAATGAACGTTTTTTTCTGTACGCAGGGAGACAACATGTAGCTCTCCTCCTTCAATTGCAGTTACCAAACAGACAAACAAACAATAACGGAAGATAGAAAACAAAAACAAAAAAAAGGGCATACGCAAGCTTTTAGAAGCGATGGTACAAGTCAACCGATTAAAATCAGGTGTGAACTATCTGACTCGAAAATCCGCCTGTACGCCACCCAAATGACTGAAGAAGAGCAATACAAAATAACCTATAAAAGGCTCATTGATTTCCCCCCCAATCTGATTCCCCATCTTGCCTCTTCTCTATAACATCATCGATATTGATTCACCCTCAATTATTACTACTATTTTCAATAGTCAACGTTTTTGAGCTAGGCTTTATTTATATCATTCTATTCAGATTCTGTTTGTGAAATATCTGTCTGTGATATTATAACTACTTTTGTCATATTTACTTTGAATCTATTGAATTCTTGACTTTATTTGCTTGATAACTGCAATTTTACAATGTACGCTAGATTCTTTGGCGCTTCTTTTGACGGTCCTCAGGGCCCTTCTCATTCTCGTGGCGGTCCTCATATCCCTCACCGCGAGCCTTTTAAAGGTCATAATGACGGTCCCTTTGGTGGCCCTCATCGTGAGCCATTTGGAAACAACCATGCCGGTGCATTCAATGGCCCTCCTCATGGCCCCCCTCCTCCTCCTTGTGATTTCTTTGGCAACCCACGTCATGGACCTTTTGGTCATCATCATCATGGCCCTCACGGATTCCATGGCCCTCATGGTGGGCGCCCTGGCTCTTTTGGCTTTGGCGGTCGCGGTGGTTTTGGCAGACGCGGTGGTTGCCATCGACGCCCATTTTTTGACAACCACGCGCCTTCTCCTCAAGACTACCCGGGACACCTTGACGAGCCTATTACCCCTAATCCTATTGGGCAAAATGAAATCTGGTTGTCAGGAGAAGGCTCTGATACCGATTTCCGTGCCTATAATGATGTTGACGTTGATGTAAACTCTGATCTTTCAGGTACCGATACTGATGGTGAAAAAATTCCAGAAACACCGCGCGATCATTGCGAGCGCGGCAGAATGGGAAAGTGTGCTTGCAAGCATGAACGCGAAGGCAAACATGGTCGCGAAAGAAAACGCAGACATGAAGGCAAGCATGGTCCCGAAGGAGGTTTCCACGGACCTCGCCCTTATGGCCATCATGCCCGTCATTTACATCGCCATGGAATGAGAGCTCACGAAGGTTTCAAGCCCTTCAGCCCACCTTTCAATCCTACAATTGATACCACCAGTCATGACGTTGATTTCATCCCCCCTATTGATGTCGTCAAGATGAAAAACGAAGTCTACAAAGTTTCAGTAGCGATTGCCGGTCTTTCTCCTATTGCGGCAGTAGGCCAGGGTACCAACGACTCACAGAAGGAACAGCTTAGCGTTTATTTGAGTTCACCTTCGACCCTCGAGATCCAGGGTGTTATTCGTACTTTGGAGGAGGACAATGCAAACGAAAAGATCATTTTTTCAGAACGTCCTACTGGACGGTTTGCACGCACTGTAAGATTTTCATGGGACAGTGAAATTGTCGATTCCAGCGTGAAATGTGAGTGGAAGGGAAACGGGATTTTGGAAATTACGCTCAAGATGAAAAGGGCAGAAGACAAGTGGACCAGGATTGATGTTGAGGCCGCAACTGATAGTCTTGGTACTAATACTGCTAGCCCTGCCGACATCAATTGAAATAGTCGACAAAATTGAACCGCAAAACCACAAAACTATGAGCAAGAGCTTCTATAGTTAGGCCTGGTTAGTGCACAGTGCTTGCTCGCGATCGAACAATCTTTAAACCCCATAAGAGAGAGAAATATAATTAGTTTAAGTTTTAGTTTTAGTTGAAAAGAGAAAAACAAAAAGAGCACATTTATTTTAAAATCCCATTTACAAGTCACCAGTTTCAATTCTGATTCATATCGATATTGATATCGACGTCTTAAATTGGCTCCGTTACGACAAACGTAGAGACAAAAATATCTAAAGAAGTCTACAGCATTATAGTTACGCATAAGTATTACTATGGGGATTTATCTCAACATGACGTCTAGTTTTTGTTTCAACATTCTGCAAACCATGGTGATAATACTTTGTTTGCTCCGTGGGTCGATGCTTGCGACTCCTTCTTCGGAGGATACTGGGCAAAGGGTCTCTCCACCGGAAATGACTGTTATAAACAGGGGCCTGTCTATAAAGAGCTCATTCAAATACATACACACGTTTTGTAGCCAACACCTTGGCAAATCTCATTTGATTGAATAACAAGCTGCTGGCACTACACGACTCCCAAAAAGAACAGATACACGTTGTTTGAGACCAGTAATCTTGACGAAGCAAACATGCGCTAAGAATTCTGAGGACGATCAAGTGGAATTTTTCGAGCAAGAGTTTACAGAATCTCGCTAATTCTTACAGGATCTCAAAGAGACTTACTGAGAATGAATGTTTGGTTAACCCATGCCAGGCTTTGAAGCACGTACAACATTATTATAACCAGATCTTGTGAGCAGAGTTGCCGAGCCGCTTTAGTTTTCTAACACATGGCCACACATGTGTTGCCTGAAATGTTTTGATTTGCAGGTGGTTGATTTTTCCATGCCATCTGAAGTTGTTACACGTTTGCTCAATTATTTGCTGCATTGCGTCGTATTTTCTCATGAGAAAGAGTTCTCTCTGCCTCTGGATCCCAAATCACATCGCACAACCCATGTCGGAGTTCGTGTAAAAACGCTAGCAGGCCACGCCGGCCTTTACACGGACACACCTTATTGCAAGTTTTGTTGTGAACTGACTTTCCCAGGCCCGAGCCGCAAATATCCAATGTGACATGGGATTTCGTGCAGTCTGAACAAACGTCACCAAGTTCCATACGTACATAGAAGTTTCTAAATTGAAAGACCGCTCTCGAGACTACAGATGGAACTCTGAATTGCATGCTCCACCGGTTTAGAAAGGTCGAGCGATCAGCCAGTCTACTGTAAGGCATATATCCATCGGGCGACGATCTGGTCAAGGTTTGGTCAAGGTCTGTTTAAGGACGCGCCAGCAGTCCCATCACAGAACTCTTTGGGCATAGACCTGGTATCAGAGCATGCCACTTTTCTGGGTCTCTTGAGAGTGCCTGAGAATTCTAGCGGTTCTGCCTGGTCGATGTGAGACTTGGGCTTGCCGGCCAGTGGTTCTGCATAGAGTTTCATGAGAACTAGAGTGCTAGCATCCACGTCAGACCCACAGGCCCTACTCACAGCAATACACTTCAGACCAAGCCCCAACCAACCGTGTCGACGTCCCTGAGTGTCAATATATCATATGTCTCTGACCACCATAGAAATACTGCTTGCAGCAGGAACAAGCTCCTCTATATATGGAGAAGGATAGTCACGTCAATTCACCCCAGTAGTTCTGCCCTGATACCAAAAACAATATGGTGCCCGTAGCCTAGCCTACTGACTTATCGACACGGCAACGGGATAACCCTAAAAAATACGAGCCCGAAGAGCCCGAGATCGTAAAATTCTTACCAGGGGCCTTTGACATGACGACATCACCCAGGGTCCGACATACGATTTCAGTCGAGTAGTCCAACTGCGGTGGCCATGGTAGGCTTTTGCAATTTTGATATACGTTTGTACAACTGTAATCTGATAGGTGGAGGACAGTAATTCAAAGCCCACGGGGACGTGCGACGACGTCCTCAAATAGAATACGAATACACTATATTTACAAAAAAGGCTGGTCTAATGTCACTCCAACACCTACTGGCCCTGGCTGTGGTAAATAGCGCGCCCGGGCCGAATCAAATTAAGGGTCTCTAAGAACCAGCTCGTATCGATGCTATCAATGAAGAGGAAAGAGGAAAAATAGTGGGTATTGCTCAGCCGGCTGGTGGTGCCAAGACAGCTGGGTTGCCTGGCTATGCGGCAAGAGCATGAAGTTCAGGCCACTGGTCATACCTCCGGCCAAGAACAAGACCAATCTATAGAGCCCATTATATATATCTATATATATATATATATATGCCACGTTCACGAGGGAGAGGAGTGGTAAGTGCCCGTGCACTGCGGACAGCACAGACACAGACTCCTGAGGGCCCGCAAACCCTAGTACTGTTAAGCAGTAGACTACTGTATACACTAGTTCACAGCCCCAGAAACCTCTATGGAGCGCCGGACTATCACTCGGGTAGTCAACTACCATGCCCCCCTCGTACAGCGTAACCGAGAAGTTGACAATTGCGATTGCAACTTGATAGGCCTTATCGGGCTTCAGCATCTCCACCTTCGGTTCGCATGCAAACTGGTTGCGTCGTAGCGAACCACTCGCAATAAAGACCTAAAATATCATGACCATATATCTGTACATATTAATTGATATCATGATATCAATATCAGGATTATCAAAGAAGCTCAAGTAAACCCGAAGCCCTGCATGCGCAGGCGAAACAAATTGGATCCGGAGCTGAAACAAATCTCGATTGAACGTCGCTGACTCCATTTGCACACGCGCGCCCGCGCGCAACTCACGACCAGCTCACGAGCCGATTTGGACTCAGAGGCTGTCACTCGTGAACCTAAAGCGGGCTCTATAGGCCCAGTCTCTTAACCAGTATTGTATTATTCAGCAATTAGCTATTATGCATTGCCAACTAACTAGATTAGCACGTGCACAGCTTAAACTCACATGTTTGCTTTTATGTTCTCTTTAAGGTTTGTGAGCTAACAACGTTTTTAGATAACCTTAAGGTAACCCTAGTTCGGCTAGATTTTTTGTAACCATGTCATAACCTAAGCTAGGTTCGTTTACAGTTTACAGAGAGAAGAGGCTAGGCATCCAAGCGAGGCCAACCCTGAGTATTGTGATTAGTGATTAGTGACTTTCATGCCCACTAACCTCCTGCCGGATTAAGAACAAGCTAACCAACAAAGTCCACGGGCGCCGGCTATCTAGGGCTAGGTGCCACTATCAAAGACCGTCATAAAATAGACTTCCCTAAGATTATCCTACCAAACCAAGAATCATAAACCTGTCAACGAAACTCAGTGTTGCTTTCTAGGTTCAAGTTGATTGGCAGACAACAGCCGGGCTTTCCCTACTGCAAACCGCTCAGAAGAGCCTCCAAGTCCAAAGCTCCAAGCCTTTTCCAGCAGCTTTCAACACCTTTTAAGATGTTTTCGCAAAGTGCGTCGTGTGCAACTTTACCCACACAAAATCTCATCTAATCCACATGCAGCTGTGTGCAGCGTCTTGCATGGGATAGCATGCATATGCAAAGTGCCAATCCAGAACAGGCCCTTGATTTGCCATTTCTTTTTGAGCCTCTTTTTTTGCTGCTTTTTTCTTCTCTCCCTCTATCATGATAAAAATGATTGTGGAAACGCTGGAAATGAAAATTCATATATTTATAGAGACGCAAATCCTCACCACTTGCCCACGCCTTTTCATTTCCACTTCCACACGTCACTCAACACCTCCAGCCCTTTCACTACCACCATGGGTGAATACAACCTCTCCCACTCTACTACAAGCGATGACATGGATATGGTCGAAAAGGCCTCCATCTTCAACAAGGATGACGCTCTTCTCGCTGAGCTCGGTTACAAGGCTGAGCTGAAACGAAATTTCTCCGTTCTCCAGGTCTTTGGAGTCGCCTTTTCCATTATGTCTCTTCTACCCTCTATCGCAACCACCCTCAGTTTCAGTCTCATGGCAGGCCCTATCGGCATGACCTGGGGATGGCTAGTAGCTTCTTTATGCATTATGACCGTAGGAATCAGCATGTCTGAGATGGGTTCCGCCATGCCGACATCAGGTGGCCTTTACTGGTGGACCTTCAAGTTCGCGCCAGTGTCCGTCAGAAAGCCATTCTGCTTCTTGGCGGGATATGCTAATACACTCGGTCTCATTGGAGGCTTGTGCTCTATCGATTACGGCTTTGCTGGACTACTGCTGTCGGTAGTCTCGATTGCAACGGACGGAGAATATGTAGCCACCAAGTACCACACGTACGGTGTGTTTGTCGCCTGCCTGGCCACGCACGCTCTTGTCGGCACACTAGCCACTCGCTTTATTTCGAAACTGCAGTCCTTTTGTATCGCCGCCAACTTGATTGTCATTGTCATCACCCTCATTGCCCTGCCCATCGGCCGTGCGAATACCGGGGCAGGCCTTAACTCTGGCAAATACGTCTTTACCCATGCTGAGAACACGACTGGCTGGCCCACAGGGTGGGCCTTTTTCTTGGCGTGGCTCAGTCCTGTATGGACCATTGGTGCTTTTGACTCCTGTGTGCATATGGCAGAAGAAGCCGCCAACGCTAGTATTGCTGTTCCTTTTGGAATCATTGCTAGTATTGGCCTTTGTGGTGTCATTGGATTTGTGCTGATGGCTGTCATTGCTGCTTGTATGGATCCCGACGTTAGCCGTCTTCTCACCACCTCTAGTGGCCAGCCTATGGCTCAGGTCTATCTTGATGCTCTAGGAAAGGACTGGACCATTGGCATGATGACCATGCTTTTCATTATCCAGTGGTTTATGGGTCTTTCGATTCTTGTTGCTGGAAGTCGACAGGCTTGGGCCTTTAGCCGTGATGGAGCTCTGCCGTTTTCCAGTCTAATTCGTGTTGTCAACTACCGCCTGGGGGTTCCACTGCGCTCTGTGTGGTTCCTGTGCGTTGTCAGCACCATTATTGGTCTGCTGTCTCTCATTAACACTACAGCGACATCTGCCATTTTCTCATTGGGTATCGCAAGTAACTCTCTTGCTTGGTTCCTTCCCATTGCCAGTCGAGCATTTTTTAGGCCGGATGGGTTCAAGCCTGGCCCCTTTTACATTGGAGGCATTGCGTCCCGCATCATTTCTATTATTGCCAGCTTATACCTTGTTTTTGTCATTTTCATCATTGCCATGTGGCCTGAGGACGGACCAAACCCGTCGGCAGACAAGATGAACTACACTGTAGTCATCAACGGCTTTGTTTGGCTGGGGTGTCTGACCTACTACTTTGTCAGTGCTCGCAAGTGGTTTGAGGGACCCAAAAGTACGTTTGAGGCTTTTGATATCGACGCAATCGTCACTGGAGACGCAGAGGAGATGGGCGTCTCTGAGGGTTTACATGAGGACTATGGCATGAACTATGGAATGAAGACATTATAACTGTCTTGATACCACAACAGACACGTTACTGTTGAATAATGAGAGGTCGCAATCAAGCGCCAATTACGAAATTCCCGGACACGACTCACAAGGCATCATCAATCACTGCTCAATGCGCAGCTTTAGTTCGCTACCAGTAGCTTGAACCAGGCTCATGCATTCTGCTCTTGTGCAACAGAAAGGGATACGGGGAAAACATCTGCAGAGATGATTTCTTACAATTAGCATGAAAAAGGCTTAAGGGCACAAACAGGGGAACAATACCTTATTCTGAACTCCCCGAGAATACAGATTTTTTTTACTACGCTTTCGAATTTACCAAGTGTTTAACAGAACAAACACGCTGATGTTGGATTTTTTTTAGTTGTCATTTTATTGCTTGCAATGTTTATATAGTTTTTCACTGATTTTGCTTTATTTTGTTTCTTTGCAAACTTGCTTATAGCTGTAAATTTTGATGGTTTTAGATAGTATCCCAGTATAGCCAAGCTGGAGTGCTCAATGTATATTAGCTTTTATTTCTGTTTTTGTTTTTTATCTCCTGTATTTTGGGTCTTCTGCAAATCGATTTTCCAATATCCAAGGCGCATGTCTGTGCTTGCAAATCGAGTTCATCTACGTGTTTATATATACTCCCATGCCTCTAATAGTGGTATGGTTAGTATACAGGTACTGCTGTACATTCAAAGTCATGTTCAAATCGAATTGGATATCTAGCATAGACACATTTAACAGCAACTGGCGATTGGCGAGATGTGATATGTGTGTACGCTGTGCACTGTGCAGCTGTAGGAGTGGAGATGAATTCGACAAGTTAATTTAGAATAAGAGAGAGAGTGTGTGTGTGTGTGTGAATGTGTGAGGGTGTGCAGCGCACAGAAGGAAGTTTTATACGACAAAAAAAAAACAGAAAAAGACCGGTACTGGTACTGGTTGAATTCAGTGAATGGATATCGAGATTCTGATGTATATCGATTGCGATGAGTACTACCGTATAGCTAGTTGATCATGACGTGAACGCGTTGAAAAAAGGCCCATAGTTTGCTTACCGATAGGCCTTTATAAACGTTTTCTTTGCAGATGGGTCTTTTCAAATCTACTCAAGTTCTACTGTATATACATAAATACATGTATGTATAGATAGCTATAGGCATGACGGTGGTTAAACTTTCTTGTAACGTTGTCATTCCAGAAGTTTTTTTTTGATCTGCCAGGACATGGCTGAGCCTGTGCTTTAACTTGTGCTTAGGCTTATGGAAGTTACTGAGAACTTAACAATTCTTCACCGACGGGTGATCAGTGACTGCGCAGGTCGAACGACCTGGATGCCTTTCTTGTTTCTAACTTGTCCAGGCTATGTCCATCGATTTTTGCATCCATTGGCATCCATTGCTATCAGTCTCTCTCAAACAGTATAGTCTCATGATCTTGTGTTTGGCCCGGTTTAAATTTGAAGTCTCCTGCAGCGCCGGTTGATTGAAATGTCTTTAATATGAACTTTGAATGTTATATTTACATATGTATATATATGAATACATATGTAGCCATACAGTAGTATAAACCAGGTCTATTCAAAGAAAAAAAGTCAATTGCAATTAATTTAGCCAATGCTTGTGCAGTTTTACAAGTTCAATTTTTTCATAATAAATATTCACATTTTTTTTTTTCACAAGAAGTACATTCAAAATAAAGGCTATGCTTTTTTATGATTTTTTCAGGGACTAAGAGTCAAGTCTATAGTGCCATCTATAGTTTCAAGTCTAGCCATTAAAAAACATTTACTTGATATCCAAATTTCAATATTTCCACGTATATTCCTGTACTTGCTTAACGGAGGGAGGTCTCCACAATTTTTGTCATTTTTCGGGTTTCTTTGAGATTTTTTAGTTTTTTTTTTTTTGCTCGCGGTGCTCCTGACGTTGGCATGCGGATGTTGGCATACGCTGCGTGGCTTTATAACTTCAATAGCTTTTTCAGTGGTCATGTTGGCATGGCTCATGGCCGTAGTCGGCACTTTCTTACACCGAGAATGCAGTTCTGTGTGCAAACAGAGCCTTGCAAAAGTTCTGAGAGCCATAGTCGGTACAAAGTGTTCTGGAAATCCTGGAGTAGACCAAAGTCCAAATAGTCTACTGGAATTTCAGCTCAAGTTTAAGCAGTTGACCAAAACAGTAGCTCACCTGCAGCCTGGCCATGAAAAGAATTCGGCTCATGCTCTCAAGCGAGCCCGTCTAGAGTCGACGTCGTTTAGACTTGTTGAGACTCGTACATATTGGAGCAGACATTAAGGCACACCACCCAGACATAACAGTAAGTAGACGACGCGCATAGACGACATACTCACTCACACACTCTATATCTCTCTCTCTCTGACTCGTCAAAGCAGACACAAGGACTTAGTAGACACTTATAATTTCCACGGACGAGAAGAACTATTTAAGGGGCGGCAGTAGTAAGCTTTGGCTTCTGAGAGCTCGTGTCATGGACTATCAAGTTCCGTATGCGGTGATCTTCAAATGTCATTACCCCTTTTGAGTTTTACGCTCCTTTAGGGCTGTTATCGATAACTTCTCGTGCGTTATCCAAATGTGGCGCATCTAGACTAAACTAGACTAGTCTCGAGTGCGTCTATACAGGTGCCTATTGGCCAGAATGTGGCGCCCAACAGCCCAAGTGCTTGAGCTTGCACAAATTCATTGACCTGCTCTTAACATTAACCTCGAAATAACCACCACCCCACTAGCATAAACTAGTGTTTATAGCTTACCGTTATACTAACCACTAACCAAAAGCTATTCAGACACAAACATATCCTTAACCTAACCACTTTTAAGAGGTACTCAAACCAAGTCTCAAGTCTCAAGTTTCAAAATATATAGAGTAGCTTGATTCAAGCAGTGGGTATGGCTAACAAGAGGCCTTGGAAAGAACGCATGAGTTTTTGCCAGTTTTTTTTCTTGATTTCTTTCGCTGTATATCAGTAGGCGGCAGTCTGCTCGGAGAATATGGACCTGTCAAGTTGCAAGTGTGCACAAGGCTACGGTAGACACTCAGCGAGTTATTCAAGATCCATAAAATGACTTTCTTTCAAGGTTCAGGGTCCTTCTAGAGCTTCTGCAAATGCCTGAAGCCTTCTGGCCCAGAGCTCCTTTTTCCTAAGCTTGCTGCAACCTCTGCCTAGATGAAGGAAAAAAAGAGTCATCTGATTAACTATCTCTATATGCCACACGCTTTATACAGTGAATACATTTAAGACTACATATTGTTGCCTCAGCTGTTGGATAAGCCTAATTAGAGTCTGGTCGATAGGTTTTTGTTTGTCTCGAAGATATAGTGGAATGCCGACGACATTCACCGACCGGCAAACAACTAATTTTGGTTTTGGTCTGATCGTGTCCTGTGATTGACCAGCCATTGTAGTACCGTAGATGACTGATCTTCTCTTTGTGCACTTTTTTTGTTGTACAAATGTTACCACAATGCGCATTGCCCATTGAATGCTTGATATTGATATCAAAAAGATTATCTCGCCGAAATGTTACTCGGCTTCGACACAGAAGTACTCAACATTGACCAACCTTATTTCTGTCATGCACATATACATGTTACAATTAAAAAAAAAAAACACATGTTGATAAGCACACAACATGGGCAGCCAGTCAAGACAATTCGGACTCGGGATGTCTCTAGCCAGCCAGTGGAGATTTTGGACAAAACAAAAAGACTGGTCGGACACCAGGCGCGTTCTAGGGATACATCATGATACAGCGAACACATGGGCTCTTTTTGTAGAAAGTCTCAGGGACCTCAGACATGCTTCTGAAGCTGTATACATAACACCACCATATGGCTTGGTATGCTTTATCAATAAAGCCAAATATGTTCAATGCAGTACTAATATTGCTCGATTGATTAGCTTTTGAAGGACACTTTTATTTGATAAGGATTCAAGACAATTCCCCTTTTTTTTTGGCTACCATCACCATCCCATTCATGAATTGGACAGTGTTTCCAGTATAAATCAAATTCCGTATCAAGAACATATGCTGCATTGCGTATTAATTGATCACACGGGCGTGCACAGGTGCAAATCTTTTCAATTGCAAATCTTTTCAATTCGAAACCTGATGGCTTAGTTCAGAATTTTAGATCTAGAAGATCATAGTCATGATTATCATCAGATATTCCAGTTTTTTGACTATAGCTGAATGGTTACATATAAAATAGAGTAACTAGCCTCCAAATTTTTTTTTTTTAAAAACCAACAACATACGCACCGATCCAAGTTCTGACGAGATTATTGTGCATCCAGGCTCTGTTTTCAGTGCTTCAATACCAAGAAAAAAATAAAATAGACTGATTCCAAATTTACTACCCAGCATTTCACGTTGGTATAAAATGTTAACTGCCAAAGACTACTAGATTTGGACGGTAGACCAGCTGAAAAAAGAAAGCGGCAAGTTGACCTAAAATAAAAAACAATCAAACAGAGCAAGAAAGAACTTCTCTTTATTGGAAGAGAGATAATCAATCATATAAATATTTTCCACGTGCGTGACGTCGCAAGTGCCTGATTTTGCAATCGATCGTGTCTGCATTGCAATTATCTACACACATATTCTTGTTCGTCGAGGGAGGTATTATCCTCCTCGGACCCTGTGTTCTGGACCAACAAAATCTGTTCAGAATTGAATGAAAAAAAAAAAAATATATATATATATATATATATATGGTTTTGATGTTTAGTGCAAATTCGAAGTTGGTTACCCCAGATGCCGATTGGGCCAAATGCTTAATAGACCTTTCCTTCTACCCACCACATTCCACTGACCATCTTACACATTGCAATCGTGCATGTGGGTTCAAGAATGACTGACCACTCATAACCGTCTGTGTGCTAAACCTCCCCAAAAACAAGAAGTTACTAAAACCTGGGGTTATTGCTGACAGAGCTTGGTCCAGTCTAAGTAGTTTACATGTAGTTTGACTGTACTATGATGCCGCGCCTGGCTCTACCTTTCATAGATTGGCACCACAGTTGACCTTTAAGATGTAGACGCAGTTTCCAAGCTTATTCTAAAACACCAAAATGCTCAGCATTTTAGTCTCTTCTCTCGTTTTTTTTGTTTTTTTTTTTGTTTTCTGGCTACAGCTTCATGGATAGAAGGCTGAAAAGCAGACTGAAGTTTGATCAGTTTAAAGCTGAACCAAGAGTGAAAAAAAAAAAAAAAACCTAGAACGAAAAACATAGAAAGGCTAAGAAAAGCTCAGATTTAGGCTTTGACATACGGTATCAGAAGAGGGCACCGAACCAAAAAAATAGAAAAAAAAAAAAAAAGGAAAATCATTTGGTAGAATGGTGCTGGAGCCCAAGTAATAAGAATAAAGAAGAAACGTGTTTACTATACTAAGAGCAGTGACAGAGTACTACTTAAGGTCTCACGGATACAGTCAACTTTCTACGCGTGGCTACTCCAGCAGTATACAAAATAGAGAAAAAAGTAGACTACCAGATTTCTTTCTCACATCCACTGGCAACTACTCAGATTTCTTTCCTTATTCTCCTTTCAAGCCTGAATTTGACAGTGTGTGTTAACTCTGGACCTTCTTTAATCAATGCCACTCTTCTTCTTAACAATAGGTTAGATACATTGAAGGGATATCCTATGTTTTTTTTCCCCTCTCCTTTAGTATTCAATATAATATAATTTTCTTTAGCCAGGGAAAGAAAATACTACCGTCCTTTCAATATCTACCATATAGTTTTTTTTTTTTAGTTAACAGTTTACATTCACAGTATAAGGTAGACTCCAGATTTACATTTGTATACCATCTAACAATCCCTTTACGTTCGTATTTTTCCTTACCCAACAAAATTAGACCGAGATATTTGTGTCAAAAATTGCTTCAAGTTTGGCACCTTGAGCTTTACAATATACCGGTCGTTAGATGCTCCTACCTGATCAGAGCTCGGTGTATGTTGACGCATCGGCGACTGATGGCGCGGCGACTGGTAGCTTGAATTCTTTATGCTAAAACTGGTCTGGTGCCTATGCATCGAGTCATTTCGGTTCAGTGGGGGCCGGCCTACTGGTTGTTTGGGTGTATTTGCCAAACCCGAAATTGCCATTTGGGCTGCGTAGGCAGCAGGTCGACCTCGCCGCGTAGTAGGAAATTGACTAGTAGACGCCGCCGCTCCTGACTTATCTTCGTCCTCGTCGCTATCAGATGTTTCGGCCTGTTTACGCAAAAGCTCCTCGTTGCGGTCAATACCTCCAGGAAGCATGGACGAGTAAACTGGAGTGCGGAATGTGCGAATGAGTTCCTTAAAATCGGGTAACGCAGGACCACCACGCCGACCAGCGCGGCCTTGCCGTCTTTTACGTCGGCTCTCTCTATCTCTGTCTCTGTCTTGGCGATCAAGTTCTGTTTCGCCAATTTCAAACAGGGCAGGAGAAAACTCTTTCAAGTGACTCTTTGCCCGTAGAAACTCGGACACTGGAGCACAGAACTCTCTCCGGATATCTTCGTCATCGACTTGAGTGCCGTCAAACGCATATCCCACTAAAAATAACGACTTTGTGTATACTTGTTGCTGCTCTCTAATGGCATGCGCAATGGCAGTCACAAACTCCCCAGAAAGATTGAGTTCACGACAAAGGACTTCCGCAAACTCTTCTGGGCTATTATCAGGAGAGTTTATGTCCCACTCGAACTGATCAACTAGATTGTGCTGGCCAACCGTAATGTCAAGCTTGATAGTTATTCGCATGTCTTCATCGCGGTACATGCTGGAAGAGGCATACTTGGGCTCTGAAATGTCCACATGTGCATGAGGATGAAAATCTGTAAGCTGCTCGTTGATAGCCGTTGCAATATTGTTTGCCAACGTGGGTGGGAAATGAAAGTCCTCTGCCAAGTTTTCTGCAAACTGAGCAATTGTAATAGCACTTTCATTCATGTTCCACGTAAACGTGTCATGTAACCGGTATTTGTCCATCTCCAAGTCAAGGCGTACGGGTACAAGGCTCTCAGTGGTTTGTGCAGCTGTTTCTAGTTGCGCGCTTGTCAAGCTTAAGTCGCGAGACATGCGCTTATTTCGCTTCCGTTCGCGAGGATATATGATGCGAAACTGGTTTCCAGTCCATCCATTTCCGTATCCAGAGTAGCCGCCCTCGAAAATCGAGCCTGGCTGGGTCTGGCGAAGTGATAGGACTTGGTTGTAGTAGTCAATCTCAACTCTTTTCCGTTTTAGTACACTTTGATATCGTTGTTTCGCGCGTGCAACTTCGCGTTCGTTTTCGGCATCCTTTCGTATAACACGTTCCAGCTCCTGAGTCTCGGGATCTTCTCCAGGTCCCAGATCATCCAATACACTGAGGACCTTGTGGTATTCTGATAAATCATCTATTTTGGCAGTTGGAGGTTCGGGAACCACTGCGACAGGAGGTGCCTGAGGATAGGCTACTTGCTGTTGTCTGTAAGCCTTATTCGGTGCAGGCTGAGCCATGTTTGAGTCGGCTCCATATTGAGGGCGATAACCAACACGTCCAGCGTCACGTTGCAAGTAAGGCTGAACGGGGGCTCCATATTGCTGGGGAGGTTTCTGAATCTGAGGCTGTTGCATTTGCTGCTGCTGCTGCTGAATGAGCTGTTGTCTTTGTTGGAGAGCCTGCTGCTGCTGAAATTGGTGCTGGGCGAGAAACTGCTGCTGTTGAGGAATAGTTTCACGCGCGACCGTCGGATTCATGGGAGCACGATTTTGACCATATGGTATATGTTGATTATTGGCACCTGGTAAGGTGGAAGGATATGGCGCAGCAGGATTTTGGTAAGCGGCCGCTTGATTGGGCACAAACCCACCCTGCTGAAATTGCACAGGATGGGACATGACGCTTTTCAGAGACTTTCACGCTATGTAATGTCTTATGTGCCTTACGCCGTGAGTAAGGTCAAAAAAATGAAAAAAAATGAGAAATTGAAACGTGTATTGAGCACTTAACGCGTAACACAGACGCGTAAGAGAAAGAGCAATAGAAGTTAAAACAGCCTGCTCGTAGGTTTATAGAGTCAATCCTGTATCATGTAGCTCGTGGGGCCTGGTAGTTATAGGCGCCAGATTTAGTGAAAACTGGGTTTGTGGTCGAGAAGAATCACCAACTTTCGGGACTGGGAGGTTTGGAATCACATATTATGCACGAATTGTTTTTGCATTTGTGCAGCTCTAATCCCAAACGTCAACACTTGTGATTTCTTCAGATAGCGGTCTCAACCATCTACAACCATGCCTACCTACGGCAACGACACTAAATCTAGCTCCGTCAATTCAGCGAAAGAAGAAGAACTGGCGGAATATGAGAAGGTAAAAAAAGAGCTTAAAGAGCTTATAACGAAGAAGCGTGGCATGGACAAGTCCCTGGTAAGCCAGTCTTAATTATTTCAATTTTACGCAACGTTTTGCGGGCTCTAACGATGCAGAATTCTTTGGAAGAACAGATTTACAAGCTTGAGGGAGCTTACTTGGAGGACACACCTAGCGGTAATGTCGTGCGAGGTTTTGACAATTACGTGAAAGGATCACAGACCAAGAAACGCATTGGCTTGAGCGAACAAGACCGCGTGTTTTCACTCAGTTCCGCAGTGTTTCTCAAAGCAAAAATGAAGGAGGAAGACGAAAAGAACCAGTAGAAACACTCAACTAAAGTCTCGTCTACTTATTTTCAGCAGCGGCCGGGTCATGCGAGCACCGTGGCTATGTGGCACCTCATTATACCCACTTTCAATAAACACCTCATCGCCTGATTGTCAAAGGGGTCAACTTCCCTGGAATTGTCAACCTTTTCTTAATGCTTGTTTCCTAGGACTCTTCAAGGGTTATTAAAAGCTATTATGGCCATGTATATAAGTAGTCTGATAGTGGAATAGCCCTGTCATTGCTTATCACGTGCTCAGGTTTGGGTTCAACCACAGTGAGATAGACAAAAATTCAATTGAAAATTTTTTTCTCTCGAATCCTTCTACATACTATAGTCATTGCTCTAGAGTCGAATACATTATAATGCCTGCTCCTGCTGCTCCTGAAGGTGTGTATTGCTACTTGATGCCTTGAACAGAGTTACTAACATGCGTTGTAGTTGATAACACCATCGCCAACACTGACGTTCTGGCCAAGTACAAGACCGCCGGAGAAATCTCCGCTCGCGTCTTGGAGAAGGTAAAGGCCCTTGCCATTGCCGGTGCCAAACTCATTGACATCTCTGTTGAGGGTGACAAGTTCATTCTCGAAGAGACTGAGAAGATTTACAAGGGCAAGAAGCTTTCCAAAGGAATTGCTTTCCCCACATCCGTATCCCCCAACAATGTTGTTGCTCATCTATCTCCCATGCCCACTGATCCCGAAGCTGAGATCACCTTGAAGGCTGGTGACGTTGTCAAGATCACTCTGGGTGCTCAAATTGATGGTTACGCTTCTTGTGTTGCTGACACCATCATTGTCCCCGGCGCAGACATCCCAAGCCGCGTTGCTGATGTCATTACTGGTGCTTGGTACGCTGCTGAGGCCGCTCTGCGAACAATCAAGCCCGGTAACAAGAACTGGGACGTCACCAAGATTGTTGACGCTGTTGTCAAGGACTTTGACAGCACTGCTCTCGAGGGCATGCTTTCTCACCAACAGCTCCAGAATGTTGTTGATGGTAAGAAGGAGATCATTCTGAACCCCAGTGAGGGTCAGAAGCGTGACTTTGCTACCCATACTTTTGAGGAGAATGAAGTCTACGGGGTTGACATCCTTGTCTCTACCGGTGATGGTAAGGTTCGTCCTGGTGATGCTGCAACTACTGTCTACAAGAAGAACGACATTACCTACCAGCTCAAGCTCCAAACTTCTCGCACTACTCTTTCTGAAGTACAAAAGAAGGCTGGTACTTTCCCCTTTTCCATCAGATCATTGAGCGACCCCAAGAAGGCTCGCATGGGTCTCAAAGAGTCTGTCTCTCACAACCTTATTACTCCTTATGATGTTGTCTACGAGAAGTCGGGCGAGATTGTTGTCCAGTTCTTTGCCACAATTGGTTTAACTAGAACAGGTACTGTCAAGTTTGCTGGTCCCAGCACTCCTGACTTCACTGTCATCAAGTCTGACAAGAAGGTTACTGACGAAGAGATTCTTAAGCTGCTTGCCAAACCCCTGAAGCCCAGTAACAAGAAGCGCAATAAGAAGAAGGCTGAGCCTGCCGCTGCGGAGAAGGCCTAAGTCTTCTAGAACGCCGAAACCTTGTGAAACGACCTTTTTATCATAACTTGAGAGTGAGCTTACAACGATTCTAAATGCCTCTATTCTTTAATGCCATAAACAAAAAACAATGCGTCATGAGCGCCCAGATTGCCCGTAGACTTGTAATAGAAATCCAGATCTAAGATGTCTTTGTGAATTTTGACCGTTTAAGGACTTTTTCACTTTGTGCTAAAGTTTGAAGCCAAATTTCTGCCCAAAATTTTAATCATCTCTTCCTCCCACCCATCACCACCTATTTGTAAAGTAGACAAGGACGCGCTCCAACATTGATTTCATTTGCATCTATTCCGTCCCCCGGCACCATACAGAACTCTACAAAATAGAGCAAGAAGGCAATTTTTATCAAAGAAAAAGCATTGCATTATTAATTATATCATTTCAGTTAGCGATTGATTTACATTGGCATTTCGAACCTTTAACTCGAAGCACCTTGAAATTTAAACATCGCTTCGGATCCTCGTTGACAAACACCACTGGGAAAAGCGGCCTTTTTGTGTTGGATATAGAATACTGGAATTTGGAATTCGTGACGCGACGACGTGAGAGTGAGATCTGGTTAAGTGTACAACGTTGAAATATGTCTGCGATGGTGAAGGGATTGAAGGTGAAAGGACAAACTGGCGACACTGCTTGGATAGAGCCCGATCCAATTACCCAGCCTCCAGGGTCTACCGGTTACCCCATTGGAACACCACCTCCTCAAAAATTACTTCCAAAAACTAAGAAACGTCAGGCTCAGAATGGCGCATCGGGAGCATCCTTTGACAAATACACGTCGCAAGCACTTGGCCAGGGCATTGGAAGAAGTGGCTCTTTTGGACAGCGGCGCTCAAGATCTACTGAATCTGAAGAAGCGTCCAGAAGTCCTGATGAATCTGACGGAAAACAAATCAAGGAGGCCACTAACAAAGGTACCAAAAGCAAGAGTCATACTCCACGAGGAAGCACACCAAAGGATGAAAACCAAGAGCGCGCTATAGAGTCCCGCAACTCAATAGAAGAGGTTCTTGATACTAAGCTCAAAACAGCCTTAACAAGCAGTTTAACACACCCCAGTAGTTTGCGGAAATCGCTATCGTTGAGCAAATTTACAGAAGACGAAGAAACAGAGTACACGTATATTCCCAGACCCGAGCTCAAAAAAGAACCGGAAACAAGCGCCAGGCGAGGCAAGAGGCAGAATGGCGTTGTAGCTGCTAAAAGGATACGAGATGCCTTGAATGATGAATCTCCTCCGCCGCCGAACTCGAGGGTCAAGAGACAAAAAAGGACGCATGGACAGTATGTGATCTACCTAATTCTTGAAACAGTCACTGATAATATTTAGAAGCGATGGGAGTATGTCGGGTACAATGCCGAATTCCCAAGACTCTTCTTCTACGAGGGTGCTGAATGACGAACTGACATTGGTATGAACTTTGTGTTTTGATTTTGCTTATTGCTATACCCAAGCTACTGTTATGTGGGGAGTTTGCTTCACTTCATTACGTGTGGCAAATTTTGACGCAAGTTGACTTCCAGGGCTATCATATGGTTGAGGTACATCCATCTGAATATGATTTTCTAACAAAATTTTTTTTAGGCAAATGATGATTTCTGCTCTACCTGTGGAGGAATTGGAAGATTTTTGTGTTGTGAAAGTTGCCCAAAATCCTTTCATTTTAGCTGCTTAAACCCTCCTCTGGACGAAGATTCTCTACCTGAAGGAGAATGGTTCTGCCAGGAGTGCCGCTTCAAAAGAGTAAGCACAATCTTCCCAATTTGCAATACGAAATTCGGGCTGTATTTCATTTTACGCCAAACGACCTTTTTTAGTGCTTAATGTCTAACCCAACGCTAGAATCCGCCCTTGCCCTACAAAAAAGGGCTCTTTCAAGAACTTTTTATTCAGACTGACAAGCGGAATCCAGTGATTTTTTCTTTGCCCTCGAAAATACAGAATCGGTTTTTGGGGGTATATCACAATGATACTGGCGAGTATAGGGATACCGATATGAAAGTTTTCAAGAGGTAGGCGCATTTTTGCTTCCATGCACTATATACTAACATGCTTAGTACTCGTAGCGGGTTTTTAGAAGATCTCGATCTACTGAAATTAACCGACAAGCTAGGGAATCCCATCTTTTGCTACAGGTGCAAGAGGTCTGCTCTGTCTGGAGCTCCAATGGCCCGTTGTGACTATTGCTCTCTTAGCTGGCATTTGGACTGTTTGAATCCTCCATTACCTACTGCCAAAACAGTGGGCACCAAATGGAAATGTCCAAATCACGCTGATAACGTGTTCCACAAGGCTCGTCGTCCCAAAAATGCGCACGTTGTTGACTCAAATTTACGGCGCGGGTACAAGAATGATGGTAACATTGATATTCTTGACTCTTCCGACGAGGAACAGCGCGAAATCAATACTCGTGGCATTCCTATGTTATATGCTACTAATTCGGAAAGGCCTGTTTCTCAGCGATACAAACCGTTTGCTTGGGATGAACTGACCGTTCACCAACAAACAAAAAGTGTCAAGCTGAATTTCATCCGGGCAGTTGAGGGGTTGACTCCAAAGGTGCCCTCTAATACACAGGTTCTCATTTCACTCGATGAACTTGCAACGAAGACCCAAGATATCCGTGAAGGAGTGAGGAATCTGTGCTATCTACAATTCAATGGCACTCCAGATGTTATGGCTGCCAATAGCAGAAATAACGTTGAATTGCTCCTTGAATGTGCACTTAGTCTGCAGACCCCTCCGCTGAAAGAAAAGCAACTAGCCCATTTCTCTCATCCCCCCAGTACGCATGTGATGCCTCATCTTAGCTCCACCGTCCCGATTTCGACGCAAAATGGACATCAAAAGGAACAAAGCAGCACGAATGATTTACCTCTTTTAGAGAATGGCGAAATTTCTACTGCTAATGACACTGGTACTGCTGTTTCTGAGGGTGCGCATTCAAAGGACGATCCGGAGTATGACCACCTCTACGCAATCAAACAGCTACTTGAAATCAAAGGTAAAGACGCGTTGATGGAGTTTTTGCTGCCGAAAGATGTTGTTGAAAGATAAAGCATAAGTGGTATGCTATACCATAATACGACCTATACAATCTCTTGTACACATGGAAGGCACCAGTTGTCTTTGACACAAGACAACACTAATGATTAGAGGGAACAACGGGACTACATCGTTTTATTTACAAAGTAATAATAAAGGGAAATATGGCTCATAATGTAATGTTGACACAGTTATAAGATGTGACGTTTTGTGCGTATTTTCTGATGTGCGAATTGGCATTTAACTACAATTGCAAGAGCAAAAAAATCTATATACATGAAGCTTTTTTAAATAAGTTTGAAGAGAAATTCCTCAATACATAGCGTTCAAACTTGTAATTTCATGGTCCAGCTCCTTCATGGATTCAAATTAGGTCCATTGTTTCTAACTCCGTAGACTCTATAGATTCTATAGCCTCTGTAGTATCGGCGGTGACTGTGCATTTTTTTGATTTTTTTTTCTTTTGCTTTTTATATCCATGTGGTAAAGAAGTTTATAGTTTATGGTACTTGAACATGCCACACATGCTACCTAAAGATAATCCAAAAACGTTTGCAAAAAAAAAGAAAGAGTAAAATGCTACTAATACACAGGAACTAAATACAAGACGCCCTCTTATAAGTGTATATGTTGGTTGATATCAGTCGATATAAAGAAAAAAAAAAAAGAAAGAGAGAAAAAATTAAAACAAACGGTTTTATCGACATGTATGTATATAGATTATGAATATCCAGGTGTACCATGATATATAAAGAATCCAAACAGAAGGATGGAGAGAAAGGGTCAGAGAATGCTAGTAGACTAGACGTCAAGAAATAAATAAAATATTGATTGAGCAAGACTGCGGTCAAATGTTACGAGACAAAAACAAGGCAGAATCACTAGTGCAAGCAGCAGTAGCACCAAGAAAGATGATTGCGAAAAAAAAGAAAGAAAGAGAAGAAAACACAGAAAGAAGTATACACAGCATAAATCACAATTAAAATCACAATTGCTAGTTTCTCTCATAATGGCCCGTTACCGCTGAACTTTTTGAATATAGCAAAATAAACTCACATCCATCAGCTGCAGTCTGATCTCAAAATTAGCTGCTTCGTAATCGGCGACTAGATCGCACTTTGATCTGTCTCGCGCTTTCCTTTTCTTTTGCTTTCTTGGACTCCGCTGCTGATTTAGGGCCACTTCCAGAAAGAGAACCGGATTTATTCGTTGCCTTTGGTGGCCGTCCAGGTCCACGTTTAGGTTTGTCCGAGGCAGTAGCTTCAATATTCTCCTTCCCTTCTTCTGCCGGCTTAGAGTTGATTACCGCCGCGCTACCTTCATTTTCATCCTCTGCCTCCAATTCATCGTCATTTCCAGAATCTTCGAGTTCGGTAGGTTTGGAAACGCCTGCTCTCTTTGGAGTGGCATTCAAGGACTTTTTGTTTTTAGCTGGAGTAACAGGTTTAGCAGGGGATGCTAGTGACGACCTTGTAGATCTAGATGCCCTTGTAGTTCTTGGAGAAGACTTGATTGGAGCCTGCGGTAGTGCCTTCGTGGGCTCAATCTGTGTCCTCTTGGATTTTGGAACCTCCACAGCAAAGACTTCTTCGTCACTTGAATCGCTTACATTAACGGGCTCGTTTTTGCTCGGCTCAGCCTTGCTCTCAGTATCTTCTTGTTTGTCATCATCCTCATCACTAGACTCTTCGCTTTCATCGTCGTCTTCATCGTCATCGTCGTCCTCGTCTTCGTCCATGTTCACATCTGAATCTTCCTTAAGTGACTTGTTTGCCGCACTTGTTACGCGAGAACTGCGACGCCTGGATAATTGATCCTCTCCCAGTTGTGAAGCAGTGCTTTTTCGCCGTTTTCCTGACTGACCGTACTCTGAAGTATCTGAATCGTCATCGCTGCCCTTCCGTTTCCGGCCACTGGATCTTCTACTGCCGTTTCCAGCGCGTTCACCTTCCTCATCAGAACCATCGTCATCATGAGCTTTTCTAGTCCCGGCCTTCCTGGGCCCTCTGACTCGCTTTTTGGGAACCTGCTCGGTATCTTTCTCCTTGTTGGTTCCATCTTCATCTTTTACGGTCAAGTCAGCATGCTGTTTACGCAACTTAGCAAACCTCTTGCGAAGAAACTCCTCAAGATCCTTCTGAGCAAAGTCCGGTAGGTAGGCAGTTTTGGCAACTTGCTGAGCGATCTTAACCGATGGCATGGGCTTGAAAATGTCAGCTGATAGCTGTAACCTTCCCGGCCATGTGTCAACATTCCACCCCTTGAACTCTTGATATTTGATGATGATGAACTGGGCTATGTCTGATACCAGATACAATCTATCGGAAAGAGCTTCATCTACATTATCGCGATACTGTTTTACCCTCTGCGAAATGTAAAAGATCATAGAAATATTTTCCTCAGTAGCAACTGTCCCGAGGTAAAACACAATATAGGCCCCAATCTTTAACACGAAATCCAGCGTTTGTTTCTCTTTCAATTGGGCCACTTCCTCTTGATCACTGGTAGGACCATTTCCTTGCAAATCAGTTGTCTCTGCGTCGTCAAAGCTTTCCTGGTGGTGAACGAGAAGATGCAAAAGAGTTGAGAACGTTTTTTCCATGGGCATTCTGTTTGACAATGCCTTATATTCAAAGGCAACACGAGCCCTGATCCAGGTCGAAACATAGTGAAAAAGATCTGCATCTGG
Source organism: Geotrichum aggregatum (assembly GCA_030564925.1). Lineage (NCBI taxonomy): Eukaryota > Fungi > Ascomycota > Dipodascomycetes > Dipodascales > Dipodascaceae > Geotrichum > Geotrichum aggregatum. The sequence goes on from JAJMAH010000033.1 coordinate 66,249, forward strand.
CTCAAAGGCTGCAACAAAGATAAGTGCTACAAACCTTCGTGGAATTTTATCCTCTGACCAGTATTGCATCAAAGTATGCAGAAACCGCTGCCTTATTTGTAAGACTCCATCTTGAACTAATGATGCCATCTTTATGATCTCTTGAGGCCTGATCAGCTTTTCTATAGAGGGGCTTGTAGCTAATTGTAGAAAAAGTAAGCCTGACTCAAGTCTTAGTCTCGCTCTGTAATGAATAGGGGTGATACCTGAAGAAGGGCGAACTATCTCGCCCATATTGCCGATCAACGACGCAAGTAAAGAAAAGACTGGCCTCGACAACTCTTTCGAAACATCAGGGTCCACAATCTGCTTAAGTCTGTTGACTAGCACGCGAAGCGCTAGAATTTTGGAGTAACAATTTTTGGGCATGTCGTCGTCATCCACCCACTCTGGATCTGTGCTACTTGCCTTGTCAGTGTTGGAAAGTAGTATTTTTTGGGTCAGGAAGGTTTGAATTTCTTGATGTCTTGTCTCGATCAAGTCGGGTAAACAGTTGTATAGCTCGGCAATCGATGCCAAGTAGGTAGGGAGCCTTGGGTCCTCCAACGAAAGCTGTATGGCATCTACAATCACTTCATTAAAGTACTTCTTCCGATCTTCAGAGAAAGAAATGAGATGTATTGCCTGCGTGGCCTCCTCGGGGGTTCCTTCTAAAGCAATTCTAACAAGGGACCCAAAAAACTTCGGAGTTTGAGGTATGAGATCTTGAAACCGCTCTGCAAGAGAGTTTGTGGTTTTTAGGGTATCAACACTACCATCAAATCCAGGTTCTCCGTTTTCAATCATAGATACAAGTTCATGAACGTGTGACTTCATAAGAGTGGGCTGGGAAGCTGAGATAGTTTTCAAAAAAGTTTGAGCCGTATGATGCAACTTGCTAGAAGTATCTCTAGTCACTTCTACAATAGGTGTGATGCAACTGCGATTCAAGATAGAGTAACTCGAGCGATAAAACAGTATTGTAAATGTGTGCAGTAATCCTGAAACCGAAGGCGTTTTGAATCCTTTCAATTCGGAGAATAGGTCTTTAGCCGCTCTTTGTACAGCACCGTAGTCACTCTCAGGATTGACCAGCACTGAAAGAAGCTTACAGGCCCTGTCCGAGGCTTTTTCAAGAAATATTTGTAGATTTGCTTTTGCTTTCGAGGGCTCTGCAAAAGTACTAGCCAGCCAATTGATTGTAGAGTCAATTTTTGCCTTCAAATTGCTATTCCCACTATCATTATTGTATTCGCGAATCATGGTTCCTAAGGCGCCGACGTAATTAGCCAATGTGAACTGTCGTTTGAGAATTGCATTATAAGCATTGGTTCCCTGCTCGTTCAATGAATTCAAAACGGTTAGGAATCTTATAGTTCGGGCGGTATCATCTGAATTGACAACAAAAATGTTTTCATTCAAAGTAACATCTATCCTCTCGGTAACCTCTTTATCGTTAAGAAAAAGTTGATCAAGGATTTTTTGAGGAATCGGGCCAAAGAGAGATATGTAGACCTCGTTGCCACTCTCTATTTGTGAATATGCGTTTTCAAATAGAGATCCTATGACAGCAAACGCTTCGTGTCTAACGAGAGGCTTTTTATCTCGCAAGCGTGAGTAGAGTGCATCAAACAAGAGCTTGTTGTTTAGCTTTGCAGCAACAACGCTGCTTTTGAGTTCACTAAATACGGAGCAAGAGACCAAGCGGACCTTTTCATCTGGATCATTGAGGCGGTCAGCTAAAGCGAGACAGATATCTGGCAGAACGTCTGTACGATTGTTAATAATATCTGGTAATGCTTTGGTCCAAGATATCCTAATTTGAGGGCTTTTGTCTTTGATTCGTCCAATCCAGGCTTTCCAGGTTGTGAAATGCTCTTTCACAAAGTTTACTCTACTGGGAGCATGTCCAAGCATTTTTCCAATAGAGACAGTAGCGAGTTCTCGAGCTTTGAGGTTGTCAACGGAAAGGTCTTGCTCTAACTGCCCGATGATATTAACAAGAAGCTCTGGGACAGCCATCCAGATTTCAACCGCAAGCTCTTGTGCTTTGATTTGCGCGCTCTTTCCCTTCAACTCCGAGGCCTTAGCGCGGCTTCCCTTATCTGACTTCTCCATTTCTTCCTCAAGTTCTTCGGTGAGAGAAATGCTCATAATATCGGCAAAGTACTGGTTAACATGCCGCGTCATGACATCTATGTTATCGGTACATATGGTCTTTGACACAATGTATCCCGGAGTTACCGGTAAAGAATGATTGTCCTTTTGCGTAGACTCGGGAGGTTTGGTGAGAAAATGAGATATTATTATGTCGACGACGCGTGGCGGAATGATGTCCATCTCTTGAAGTAATTGAGAAAGAATAGAAGTCATTAAAAAGTCCAAGTCAAGGCCCTTGTTTTTCCCAACCATTCTATAAAACAGTTCGAAGATTTTTATGACAAGGGCGTCGGCATCATTAAGATCAGTTACTAGCGCAATGCACTGGACTTGCACCAGATTTTCCAGTAGGTAGTAATGCTGCTTGAAGTATGGATCATTTGGTTTATCAAGACACTCGAATTGACTGACGAAAAATTTAAAAATTCGCTAGGTCAATTAGCAACTTGGCCGTGTTTATGACAAAAAAAGAAACATACCTGCAAAATATTGAGAGTGAATGGTGCATTAGGAGCAAACAGGCGAAGAATGTCAGTAAGACAGCATGAAACGTAGGCCTTGACTCCCGATTCTCTGTGCTCAATAAGATTTTTTGACACGAGATTCCGACAAACTGAGTTGAGGGAGTCTAGATCAACATTGCCTTGCTCCAGCTCACTTAGCTCTTTTTGCAGTTCCTATGAAGAGTTAGCAATGATCTGGGGATATAGTGACAAAGATCACACCTTCAAGTTTTGGGTCAATTGTTTCGTGCCGACGCGTCCCGAGATTGGGGCATCAAACTGTAGTTTTTGAAGTTCCTCAGTTGGCTCTTCCATTGCGTGTCATCAATTAGCCAGTGTCGTTTAGGAAGATTAAATTTCGAGTCGCGTGTAGATAATGATATAAAATGATGAGCGCCGAGTCCTACAGATCCCAAGAGTCGCAACTGCTTCGAAATTTATTGGCAGTTTCAGTTAAGCGTACAGAAATAAAACAGTGATATCAAATAGAGTGAATCTTCACGTTTTCAAAGTCGTTTCTTGCCAGATTGCTAAAGTGAAGAGATGGAAGTGCGAAAGTTGGGAGACGTGACGACGTGGTGGTGTTGGAGTGAAAATTGGGTGGGACGTGAATGAAACAAACCACGAAATTGATTTCTGGTTTGAGATATATCGAAAAGTACAACTACCGTATAAAATAGATACCCACCAACCTAAACTGAATAAAAGTAAGAAATCACAGGTTTCTCTGGCTAGATTCAAAATTGCCTTATAAGCAAGGTAAAGAGAAGTACTTCAAACAGTAAAACAAATGGACCTATGGAAGACAGGGTGACAGGTAATCTGAGAGCTTTATCAAGAGCAACAAACAGAATATAATTGGAAGTCTACAAGATCATTGAATTAAGCGGGCAAGTGCCTAGAAAATTTGAAGAAAGAGATGAATCTACGTACCAGTAATGCCCGCTGTACTATGAAGTGGTTTGTTGAGAAGCGGACACGATGTTTCAGAAACGCTAATTCAAACGACGTACTCATTCGATTGCGATATGAACTGAAGCTGTTTAATTCTGCATTTACACTATTAATCTCAACATCATGTGTAATGTTTCCTATAGTCACATTCCTTTCTACTTAAATGCTACCTGATGGCCAGAAGAAACTATCAATACATGTTATGAGTGGCAGTCTATCAAGCCGATTGAAGTTTAACGCATATTGTGCTACTGTTCAATGATGCAAATGGCCTTAACATAGTTGTAGGCTAGGGTTGATGTCCCAAAAATCTGCAACCGTTGCCAAAGGCTGGCGCCTACATCATAGGCAAGCTGTTTGGTCTGTGGCGAAAGCTGAATTGTACAGATTTGAGGTCATTGTTGCGCGGCTAGGGAGTGCAAATAAATCAACTAAGTAGCTAACTCTTGGAGTGAAAGAGAAGCATGTAATTTGGCTTATCTCGCACACTATCCCTATAGTTTTAGTAGCAAATGTGAGTAATATTTGAAAGAACTCGTTCTTTAGCCAAACATCTTTTGGCAAGGAACTTTTGTAATAATGCTGCAGCGCTTACTTGCTTGCGTTGTTTGTATTCTGGCGTAGTGGTGGCGCCGAAGTACTCCTCGAGTTTACTTCGAGAGCACTTGCTCTTTGAATCACGGCAATGAGAGAAACTTTATGCCACTAGACCAGAAGAATGCATTGAGCTAACTGCCATTCTCTACTTGAAAAAAATGTAAAACAAAACGCAATACGTAAGAGAACATGAAGCTAAAAGTGAAAATTTTCTCACCAGGTTAGGATCTGATGATGTAGAAACATTTTCTTTCTCTTTCTAATAAATGCGTCATACCAAAAGGTGCAATAACGCTTCTCAAAATTCGAAACAGGCCTTTTCGTATTATTTATGTTCCTTCCATTTGAGTAGCCCTACTTGATATTTCTTTCAATGAAGCTGTTCCTTGTGGCCCAATGGCAAGGCGTTCGCCTACGATTTCTTCGTGAAACGCAGATTGGTCACAGCGAAAGATTCCAGGTTCGACCCCTGGCAAGGAAGCATTTTTTTCTTCCAAAATTATACAGCTTGTACCTTTTGCAGCTTATTAGGGTATTCTACTTCTTTTTTTCTATTTACGGAAAGAGCCGTCTGTACAAAGGTCATGAGGGTGTATTACGTTAATTCTCATAGCTGTAGTCAGCGCTGGCCAGCTAATTTCCTACGACGGTGTACATTGACATATAACTGTGTTCGTTGTCACTACAATTTAGTGAACCAGAATTACAATGCCCCCCTACTACGCGTATATAGGCCAAGTCAAGAAGCAACCGGCCTAGATTAGTCTTATGCCAATCTCAGTACTGATCGTTCCGTTACTGGCTTGCACTATAGCTATAGTTACTGGTTGCTGAAACTAATGGAGCGTCTTTTTTTTTTTTTTTTCGCGCTTATGCATGGCTCATCTCATGAGCTCAAAGAATTGAAGTTTTAAAGTATTATTTGAAGGTTTGAATATTGATATTGAAAGCCCCTGAAACCTCAAGTTTTGCACGGCCGCTCCGTAGTTGTAATCATAAGCGTAATTGGTATTAGGTATTAGGTATTTGGTATTTGAGACTGAGCCGTATGCTGTACCAGAAACTCAGCAGACTAGACCCTCTGCTCCCTGGTCGAGCTTCAGCTGGCGTCCAATCAACTCAACCGAGTTCAAACGCGAAATATAAAGTTTGTTGGGTTTCAACTTATAGATTATGCCGTCTCAGCTAAACTACTACTATAGTTTTGACCCAACTTGGCAGCCTGTGAATGCATGGAGATGGCATCGTGAACAATCTCAACTTGGTGTGGTTCAAGATCCTCATTTGATTGGACAGTGACAACGTTAAGGCGCGTATGCTTGAGATCACCCGGCGTCCTGGGGCTTCTTGGGCTCATTGAAATACTACTATTGCTGCTAGCCTCATCCTGCTTCTCATGCGGCCCGCTCGTTGCGGAGGAAAACAACTCAATAAAAGGGGTCTCCCATTCTGGGCCAGGCTCTGAGGAGGTGAAAAGTTGCAGTGAGTGGGAATTGTCTGGTGATGGCGCAGACGGGGACGCGGCAGTTGGCCCTTTTGATGAAACCAGGCTTGAGCCCGAATGGTTGGAGTGAGTGCTATGGAATGCTGTTGGTTTGTGAAATTGTGGAAACCTGTGCTCTGATGAGTTGGACCGGCATGATTTGAGGGGCGTGCCCTCCATGATAGAAGGCGGCGCCAGCGATGGAGAATTCACAAACTGCTGCTGCTGCTGCTGTGAGGTTTTAGGAATTGACGGTAACGGATCAGAATTCTTTCGGAACGTAAGGGAAAGAGGCTGTCCCTTTTTGGGTTTCCGAGATCGTCCCACATTGAATATGCGAGATATGCTGCTGCGCCGTGAAACATAGGTTGGTGTGGCTGCTGGAAGCGTGGGCGGAGCGTGCACCTGCAACCCGGAGCGAGAAGAAGATTTAGAGGACGGCATGCTGAACGTCGGAGTAGGCGGGACATCTGGCCGGTGCGAGATACTTGGCACCAAGTTGTGCAAGGATATACGCGTATGTAGACTTTTGTGGGGCAGAGGTGCCGACATGTCTTTGGGGGTCGTCGGACTTCTGAATGACGAAATAGTAAAATTACGATTGCGTGTAGTGAGCGTTGGATTCAGAGTAGGAGGTTTTGCGGACGCAGTAGTAGGCATCGCTGTCGTTGGAGAAGGCAGAGTATGCGCAGTGCCTGTTCCTGTGACATTAGTAGCGGCCACGTTAAGATCCACTGGGGCGGTGCCCTGATTCCATGTATTGACAGAAATATGCGTAGTAGGTGGCGTCCGCGCAGAAAAACTTAACGTTGCAAGCTCTGTTGGCAGTATTTCGATATGGGCGTCTTGTATGGTGGAGGGGCTAGCACTTGGACCAGGAGACGCGCGGGAAGGAAAAGGAGGGTCTTCGTCGTTGGCAATGCGTTTTTGGAACCTGGATATCTGAGAGCGGTGCTTTCGGGGAAACTGGGCTTCCAATGCGTCTAAGGCGCTTTGAATAGAAAAGTTTGTGGATTCATCTGAGTCGTCTAGAAAATTACTACCGTCATTACTGAGAAGAAGGTTAGCACGCGGAGCAAGCGAACGAATGACCATCAATAAGCTTACAATGTGGAGAAGATGTCTTGCAACTGGTCATCCTCAGCTAGTGGGTTCCGCACATCGCTGAAGAATCCTTTTGCTGGCGAAATGGACTTTTCGTCCAATATAATGCTGATTGCAGCTCCAACTTCCTTGAAGTTTAGCGTTGCAGGTGGTTTGAGCGTATTCATCTAGGGGGTAAATCGTGGATTTGCTGCTACGTGTAGAGAAATGGTGTAAGATGTTGGTTGATATTAGGAGCGCGGAAGCAGTTATTCAAGGCCAATGAAGTGAGGAGAAGGGAGAGATGGAATTACAGTTGCTTTAGGATAATATTTATTGCCTCGTACATATTTGTGCCCCATAAAATCATTCAGATTCAGAAGGAATAATTATTCTGCAGGAAGTAAAAGATGGAATTTATTTAAATCATTTATTTGAATTTATTAAAAAAGGTACGTGGTTTTGCTTGGCCAAATCGAGCATAGGCATCTGCGGCTTATACCTTAAAATGCGCCTATATCTATTTTGATCTGCACAGCAACGCACGACACAAACGTCATAGACGTCAGATGGAGACGTGATAAAAACCAAGTGTGGCTGCCATGCCCAGAAATACGCTGCATCGCGAACACGTAGGTTACTTGGGCTTGCCGGTTGTAGGCAACTTGTAGCGATAAGTAGACTACAGAAGTGCCTTACCTGACATCTACGTTCGTTTAAGGGACCCGACGAATGTAAAATATGCGTGAGTTTTTTGGGCTCGAGCAAACATGGGCCCATAATCTTCTTGCAGTTTCTGGCTGTTTTTCGGTTCCTAGGTGAGCGATGTCCGTTTCATAAAGGCATGCGTGCACATACTGGCTCTTCAGAAAGAAGGCCGTACGCCAAGAAGCACTACCTTTGACATGTATCTCCTGTCTGGTGCGAGCACTCTTTATCAGCTCAGAACATCTCGGTCCAGTCCCCGGAGCTCATCAGCCTTTGGCCCTATAGCGCTAGGGCTTCCCTAAAAATCCCCCCCTGATTTCTACCACCTCTAGTAAACCACGGCGATAGCAGTTAGATCCATGCATTACCATCGAACTGCACCTGAATGCACTTGTACTTGCAATCACAAACATTGCTACTGCTAAGAAATGTGAAAAAAAAAATCAAGGCGATCGGGCTTAGCGCTGCTCGGGCCTGTGCCGCAGAAAGCACTGGATTTACAAGGGCTTCCATGTAGTCACCGTCGAGCTTTTCTTTCTGTATGCGATCCACCAAGCCATCTCTTCATGAAACACGGCACCGGATCGTTATGTATGGATTGTCAGGGCCTTGATTTTCTGTGAAACCTCTTTGTAAAGCTTGTGACACCTCTAGGGAGTCTTGCAATTGTCCCTTTGAACAGACAACCGCGCTGTTATCCAGTCTGTTCAGCACTTCTTAACCGAGTAACCTCAGTGAACTGCACAGCTAACTCCACATTCTATCACATATTTTATCACACACAACCTCCTGAAATAAAGCTCAAACGCACTGTTGCAAGGCCTCATCGCTGAGCTACTACGGCAGTGTTGCCGACAGATCAAAATGCTTAAATTAGGATTCTTCTATCGGCCTTCTCGCCCCCAGCTCTCTTGAATTCCAGACCCAGCACAACTCTCGGTCTGATCTATAGATCCTTTTGCAGCTGTACCTTGGGAATGCCGAGCGACTTTACACCATCGCCTATGGTCATATCAAACGACATGTTGGTAAACCCGAACTCTCGTACCCTGATATCCCCATTAAACCTTGTTCTTTTTGAAAGCCAAATGAGTGGCAGCTTCTGGAATGTAAACGATCATGAAAGCTTTCCATGGAGCTCAAGCTCAAGCTCTGGCGACTCGAAATTATTTGGCGAGGAAGCTTGCAATCCAGATGTGAGTTGCAAATTGGATCTTCCACGCAGCAAGATCAGAGCCAACAAACGCAAGGCCAGCTATAACAGCTCGGGCAGTACTTCCAGTAGCAATGCTTCTGAATATGATGAATTAATCAAATTTGAAACTCAAGAAAGAGACAATACCAGATGCAGCAGCCAGTGGAGGGAAACAACAGCCCTTTCTGACGAGATGCTTGCAGACATGCCCTTGCTCAAAAGACAATGCAATGATACCAGTAGAATACAATTACAAGCAAGCACCACCTACCTGAAAGTGCTCTACCCTTATACCCAAAATGACAACCACCCAGCAAATGTGTCAGAAGGCAAGCTTTTTCCTGCAAGCATATTTGAATTTGTGGCTTCCTCTAGAAAAATGCTCTTGAACAATGGGGCCTGCCCATACGAGAGCGAGAGTGATAGTAGTTCTGAAAGAGACTTTTGTGAAAGCTTTGCGTTTCACTCTTCTCCATTAAACATGGGTGAGCTATGACTGTGTTTACAAGCATAAATGTTATGATAAGACATCTGCCAGTAGAGGTAGACGTAGCCCGAGGTTTTTCTGTCATAAATTAGTTCTGATATATGGATCTTCGTACGGTTCTCTGTACGGTGTAATGAAATTCGTTATAACAAAAAGCAAAGCTCTGGAATCATCAGGGCCAGCACCAGGGTTGGCCCAGAATGCTTCAGAAATGTCTAATACAAGCCCTGCCTGTGGTAGAGAAGACGAAAATGAGTACACATTGAGTGCATTAATAAATAAGGGACAAACATAAAATAAGCTGTTTTTATTTTTATTTCTTTATTTTTGAATAAAATACTGATTAGACGTCAAGACTCTACCACGAACTCGACCAGTTTTACCAGCCAGAACTTTAACTGTCTCCGATGTTGGTGATGATCAATTGATAATTATCAATTGGTATGTATCAGGCACTGTAGACTATCTGTCCATACGTACTGCCAAAATAAGTCCATTACAGAAATTGCACTTGCAAAGGTTATCGCCAGTCAACAAGCATAAACATCATCTAAGCCGACGGGGCAACTTTGAAGAAATTTTTGTGATTGAGACACTGACAAAAGTCCCTTAACATGAAAAATTCGGTTGCCAATTTGTCAGTTTGTCAGTTTGTCAGTTTGTCAGTTTGTCAGTTTGCTAGATTATTCGTGTGTCGGCTTGTTTGTTTGCCAGTTGGTCGGTTCGTCGGTTGTACTTATACAATGTCCTCAGCAAGTCCATAGGCTATAGCTACATGAGCAGGTCTCGCGGTCAAGATCTTCATAAGATCCATGCTCCTTTGCACAGAATGTACTGGTACCAGGTACCGGCTGTCTATCTTCAAATCAGTTGTTTCAGAGGTAGTCAGCCGTACATTCAGCCTTACTCGATTCCTACCCCCACAAGAATTTATAAGCACAATGAACTACTCTAAACTATTTATTTTTTGAAGAAAAGACTTCGGAATAATAAAATATAATGAAATATAGTACAAAATAGAGCCTGAATAAATAAATAAAAATACAAAAGAAAATGAATAAAAGTGAAAAAAAAAACTCAAGTGAAAGCCCAATCTTTCAATGTTTTTTGTCTCCCGTTTGTTTTGATCGAAGACTCCAGTAGACTTGCCTGCCTGCCCTTGGCCGAAAAAAACGAAAGATGAAAAAGAAATCGTAAAATAAACCGGTACCATCTAGAAAAATTAAAAAGAAAAAAACCCATATAGTAACGAATGTCGTAGAATAAGAGGTGTATGGAGAAAATTGATGAGAAAAAATGGAGGTTAAAAATTCAAATCGGGGTAGAAGTTGCAGAATTGGCGGAAGCGTACTCAGTAAAGGTTCGAGTAGCGGTTCGAGTCAAAGTTGACGGTTCATAGCTATCAGAAGTTAGTAAATCAGTTTCATACCAAGAGCAGACGGAATATTCATTCCAATCAGCAGATTTCAAAGCAATCAGAGCAGGGAAAGAGCTTACAGAAGTGGTTCTTGCAGAAGAAAGGGTCGAGGAAGAAATATCGGAGGTGGTGAGGATGGCAGATGTAATGATAGATGAAGAGTAAGAAGAGCGTGTAGATGTGGCAAAGGTAGTAGAGTTTGTGTAGATGCCTGACATAGAAGAGAAGTAAGATGATGAAGAGGATGCGCTCGGGGAAGAAGTTGTGCTCAATGATAGGGAGGAACTGGAAGGCAGCGAGCTTGTGCTCGATGTCTTGCCACTGCTATAATCAATGGAGGTAGAAATAGTCACCACAGATGTCAAAGTAGTAGTCCTTGGCATCATAGTAGTGAGTGTCTGAGTAGTCTTCAAGCCATCACTTCTTGTATACGTTCTAGTAAGTGTAGAAGTAATATCAACAGTCAGAGTAGGCGTGATAGTAATCACAGTGGTGATGGCAGGCTGTCCACCCGAAGCAGAGATTGTTGAGGTTGTTAGACTAGGCGTGGCACTTGTGGCAGCTGTCGTGTAGAGAGTAGATGTTCTGGTGCCAGAAACAACCAAGGTTTGAGTCGTAAGTGCACCATTGGAAGTAACCGTCGTGACAATAGTGTGGAGGTTGGTCAGTGTGCTTGTAGGAGTGATTGTATCGGTTACTTGCTGTGCAGAAGCAGGAATAGTAGTCACGATAACAACACCACTGCGAGTGTATGTAGTGGTAACATCCTGGGACAAAGTTGAAGTAGGCGCCACAAATGTGGTCTGAGAGTTAGCCAGCAATGTCTGTGTAGAGAGGTTTCCATCCGATCTAGTCACCGTGCGATAAATAGTAGAGTAGTGAGTTGTGGTGTGCGTAGGGGTCACAGTCAAAGTAGTCTGGGAGTTGGCCAGAAGAGTTTGAGTACTAAGCGCTCCATTTGGACTTGTCAACGTGCGGTAGAGAGTTGAGTAGTGGGTTGTTGTGTACGTAGGGGTAACAGTGTAAGTGGTCTGAGAGTTGGCAAGAAGTGTTTGAGTGCTGAGCTGACCGTCAGTTTTGGTCACCGTTCTGACAATGGTGGAGTAATAGGTAGTTGTCGTATCTTCTGAGCTAGTTGCTGAAGGAGACAAAGTAGATGTTGTAGCAGAGTTTGCTACAAGAGTCTGAGTACTGAGCTGGCCGTTGGGCAAAGTAACGGTTGCAACAATAGTGGAGTAAAGTGTCGTAGTAGTGTCTTCTGAACTAGTTGCAGAAGGAGTCAAAGTCCTGGTTGTGCTAGGGTTTGTCAGAAGAGTCTGAGTACTAAGTTGGCCATTAGGCAAAGTAACGGTTGCTACAATTGTGGAGTAGATTGTCGTTGTAGTATCCTGAGAGCTTGAGGCAGTGGGCGCAGTAGTGTACTCGGTGAGTGTGGCATTTCCGTTTGCCAAAAGTGTCCGAGTGATAGTTTCTCCGTCGCTGGTTACGGTTGTGACAATGGTGGAGTATAGTGTGGTCGTAGAGTCAGGGGTAACCGTTACTGGAAGAGCTGTAAGTTGGGGTGTAACAACACTGGTGATAACAGTCCCGCCTCTGGTGAGAGTAGTAGTGATGTCTCCAGTAGGAGTAGCTGTTGTGAAAGACACCTCAGTGGAGTTTCGGTTAACTGTGTACGTTCTGGTCACAGACTGACCATCCACAACCTCGGTGGTAGTAATTGTTTGAAGATTCACATCTGTGCTAGTAGGAGTGACAGTGACTACTCCTGGGGTTGCAGAGATGGTACTTGTAATAACAACACCGTTGCGAGTAATGACAGTAGTGGTATCTTCAGTGGGTTCTGCAGTTGTCAAAGAAGTTTGAGTTGAGTCCCGGTTAACTGTGTACGTTCTGGTCACAGACTGGCCATCTACAACCTCAGTAGTAGTGATTGTCTGAAGGTTGACACTTGTGCTAGTAGGAGTTTCAGTGACAACTCCGGGAGTTCCAGATACAGTTGATGTTATGACGACCCCATTGCGTGTGATGACTGTAGTGAAGTCTATGACAGAAGCAGAAGTAGTAGCAGTGCTGGCTTGTGTTGGGCTGACGCTGACAACGTATGTCGCACTAACAATTTCACCGTTTGAGGATTCAGTAGCAATCACGGTCGAAAGAGCGGGAGTGCTAGTAGCAGTAGTAGTGGCTTGCGTAGGGTCAACGCTAACAACGTATGTCTCAGTGACAATTTCACCGTTAGAGGAGCCGGTAGCAATCAGGGTTGAAAGAATGGGAGTGCCGCTTGAAGTTTCTGTTTCAGATAGAGTCTGTGTGACTGCAACGCCATCAATAGTAATAGTGATAACTCTGCAGACGGGGCAGGAAGAGGTCTCTGAGATGCTAGAAGTGACAGGGGAGGTAGATCCAACAACGGAGCCACTAGTAGTAACTTCCTCAGTGGATTTACTACTAGAGGATTCCGTGGAGGCTCCTGCGGTAACAGTAGCAGTGATGGCAGTAGCAGTGGACTCATATGTTTTGCCTTCAGACTCAATGGTAGAGACAATGGTCTCAACACTCGAACTAGATGCGACCTCAGCAGCCTTAGTAGTGTATGTAGCGGTGGACTTCAACGTTGTACCTTCAGATACAACAGTGTGGACGGAAGTGACAACACTTGGTTCAACAACAATACTTTCAACAGCTTTGGTAGTGTAGGTAGCAGTGGATTTCAGCGTCGTGCCCTCAGACACAACAGTTTGGACAGAAGTGACAACGCTTGGTGTGACGATACTCTCGGCATCTTTAGTGGACAACGTAACAGTGATAGGCTCGGGAGTAGATGTCTTGATTTCGGTGATAGCAGAGTTGGAGGTTGTCTTGACTGTTGTGACTAGCGAGGCCGGAGGAGTACTAACGATGATCTCAACGACTTTGGAAGATGAAGTAGTAGCAGCAACAGATGTAACAACAGGGCTATAGTATTTCGTGGATACTACTTGCGAAACGATGGTCCCAGCAGAATTTTCGATGGTGGTCACATATGTAGAACATTTGTTGCAGGGCGTAGACACAGAAACAAAGCTAGTAGTGACGGTTGATTGAATTTCTTGGGTAGTCTTCGAGACCGATCCAGTAAACGTGGTAGAGTCTCCAACATGAACAGTGACTGTGTTGTCGCCGCTTCCATCGGCATCTACCACGGGATAAGAGGATCGAGAAGAAGTTGGCGCTACGCAGTAGTCACCTTCAACTGTCACGGTCGAAGTAATATGATCGGGGTCGACCCAGGAAACACTTGGGCGATTGACAACGACTGGATAAACAATATCAGGATTGTCGGAAGATATGGGTGCAGGCATTGGTATAGCATTTGTCGTTCCCAAAAATGACAAGTAGAAAAGAGCCAGGGATCTGGCCTTTACCGAAGTCAATATCATTGTGAGAGGGAGAAGGTCGCTTTTCGAAGTTTTAACTTATAGCACAAGACTAGAAAAAAACAGGGCTTGAGCAAGTTAGAATGTGTAGCTGATATGCCTCAGGTCTCAACTTACTTTTAGAAGGATTCTGAGCTGATCTGAGAGCGTTGAACTGTGCTCTTTGAGATTTTGTCTTGACGATGAACGGTATAGCTTGGAAGTGAAGAAGGATGTAAGATGTCGAATTAATTTCAAACTCCTCGAGAAATCATGCTATTATATATATTTCCGAATTTTTAAAAGATGGCGAGTGTCTGATTGAAGAAACTTGCGTATGTCTCCAAGGCCAAGAGTCAAAATAGCGCCCAAGACGATGGCTGGGTAGGCCATTTAGGCAAGTTTGTTCAAAGAAGCTCTTTGTTGAAGGTTCAGAAAGTCGGCTTTACGCACGAAAAAGCAATTCTTCCAATGTTGAAAGATTTGACAAGCTTGACATGTTTACTATGGATCTTTAGCCTTACTTCGATGTTTTCATTTTCAACTCTATTCAGGATCTGCATCCGCGTACAGACTCAATTCAGAAAATAAGATTTAAGCTCATGGCTGGGTGGACCAATTGTCCCAAAGCGGGCAAGCGCGCCCGGTTCTTCCTCCCATGGGGATGCTCGAAATCAACGCAAAGCCCCAGTCTGCCCTGGCACTCACATACAAATGTCCACTCTCTCGGGACGTGAGAACGCGAACTACGCGAGAGTTCAAATAGTAGTACGCCAATAGAGGGTTTTTGGCCATTACATTCTGCCATGAGCTCTCAAACAGCATCAATAAAAATAAAACTGTTTACTCTAGACGTGATTTACGAGGGTTCTTGGCCATAAAACGGTGGCTGGAAGAACAAGAGAAAAATTGTGGGCTAGGGTACTATCTTTTGAATCTGTCGCCGCGTTTTGGGCAGCGGGGCTTTTCCCAAACAGGAAATGGCGGGTGCGGTCAATGTTTACTTTTTGAACATCCATTTATTTCATGGATTCCATAGTCTTGAAAGTTTAAAGTTTTGCCTTTTGCTGGAGGCATCCCAAACTCTAGAGCTGCAATGCCTCTCTGAATGGATGGGTGCGTGCCTTTTGAGTCAGTCAACGGATCGCTTGTCCTCTATCAGAAAGCCTTTCAGCTTTCCGTGCCACAAGAGCCTTACACATGCCGACCTTGTCAACGCATATAGCTACCGTTGACATCTCATCAGCTCTATCTATGGCCATGATTTCCTTGTTCGCGGTCTGTGTGACTATTACGTACGCGTGTATCATCGGCTTTTAATCACGTCACAATCACACAAATAAAGTATGGAAAATTCCAAATTACCTATGGCGGGACACGAGTCTCTCTGTTCACATTGTACTTTGCCTCTACTCAATTCGAACGGCAATTGGCTATTACGGATTAACCTTGACTGGGCATGATTGCGATCGCGTCAACTCGCCGTTTTTAATTTGCAAACTCTGCCCAGCCTGCAACTGAATGGATCCGCTGCTACCTCACAGGCTCGGGGTACATGTGTTTATTTTGATTCATAGTGATTTTCTATCGTAACTCTCGTAAGATTGTAACAGGCCTAAGAGATGTAGCCCAGAAGTCTCTGGCTTAGTCCTACTTTTCCTATTTTAATCGTGATCTAATGGTAAATGAACTTATTGTTAAATTTTGACACAAATCTTGTTTTCAAGCTTTGCATGGCCTGTAATCTGAAGCTTGATGCTATCCTATTGGTAAGCTAACTTTCTGCACGTTGTTTTCAGCCTCTCCAATATTTTGGACTAGAGTCGATGGCCTCCCGAAGGCGGAAGGCTCAAAATAGTTCTTAGAAATTACTTTAAACTTTCATTCCGGCCCAAACGAGACTTTTTGGGCCTCGCATGCATGCTTAATGACCATTTCGTGCAGAAACAAATACCGTTGAAGCCAATTTGTTAAAAAACGTCAGAGTTCTGTACATTTGAGGGTTGGCATTAAGTAAGGAAATACACGAATATGTTTGGTTATTACTGGACATCCTCTCCCTCAAAAGCCGATTGAGTCCAATCACCGCGACTGCTATTATTGCAGCGCCAGTACAACATGCTATAGCAATCGTCTACAGTAGACTGCAATTATTCGGCCGCAGCCACGTATCAGGTCTCTGTAGAGTCTACCCTACGTAGTCTACTTCGTTCTTCATGACGTATGTCTTGTTTATCTGAAAGCGTAAATCTTGGCTGTGTCGTGGTGGGGCTACCCTGTTCTTGCTTAAAACCTTAGTTTATTGTCGATAGGTTCATGCCCTGAAAGCTTATACTTTGGAACGGGCGGTATCTGTGGTTTTTGGCCAGCCGATTACAACTTTTAATGGTCAGTTAACTGTTTATGAAAGGCCCAATTAAGAGGGTTGTATAACTGCACAGCAGTTTGAATGACATATTACGGGATATCAGCGTTGTACATATCTCGTAATTGCGACTGGTATAGTAGACTGTGTTGCGTAACAAGCCTGCTAGTGTTCTTGGAGATGAATGCCATACCTCAACAAAATGAATCGTAGTGTCATGCCTCTTTACTGATAGTATCATTGCTATGTCCAATTTTCATGTGCCAATATGAAACTTAGAGTACAAGAATCTAGAGTTTTAATGGGCTTTAGAGTAGATCATCTCATGCTTTTTCTGAAATATCCCGCAAATCAAACGTCTTGGGCCTATCAGTTCCACTGTCTCTATCGATTAACAGGCAGAAGTTTTACCAAATTTGCACATTGAGAAAAACTTACCTATGAAATGAAGAGTTTATGTTCTATTTGAGAACGAGATGTTATTATAGTAGAGCCAAAATACCAAACTTACCAAGCCAACCTCCCTCAAATATATCTTAAGTTTAAAACCCACTAGTTAGCCGGAAGCGAGTGAGGTGTACCCGTACATGTTCAGTCTTCGATGAATTCTTTATATTAAAACCCACTGGCTAGCCGTAAACAAATTGAAATGAACCAGTTTTATTCAACGTAGTGAGACATTCTCTAAATACAGAAGATGTTTAACTCTGTAGTTCAACATGCGGGGACGCGAGAAATCTGGGAGGCTTGGGGTTGGCCATTTATAGGGTCCAATGATACCTCATGAGGATCGTTGGTAAAAGCGGGCTCAAGAAACAGTAAGCACAGTTCCGGTGAGCTTGACAAAAACCCGGAGGCTAGAGTGAGCTATAAGAATAGCTGGTACGGGTGGACTCTTTGAATCTTAAGTACTCTGCCCTAGTACATCTTTGGCGAGAAACGTCTTTCAAAAGTATTTTGGTAACAGTTGGCTATGACAAGCATCAGTACTTCTGAAAATGACTATCAATATCATCCACTCAGAAATCATGGGTCATCAGAAAATGTTGCAATTGAGATCAAATAGGGCAATCTGGCAGAGCGTGTCATAATTTAGTAAATTTTTTTGGTTTAATCTAGCCCAAGGCGTCAAGACCAAATCTAAACCTAAAGACGTTCATTATGCAGTTATGTAAACCTCTCCAGACTTGACACAGTAATTTAAGTAATATATAAAATAGTACGAGCTGCTTGACACACCCAAAGGGCATTGTCTTAGAAATCACAGTTGATATAGTTTTCAATCAACAGTTTTGGATCTTTTAAAGCTGTTGAATGTAGGCGTTTGTATAATCGGATAATCTGGCAAAACTGAGACTAATAATACGATATGTAATGTAGAAAAATGTGTGCCATGTCAAGTAATGGTAACAGAAATATTAGGATCAAAAGGAGAGTATCGCCTTTACAATTTGAGTAATCGTTATGAAGATACAACAGCTGATTCAAGCAATGGGTAAATTTCTATGGTGCTATATGGCTCTCCACTTATTATACAAGCACGGCTGAGAAAAAAAAAACAGGTCAAATAAGGAATCTGCTAGACGTTAGCAGTTTCCTCTCAATAACTGAGTAACCCAACAATTCACTAACTCAATAACGTAGCGCGGAAATTGCAAGCCGTTTAAAAACTGTGCCAAAATGGCGATTTTCTCAAGGGATTCACGGTCGTCCCTGCCTGGATTTCTGAACGGATGTTTAACTCCCAAGGTGTGTACTTCTTATCTCATACTGAACAATTGTAAAGCTGAATTTAAGCTTGGGTGTTTAGATTTAAATGAGCCCTTTCGCTCCTTGCTATCTGTCACACCTTTCGTTTCTCATTTTTCATACAGCTCTTAGCACCCAGCTCCTCACTTTGAAAGGCTCTGTTCATTGTTGCTGCCAGTTTCTAGCTCTGAATCACCATCAAAGTTGTACCTTCTAGTGTTCTTATGCATCTTGCCACTCTCTCCTGCAGGTTACCGCATTCAGAGACTTAACTTTAGATTCCAGAACCAGCTGATATAGAGTAGGAGGCCTTGATCATGGGCTCTGCAGTTATCTCAGTTATCTCAGAGGACTTGAACGGTATAATCCTCACTCTTGCATCCTCCTTCGCGTGTGTACTCGGATCTCTTGTAATCTGCTCAGATGTTGTTTGGCGCTCAGTTTTTCCTAGCAGCAACTTTGACCTCAACAACAACCAGGCGTTCCTGGTATGCAGCTTAGCCCTGTCAAGCGGCGTCCTCATATACACGTCCATGTATAAACTTCTGCCGGAAGCTATGGAGTTTTTTAGGCAAACAAACGTGGTGAGCAAGTCACATGGAAAGGCCCAGATACTCATGATTGTGACCTATCTGGCGGGGGTCTCCATCTGCGCAATTATTAACTCGCTGGTTCACGCGTTCACTACGAGAAGCGTGGTTCAATGCGCACATGACGGAAATTCGCATCAACATCTTGAGCATGGTATTGACGGCTCTGAAGAGACGGAACTTGTTAGACCAAGTACTCCAATATCGCAACTCTCACAGACTTCTAACGTCGAAGAAGATGAAGAAGTTGCTGCTGGAACCAGTTTTTTCTGGGCTTTCCTGAGAAAGAAAACTGGCAAAGCTTTTGATATTGAAAGTGACCATGAAGCGCAGTCGCATTCTAAGACAAAAACAAGCGCACCTTCTTCCACTAGCATTAGCATCGAAGAAACTGTGCCGCTAATTTCTGACAACGATACGGTAAAGAGCTATGGCTCTCTTAACTCTGCACAGAAAAACGGCACACATAACATCCATCCCTCAATTGAAAGTTCTTCTAGGCAATCACATCTTTTTTCAATTGGTCTCCAGACAGCTATTGCCATATCCGTGCACAAAGTTCCAGAAGGGTTTCTCACATTTGCTACATCGCACGCCGACCGCTCTCTCGGGGTTTCCGTATTTGTAGCACTGGCAATCCACAACATTTCTGAAGGGTTTACTATAGCATTTCCAATGTTTCTAGCTTTCGGTTCCAGAAGTATAGCTATCGCAGCTGCATTTGCATTGGGTGGGCTTTCGCAGCCGTTTGGAGCATTACTTGCATGGGCACTGTTCAAGACTGGCATAATACCTGGAAAAGGCTTAACTGGCGGTGCAGATGATGGGCTTGATCAAAAAGCCCAGCTCGTGTTTGGAATAATAGTAAGTGTTACTGCTGGGTTTTTGAGCATTATTGGATTTCAGATGTATGGAACGGCAGTCTCCCTTGGAGGAAAACAGCATGTAACGCTTGCCTGGGTGTTTATAGGCATCGCCATTGTTGGATTGGGCTCAAGCTTGACGGGGCTATGAAATCTAATATTTTTGCGCAAGTGAAAATTAATTAACGATGATCTACCAAGTACTTTAAAATTTGAACTAATAAATGAATGAATCTTAAAAAAGACAATAGTGAAAGGTACTATTTCTGGCCTCTGCCGAGACAGACTAATAAATAAACATTGAGAACAGATATGAATAACCAAACAAGGACGCCAGTAATCGTTGTTACCCAGTTGTTTTTGAAGCTCACCGGTTGGGTTGGTACAGGACCAGCACGCTGATTTACCGTTGAGGTTACTTTTTCTGGCTCATCATCAAGATCAGGTAGCTCCGTTTCCGCGTGTATAAGAATTTCACCCTCAGGTCTTACTACTCGAGCGTGTTGGTTGTTTGGCGATGCACCAGAGCTGCTATCACTTCTCGTACTGAAGCCATCGCTGTCGTCATCAATTTCATCGTTACTGCTAGCACTTTCAGCGTTGGCAGCGTTGGCTCGTATCGTCATAATTGAGCTTTTGCACGTAAAATAAATTAGCGGCGCGACGAGAAATGGAAGTAAAATACTCAGCGCAACCTGGCTTGCATTTAGGGTTGCGTTCAGGCCCTTGCGTCCTACGGCACCTGCAACGATAACACACGGAACAATAGCGATGCTTCGGGTGACGATACGGCGCAGCCAGGGTCGTATAGTCCAGTTCAAGTAGCCTTCAGAAACGATCTGGCCAGCAATGGTACAAATAATACCAGCAGACTGACCTGAAAATAGCAAGGCAAGCATGAATATTGTGCCGGCGGCGCTGGAGAGAAGATCTGAGAGTGTGTCGTGAATAGAGTAGAGATCAGCGGTTTTGGCATCTGGCGAACCGTACATAGTTGCACCTGCAACAATAAGAATTGCTGAGTTCACGAACAGCGCAAATGTGAATAACGAGACTGATAGCTCAATGACTGAAAATTTTAGCGCGTAATTGATGGCGGGAACACTGGGGCGATACATTTCGTAGAACCCATCTTCGATGTCGTTTTGTGTCTCTTTTTCAATGTTACCGTGTTTGAGATCATAATCTAGTAGACGTGGCTTAACGATAGCAGATCCGAGGTACAGCGAGTGAGGCATGACTGTAGCGCCCAGAATTCCACACGCTGAATAGAGTGCATTGCCTTCAACAAGATGATTGCTAGGCAAGTATCCCCTTAAAACTTCACCTACGGGAACGGCAGGAATACGTGACAGCATGACGGCAAAACAGACAACAACCCCCATGACCAAGGCGGCAACTCCGTACTCAAAAACGTAGACAATGCTCATAGAGTTGCCTGGCTTATGGGCCATGAGGACCAGCAAGACATCAATAATTGTTATAAACACACCGGCAATCAGGGGAATTCTTAGCAAAATGTTCAGGGCAATTGCTGTTCCAATCACTTCGGCTATATCTGTGCAAATGATCGCAATTTCTGCGAGAATATAAAGAAACACGTTGACCCATAATGGCAATTCATCTCGGCTAATTTGAGCTAAATCGCGCCCGCTCACTGTTCCCAATTTCACAGCCAAAGATTGCAAGAAGACAGCAATGCAGTTTGAGAGCAGTACAACGAAAAGGAGGGAGAATCGGAACTCAGCACCGGCAGCTACATCTGTCGAATAGTTGCCAGGGTCCATATAAGCTACCGAGATCATAAATCCAGGACCAATGAATTTTCCATACTCTTTCATAAATGAAATGACGCTACTGACAGAATTTCGGACAAACCCTTTGGAGGATCTATCTACCGGCGGCTGGTCATTCAAGCTCTGTAAACTGGGTGACGTAGATTTTCTTTGCTTGAGACCACGAAAGGGGTTTTTAGCCCATGATGCTATCTTTTGTCGTTTCGAAGGCACAACCTCGTTAAGCTCGAAGCAAGTTTCTTGGGGCCCTTTTAGGAATTCGGCATGCGATTCTATCGTTTCGCTTTTTCGTCTGTTCTTCTGCGAGCTACCAGTTGTCACAGGCTCAACGCCGGACGATGCATCTGAAAAGGCGCGTGTTGACCCGTGTATTTTGTGGATATCAGAGTTGTGCGACGGGAAAGCGCCTGGTTCGACTGGCGATTGTTTAGGGTCGCCTTTTTCTAAATTAATCATGGTGGTGAATCAAAATAGGACTGTATGCGTGGTAAAGAAACGCTGTGCCTAAAATACAAAACGCAAAGATAGAATTCTATATTGTATATCTTCCAAGAGTATTCAAGAATTGGTCGGATGAAGAAAAATAAAATCTATGAATTTTCTCATCAAGTTCCTACTTGAAGGCTTTATTTAAAGAGAGAAAAAATGTTCTCGTCTGTTTGGAATTTATGGAATATGCGTAAAACGAGAAAAAAACGAAATGAGTTTTTGGCCTCTGAGACGAGACTGCGCCGATATTTTAATTGCGATTTATGCCAATGTCTTTCACCCAAGCCTTGAAAGAGACAAGCATGTGAGAGTGAAAGCGCTTGAGATACATACGTAGAAGAGCTTTAGGCTACCGCTGCACTAGTTCACTGGTACGATCGATACATAAACTGCGGTTCTGGGGATATAAGCATTATAGATCGTACGGATTCTTCTAATTGAATTTTTGAATGTCGGAACGCTTGCAATATACATTTTTCTTGGCAAATTCTGTGCAGGAATGAATCTAATCTCGATTATCTGGTAGTATAGCTAAGTTTAGCCTATGTCTTGGGCAATAATAAATTCTGCAGCAGAACAGTAGCGGATTCAAGTAGTATTTTGCCGTAAAGAAGGCTTGTTTTAGCAATTATAGCATCACAAGTGCAAACAGCATGTACAAGCTAGACTATGGCCAGATAGAGGTATAGAGTGTATGAGCACATCGGGCTTACTTCTTGATGCCCTAGAGGCTGTACAGTATGGAACAACAGCAATTTGACGATTTTCTAGCTCTGGTAGGCTTGGGTTTAGCGGCACTCATGTCCCAAGTTTCGAAGATACACCGAATCGGATATAGCATACCTGCACACCCAGAACCATGCAATTGAAGGCACCAGTATGCGCAGCTAGTCCACACGTTCGAGGGCGAGAGCTCTCCCTTTTTTCAAAAAGCCTCGCTTACACTTTTTCTATCTCACGAACGTATAATGTAGGCAGACAGGCATCTTGCTTAAGCTTGAGCATCTACTTGGCAAAAAACTTTTCTCGTACCTGAAGTCAAAAAGGCTGTATACGTCATACATGGTGCAACAGTAGTCCACTGTGCGAGCTTAGGTACTCAATAGCCCGGGATCTTATACCTTCTGTAGGCAACTGTAGACAGCTGCACCCTCCCTGAAACTTGGCGGCAACTACTGCGTTGCGGTTTAGAGCCCTAACCTAATCCTTACCCTACTTTGACAGCAAGTTGTGATTGGCCAGACGTAGTTTTCACGACTGTCATAGGAGGGATTCCTCACTCGATTGATTTGATGTATCATTGGCATAGCAATTGATCTTGATTTTGATCGTGGTCTTAATATCATCACTGGGTCAGAGATTTGGCTTTGTGTTGATGGCGTAAACAACTACTTTATTGAGAAAATCGTTGTGTTGAGTTGAGTTGGATCTAGCGAATGAATTCTGACCTTACCAATTTCTACCACATTCACTTTCAGATTTTTTACGCTTCAACCATATCAATCATGCTCTCCATCGCTCAGAAAGCCAGCACAAGGCCATTGCTTTCATCACGCCCTGCAAATGTTGGAAGGACGTTTGTATCCGTATGTTTTGCGTTTACTTTTGTTTCCTATCTTTTGACCACTCGATTCGCGGTGCTAATTTCATGAATAGACTCGACGGGTTGGTGCATCCCCAATGGTCTTTGAAGGAAAGCCATTGCAGCCCAAGGCTGCAGTTTTCGAAGGCAAGACTTTAAAGACTGCTGTCCCTATTGCTGCTCCTGCCGCCCCAGTTGCTCCTGCTGCTCCTGCTATTCCTGTTGCCCCCAAGAAAAAGACACACCGGTTCCGCAATTTCATTTTGACAACCTTGACTCTCGGGTCTGTACTGTATGGAGCTGGCGCGTATTACGCCTTGCAAAACGACGACGTTCATGACTACTTTGTAGACTACGTACCCCTAGGAGACCATTTGATTGCTTTTATTGAGGACCGGCGGTTCAGACAGCGATTTAGCTCGCTTTCGCAAGTGAGTCAGTCCAACGGAGCCAGAAAGCCAGCCGGGCTAGAGAGCGTAAGAATTTCTAAGTCTGGTGCAACTTGGAAGACTATTGAAGACCCTGTCACCAAGTCTGGTCCTCATTTGTCTGCCACTAAAAAGGAGATCAAGGAAACACCTGCGCCTGTGTCAGCTAAAGCTGCCAAGGCTCTTCCTTTGATTCCTATCCCCAGTAACGCAGATGGATATGTTCTCAGCTCTGTAAAGTTGCTGAACGAGTTCATTGAGTCAATCAACAATTCCACTCAGTCCAGTGACCAGATTGACAAAATCTCTAAAGAAATTGCTAACCTAGGAAAGTCGATTTCAGAAATCAAAGACTCTTACAAGGTTGAGTTGACTGAAAAGATCAAGGCCGAAGCCGCCAAGGTGGACAATGTTGTTGTAGATAGGACTAACAAACTGAGAGACGCTGTTGAAGCTCAAGAAGAAAAGTGGACTCGCGAGTTTCACGAGGAACAAAAGCGACTCCTTGCAAGCTACAACGAACGACTCAAGAACGAAATTGAAGCATCTGAAAAGGTGATTTCTACACATGCCAATAACCAGCTTCTTGCAGTACACGCCGAGCGCGAAAAGCAGTTTGCGGCTGAAATTACCAAGCGTGTTGAGGAGGAGCGCGATGGACGATTGGCCCATCTGGAGAAGCTGGCCTCTACGTTATCTGAAATTGAAGAGCTTGCAGTCAAGGCCGATAAGGTTATTCTGGAGTCAGACAATGCTGCACAGTTACACATTGCAGTTGGCCGCCTGAGAACCGTTTTGAATAGTGACAAGCCAATTGCTTTGGGTCCCTATATCGAGGCAATCAGAAAGACCGCGGGGTCTGATCCCCTTTTAAAGGCTGCCCTTGACGGAATCCCCGCCGATGTTTATGACCAGGGCGTCCTGACACCCGCGCAGCTTGCTGCGCGATTCCACCTGTTGGAGCCCGAAATCCGCAAGGCCAGTCTTTTACCTCCCAACGCGGGAGTGGCAGGCCATATTGGGTCAATAATTTTTTCCAAATTGTTGTGGACCAAGAGCGGCAGCTCTAGTACGGGTAGCGATGATGTGGAAAGCGTTTTGTCGCGTGCGGACACTGCTCTCTCAGAGGGCCGAATTGTTGATGCGGTTGGCGAGGTCAATACATTAAAGGGATGGCCTAAGCGACTGGCGCACGACTGGTTAGTTGAGGGGCGCAAGCGCAGTGAAGTTGATTTTCTTGCGGAAGTTCTTGCTGAAGAAGGCAAGCTTTGGGGGCTTGAGATCTAAAAAGGAGTAAGTCGTAGTACAAGTATGTCATATTGTACCCTTCTACGATTTGCCAGACATCTCTACCTGAATTCTAAATAGCTATAGATAAAAACTAGTAGATAACGCTTGAGCAATAAGAAGTCAAAGTGATCTGTCAAAACCTCAAAATACGGCTGTTCTCAGTACACAGTGTACAAAGAGTATCCAAGAAGAGTAAAACAGTGACAAGCTGGAAGGTTGAAGGGCGAGAAAGTCTACTGGTAGGGAATCTCAGGAAGGTTGGGAAAAGACTCTTTTAAAGCCTTCTATCGAAGGTTTCTTGACTGAGAAGAAATAAATAAAATAAAAAATAAATAAAAAGATTTTTGTTCCGTGACACTTTTCTTTTTTGGCATAATAAAAGCCATTAAATGGTGTAAAATAATATTTTAAATTCATATGTAGACAGACGCTCATGGTATGCTGGGCTATAGCTGTGGTATAATATAAATTTCCTCTCTTTTCTATTTTTTTGTTCATCCTCTTCCTCTTCCTCTTCCTCTTCCTCTTCCTCTTCTTCTTCCTCTTCCTCTTCTTCTTCTTCTTCCTCTTCTTCTTCTTTAATTTATCACCATCTTCTTCCTGTTCTAATTATCTCGTTCTTCAATATTTTCTTCCTCATCTTCTACTCTTTATTTCACGTCACTTCCTCCAGCCTACCAAGCCTCCAGCACTATTTGTGCCTCCGTGTTTTATACCTTTTCATTGCTGTGCGCTCTCCGTTTAGCATTTTAATCTCTGGATACCGGCCTTTTCCCTAACAGTTTCAAAAGTCTAAAAGCTTTCTTTGAACCAAACAGCGTCCTCCAACTGAAACTCTACTTGGTTGGTTCTCTCTAAGCTTTTTCAACTAAGATTTTTGTTGTTCTTCTTCTTTCTCGAATTCTTCTCTATAAATCCCTTCCATTCCCTGTCTTAAACCGCTGCTCCATACCATTCTCAGGCACTCTGCACCAAAACGACCAATCGATCATGCTCATAGAACTAACTACGGTATAAATATTCTCTCTTACTCTATCTGACACTCGAATAAATACTGAACCGTCCTTCACCTCTCCCTCACCCACTCGAGCCCCAAAATGAACGATTCTCCAATCTCACGCCAACTTCTCATTCACCATCACCATCAACACCCCCCGCTTAATTCTATTTTGTCCACTTCTCCCTCTACCGCCCTCTCAAACCCTTCATCTAATTCCTCTAAAACCATTCCCACAACCACATCCCTCTCTAAAAACCCACACATATCCAAACATGACCCCCAGGACTCGGCAGTCTACGTAGTTTCAGAGGTCTCTGAGACCTCTGAAGCATCCCTTTCTACCGCCTCTACGGTCTCTGCCGTCTCCCCTACTTCTCCGGCTCCTCCATGCTCTGCCGAGACCTCTAACATAGCCGCTCCCGCGTCATTGTCCTCAGACAGTGATCCGGCAATGACAGCCCTCAACGGTGTCGACACCGACCTGTCACGAAAAGTGCAACAAGACCTCAGTGATGGTATGTATTCTAGTTCATGCGCTGTTTTTTTGACTTCTGTTTTAGTGGCAGATTACAAAGCGCTTACCCACTCAGAACTAACCTTTTCCTTTTTTGTCCAGATTCAAGTGCAGCCGCACATGTCGCCCAAAAAGACGGGGTCCATGACGACCATCTGTCAGCCAAGTACAGCAGCCAGAACAGCAACGGAGTGTGCATGCGTGCAGCGGCAGATAGTGGGAACGACGGCAACGGCAATGCCATCATGAATGCAGTAAACTATGAGGATATCAATGACCCGGCCCGAATCAGAGATCTGCAAGAAAAGGCAGCAGAAGAATACAAGCAGCTCGCGCAGTCCCTGGCGCGCGCTAAAGCTTCGCGAATTACAAACGTACTCAACGCCTTGCGCAAAGGCAAACGAGTCGCCTTGTTTGACAATGTATACAGTGCACAGGACAATATTGACAAAAAACGAAAGACACTACCCACTCAGCGACTAGCTCTACACACGGCTATGGTCAAGAGGGTGACCCAGGGCGAAAAATTCAACATCTGGATGCAGTTTAATTATGATAAAGAGCAGCTGCGCCAGAAACTCATTAAACAAGTTGATGAGCAAATCGCCCAGCTCAACCACGAATATGCAAAAGGCCCGATAACAAAGCCGTCTCTTAGCATGCCCGACCAAATTAAAAACTATCGTAAAATCGCTGCAAACATTGGTCAGAGTCCTATAGTCACCTCGCTAGCTGACGACCAAGTTGACAGCGACTTGAGCCTAATCAGGTCTGGCGGCACAAAACTTTCATCTCCTTCGCCAGAACCTCCAGATGTGGACGAATCTCACAATCTCAACATTCTGGCAGAATACTCTGCAAACTCTCTCGCCGACATTTGCCATAAGGAAGAGAAGCAAGCAGCCAAAAACGGACCTAATGTTGGCACGCAGGAAACTACACCATCGAAGCACTCCATCATCAACCTCATTTCTCCGCCCAGCACATCAAAGTCATTTTCCGTGAACAATTTAATAACACATTCAGAGCAGCCTCCTACCTCCGACCCTAAAAGCACCCTTATAATGTTTGAATACGATCAAGACAGATCGTCGGAGCAACCATCCGCTTTGGTGCATGCTCTCAAACGTGCTGGTGATCCTGAAATACCTTTTGCAAAACGGCAAAAACCTGACGATTCAAACGTTCAGGGCCAGCTGACACCTGCCGATGGTCCTGGTGCCGCGAGTAGCTCAAACAAAAATATCCAACCTACGCTTCTCCCGCCCATTGCAGAATATGTTCGCGAAGACCATGTGAGTCAACAGCAAGCAGAGTGGCAGCAACAGCAACAGCAACAGCAACAGCAACAGCAACAGCAACAGCAACAGCAACAGCAACAGCAACAGCAACAGCAACAGCAACAGCAACAGCAACAGCAACAGCAACAGCAACAACAGCAGCGAGAGCAAGATGAATGGAACATGCGAAGAGAGCAAGATGAGCGGTTGCAGCGCCAGCAAGAAATGGAAATGCGGCAGCGAGAAGACTCTCAGTATGCGTCTTACAATAACCAAAGGTATGCAGGGCCTCCACAGCCAAATTACCAGTACGCTCCTTACAACTCTTATCCAAACCCACAGCTACCTCCTATTCAACCGTCAGACTCTTCTGCCACCCAGTACAGCAGCTACCCTCCGCAGCCTTACAGAAATCAATATCCATATCAATCTTACCAGTCTCAGCCTAGGCCAGCACCGTTTTATCCCATGCCGCAGCATCATCCACATTCACATCAGGCACCATTACAGGCTCCTCTACAACCAACTTATGGTCAATATCCTCCACCTCCTCCTGCTTTTAACGCCTACAATGGAGCGCCACCCCAGGCACCTTACCCCTATCCTTATGCTTCACAGTATAGTCGGTAGACCCAATTCAAGTACAAAATTAGTTTTGTATAATGGAATGCATCTTGGGCTTGTGCCAAACTCGTTCGTAGTAACAGCATCAATTACTGCTTGCCTTGTAGTCTCAGCATTATTCCGTAGGCGCCACGCCGCGACTTGCCTTTTACCGCCTTGTTTCTTGTTTCACGCTATACCTTCTTGTTTTAGCAGGAAGGTTAGCTATAAGGTTACGATGATGACAATGTTTAGGTTTATCGATGAAAATCACAAAAGTCCCAACCCACAAGTTCTCCCAGGTTCTTTTTCTTTTGGTTTTTGTAGCACCATTGATTTTGATTCTGATCTTCTCAATCTATTTTTCTTACCTTTTGCACAATCCATCAGTAAGCTCCCATCTTCTCATAATGGCCGACTCATCACAAGACCTGATTGCGGAGTTTATTAATGTCACGGGCTCTGACGCAGAGTCTGCTGCTAGTTACCTTGCCGTCGCCGACAATGACCTGGGAACTGCTATAACCTTGTACCTGGAGTCTGGCGGCGCGTCTCTTCAAAGCCAGTACTCTGCCCGCGAACCGGAGCGTTCATCGAGTGGTGGCCCACGAGATGCGCAAGGCGAGGAAGACGATGCCGCGTTGTCACGCCGGTTACAGCAGGAGGAATATCAAGAAAGCGGCGGCGAACCCCATGTCCGTGAAGCCATTGCGCCCGTAGTAGAGACACTTGTGGACCCAGAATACAGCAACTTTGGTTCAAGAGGGCGGCCAAGTATATTCAACCAGTATGCGATGCCGCCTGCCTCAATAAGGCGACCTCAAAATGCGTTTGAGGACGAAGAAGGTGGGAACTCTAGTAGTAACGACGACAGCGAAATCGAAATCATAAATACGGCGTCAGGGTATAGAGCGCGTCGCAGAAGCGAGCGCGAAAGCAGGGCCACAAGCAGCGGAGGCAGATCAGATCCATTTGATCTTGAAATGACCACGGGACTCAGTAACATGACGCCTGCGCAGTCTCGTCTTGCAAGGATTTTCCAGCCTCCCTTTGCCTTGATTCAGGATCTGGATTTAGAGACGGTAAGTCAACATTGATGTCAAGTTTCACGCGCTAACTACTTTTAGGCCAAAGACCAGGGCCGGGAAGAAAAAAAATGGCTGTTGGTCAATATTCAAGATGTGCGGGAGTTCCGGTGCCAGGTGTTGAACCGCGACATTTGGTCTAATCAGCGCGTGGCGCAAGTGGTTCGAGACAATTTTGTATTTTTACAGTACAACAAAGAATCAGAAGAAGGCGAGCAGTTCAAAAACTTTTACCCGTTTGAAGAGTATCCTTATGTGGGTATTCTTGATCCACGGACGGGCGAGCAAGTGCGTCACTGGGAAAATCCACCGACAGTGGTCGAAGAGTTTGCAGGCGACCTCCGAGAGTTTTTAAGCACATTCAGTTTAGACCCCAAGGCCAAAAACCCACTTTCCAAAATTTCCAAGCGAAAAACGGATATAAGCCATATGACCGAGGATGATCAGATTGAGTATGCGCTAAGGCAAAGCTTAGGCGGAATTGAGAGCGGTAGCGAGCGGGGCGGCAATGCTGGTGGTGACGATAGCGACGCTGACATGGCATACGATTCAGAAGGGTTTGAAGAGTTTGCGGATTTTGACGAAGATGACAGCGATGTTGAAATCATCGAAAATGACGACGAAGCCGAGGATAACGGCGAGGAAGCGGATAATGAGACTAGAAAGAAAGCTTCAGGAAGCTCGGCATCCACATCGGCTACGTTAGGACCCAGTACCGCTGTTCTGGAGGGTTTGGATATCAATGATTACAAAACTAGTCGACAGGGAGATCACAAAGAAACTGAAAAAGACGACGTCAACGATGATAAAGACGACGAGGAAGAACTGACAGAAGAAGATCTGTTTGCCCTAATTCGCCCCGACAACTCTCCTGAACCCGCTGCTGGGCCCGGAGTCACTCGCGTACAATTTCGCATGGCCAACGGTGCACGCCATATCCGGCGATTCAATTTGACCGACAAGGTCCGGCAAATGTTTGCCGTTGTGAAGGCTATTGAAGAATCGGCCCGGTATAGTTACTTCGCATTAATAGTAACGGGTAGTGGCGGCCTTGGTGGTGGGGGAGATCGGCGCAAGAAGCTAAATGACATGTTGGATTTGACGATTGAGGAAGCTGGGGTGGCGAATAGTGCGGTATTAGTTGATATTTTGGATTAGATTTTGAGCTTGAACTGAAGCTTGAGCTCGTGGATTTGAACTTGGATTTGCCATGTGATGAGCTGTGTGATTTGCTGTGCGATTTGCTATGCGATGTACATTGAGACCGATATTTTCATGACAAGTTTACTACTAGATAAATGATCTATAACCATCTCATCAATAACAGAGGCCTAGACAGTGGCAATTGCCTAGATTGAATGACGGGTATCTCAACTAGGCACCGAGCCTTGACTGATTCCAATAGGCAAATAATAGTTTATAAGTTTGCTACGACACAAGCTGTATTAAATTTTTTTCCAACTACGCACATCTAAACTTTGCATGCTTTCTCCAGATGAGTCTTGTTCCGAAGAATACTTCGATGACATGTTTTAGTATTTGTTTTCATTTTATGTACATTTATTCTTGTCGACCCTTTGCAATACGGATACAGAACATGTCTATGGCTCAAAAAAAAAAAAAATATAAAACAAAAGGCTTAAAGGGAAGGTGGTGAGGGAGGAGTGATAGAAGACTATGGTTGTTTGTTGTAGACTGTTTCATCGATATCTTTGATAGCAGCTATTGTAGTTAGGTGGAAATCAATTCTTCTGTTCTTTTTATCTATCTTCTTATGGAAATCTAGTTCTATACATGTATACCTAATTACAAGAATGTGCATCATTCTTCAATTTCCACCACTTCTATCCTTATAGGTACAAGTCTATAT
Organism: Geotrichum aggregatum; assembly: GCA_030564925.1. NCBI lineage: Eukaryota > Fungi > Ascomycota > Dipodascomycetes > Dipodascales > Dipodascaceae > Geotrichum > Geotrichum aggregatum. Next base: position 97,753 of record JAJMAH010000033.1, read on the forward strand.
TGATACATGTTTTATTTTCATCATCGAATGGTCCTTCTCTTGATTGAAAGATATATCTCAAGAAAGAAAAGCAGTCATAAGTCAAACACTCACACTCATCGACGTTGACGCCGGTGCTACCTCTCTTTTTCGAGCCTCTTCTCTCCTCATTTTCTTTTTTGCTCGCCTTTCTCTCTTTCTAATTCTGTTCCTAACATACACCTTTGCACGTCTAAACCCAGCCACAATTTGCGATACCATTGCCAGCAACAACACCGCAACACAAAACGGAATTGCAATCACCCAGTAGTACGAGATCCCATTGTCAAGAACTCCAAAGTCCTTGAAATTCATACCAAAGTATCCCGTCCAAAATGAAAGTGGAAGAAAAATTACCGTAATAATACTCAGTTGCTTTACACTGTCGCTGCTTTGAATCGAAATAGTGTTGAAAATCAAGTCAATCATGTTTTTGGTGTTGTTGCGCATAACGTCTAAATCTTGCGTGTATGAGAGCAAATGATCAGAAATATCGGCTAGATAGACTTTGGCAAGAGAAGATACGCGGCTCCCGCCAATAGGATCAATATGCGGAGGCGGCGACGGTGAAAGTGGTAGCGGTAGTGGTGGAGATGGCGATGGTCCCATATGAGCAGAATTAGAAGTAGTGTTTACACTCTTAGGCTCACTTTTTTCATCGGCCACTGCATGCTCATAGATCCCTCCGCTCCCGTTTCCATGATGCGTTATATCTATTTCCTGCGCCGCAGATGTATGGTCTCTCAGCGACAAGACCAAACTTGTGATTGGCACCATTGTATTTCTCAACATCGATAGCTCGCCAGCCATTAAATGCAAGTCCTGCGTATGCGACATGGACGGATTAATCATTGCATCAATCTCCAATTCATCAAGCCGTCGCCGGTATGCCGCAATTATGGGCTGGATAAGATCCACAATGGCGTCTACTATCGCCTGTAACAGTAAACTAGGGTCGCATGACTCTCGCAAAATCGTTGACTGGGTGCTTAGACGTGCCAACAGGGGCCGCTCAATATCTGCCGCCGACCTCTCAAAGAACGAAATTACTGTATTCTGTGACGTTAGAAACAGTGACACCTGCTCTACTCCTACCGCCCGTTTGTAAGCCGAGAGTGGCCGCTTGCTTTCAATATACATTGACTTTTGCTGGATCGCCGCGTACGGATTGTTCCAGTCGTAGATAGTCTCCATGCCCTTGGCCGCCAGAATCGTGTTAAGGGGCTTGTAATCGTCTTCATCGTCCGTGTCGCTGGAGCTGCTAGAGCTGTCGTTGATAATAACTTTGCGCGGCCCAGCTGTAGGCATAGTAGTGCGTCTGAGCCCGCTGTCGGCTGGTAGCGTTACAGTCGCTTGCTCTGCACGACGTTCTTTCTTTTTGGAACTTATCGAAACACTGGACTTTGTTGGAGCCAGCTTGGTGCTTGTTGCCCGTTTACGCGACAGTTTTTTGTCTCTCCGCAGGGCCCAGTCCCAGAAAGTATAGTCTTGTTTAGGTACCGGTTTATAAGAAATCATTTTATGCAACGGCAAACAGCAGAACGTGTGCGTTGGATACAAATCAACCTTGGTACGCTGCGGAATATCCACCATATCTTCAATTGCAAGCCGATGCAGCTGGTACCGCTTTGAAATGGCAGAAATGGCTTCCCATGACAACCCGTTGACGCTGATCCAGCGCACCTGCGACCACGCAGGCCGTGAGTTCAAATGCTCGTGGAACTCTTTATTAATTGTGAGAGAAGGATCCGGCAATGAGTCGTCAGTTTTGGCCGCTGGATATACTTCAGTTTGCACAATTCGGTACCGCGTAACACTGTAGTCAACAATAGTGACCGCTGAGCCAATCGACTGCAAGATAATATCGGTGGTCCGAATATCCACACCAGGTTCCCAGCCCGCCCGGCGCTGCGCGGCAGCCGCGGATCCCATGCTTCCCGAGTATCGCCGGCGCGTCTTTTTCTGCTGTTGCTGCTGTTGTTGTTGATGTTGTTGTTGTTCAGGCCCAGCAGACGAAGCGTGTTCCTGCGCTGGGTGATGCGGCTTTTCGCTTGGCGCTATTTTCGAAATGAGCTTTCTTAAACGAATTCCACCTTTTCCGTGCGCGGCTTTCCCTGAAGATGATCCAGCTTCCTCTTGAGCAAAAGTTTCATCAGGGAGGCTAATTTTGACCGGCCCTGGGTTGGTTAGTATACCAGGATTTAGCACACCTTGGACCGCTGTGAGGTCATTCGGCACAGAAATAATTTGAACGGGCAAGTCGCTAGAATCTTCACATAGGTCTTCTAATGTCGACCCTCTGTTGTTCATAGAAGGGCGGGAGGGCGTGTGGTCAGTATGTGATGATGACTTTGGTCGCTTCTTTCTGCGGCGTCGCGCTGGGGGAGGGTCGTCGTTGGAACCAACAGAGTTCGCCCTGTTGCGGTGTCTCCCCGTCACGCTTGCACTGCCCGACATGACCACACGCGAGATGGCCCGCACGAGTCGCTGGGACCTTCCGTCGTCGGCGCTGGATGAATCGTCCTGGGCGTTGTGAGCTTCCACGGCACTGCTTCTGGACATGAACCTGGTCAGCCTGCTATGGCCACTGTGATCACTGTCACTGTTATCAGAGGTCGACTGAGATGAGCTCGAGTGGAGATCGTCTTCAAAGGATAGAAAGTCTTCATCAAGGTCGTCGTCGGAGGTGTACATGGCGACCTCATCCACGAAGGTGGAATTTTCGGGGTCCGCCGAGTCAAAAATATAAGTCCTAGCCATTTTTATACCACTCTAAGCGAATGGAGAGCAGAGTATTGAAAGATCAAGGCATAAGTCAAGTCATAAGGGGAGCGCAGAGGGTGGTATAGGGGGAGGTAGCAAAATTTGCGAAAAAGCATTTGTTTCTTTGGGACATATAGTTTACAGTAGATGTGCTAGGCCAATAGCGCGATTGAAGGCCCGCATGTGTTGAAGAGCTCGGTCGTCGGCTGACGGTTGCCGGTACTTTGCAGTACGATCGTGCAATTATAATATGGTACTCAGTTAGTCAGGCCGTTCGGTCGCTTGGCCGGTCACTGGCAATTTTGACAAATGGCACTTCGGGTATTGCAGTGAACACGACAAAGCTGTCCGGGCAGATTGGTGGTATTAATTTACTGGTATTGCCTGAACCTAACAATATTGCGAGCCTTGTGCTTCGTGGTTATTGCAAACCGAGTCTAGAGAAGGTACCCGAAGACTTTCGTGTCTTTCGTGTCGTTTGTATGATTTGTGCAGTTCGTGTCCGAAGTGTCCGAAAAGTGTGTTTGGATGCGTCACGTGTACGTATTTGCTATTGTCAAGTCCCATCTTCAATCTACCTCCTTCTCCATATTCATCTTCGCCCTCACATCTACATATCCTTCTATACGGCACAATGAGACTCTTTGCACTCACTACTATACTGCTCTGTGCGGTGCTGGGCTTGGCACAGACGTCGCCGGAAGAAGAAGAAAAGATTGAAGCCTTTTATAAAGGCTCTACTTCACAACACGCAAACAACTGGGGTAGGTTCTGAATCAAAAAAATAACTACAAGTATTAGAAATCAAGTAACTAACTATGAAAAAGCTGTGCTAGTGTCAACATCACGGTTCTGGTTCAACTACAGAGTAAGTCTACTTGAGCAAAATGACCACAACAAATTCTAGAGCTAGGCTAACTGATGCAGCATATGGCTAACGTGCTGAGCATGTACAGGACAGTCAAACGGCTGGGCATCCCCGACTCACAAATCATTCTCATGCTCTCTGACGACGTGTCGTGTAACCCACGCAACGCATTTCCTGGAACAGTATACAACAACGCTGACCGGGCGCTGGATCTGTACGGCGAAAACATTGAGGTGGACTACCGGGGGTACGAGGTGACAGTTGAGAACTTTATCCGGCTGCTCACTGATCGCTGGGACGACGATATTCCGCGGTCCAAAAGACTGCTCACCGACGACCGGTCTAACATTTTCATTTACCTGACGGGCCATGGTGGCAATGACTTTTTAAAGTTCCAAGACGCGGAAGAGATTGGAGCGGTGGACATTGCAGATGCATTTGAACAGATGAGTGAAAAGAAACGGTACAATGAAATATTGTTCATGATTGATACGTGTCAGGCCAACACCATGTACAGCAAGTTTTATTCGCCCAACGTGTTGGCCGTGGGGTCCTCTGAGCTCGACGAAAACTCATACTCGCACCATGCGGATTTGGATGTAGGAGTTGCGGTGATTGACCGATTTACTTACTATAACTTGGAGTTTTTGGAGTCGATTGACAAAAAGTCCAAGAAAACCATGGCGGACTTATTTGCGTCGTACAATCCAGCCGACATTCACTCGCACCCGGGGATTCGCTCTGATCTGTTTGGGCGGAATTTGTCTGAGGTGCTAATCACGGACTTTTTTGGCAATATTCAGAACGTTGAGGTGGACAATGTGGAGGCCAATTTGCTGGAGCTAGTAAAGATGTCGCACGATCTTGAGAGGAGGATGACGGCTGGTAGTCCAGTATCTGAGAGTTTGCCGTCGTCGCCCTTGGCAACCAAAGCCAGTGTAATTGATGAAGAAAGGCAGCTGATTCCAAGTATTGGCAAGAAAGAGGCAGCAGGGACACGAAAGTACGTGGGAGCGGGAGTGGTCGTGGCCGCGTTGCTAGTAGCAGTAGGCAGCTCGTTGTTTTAGCTAGCAGTGTACTTTGCAAAGTACCGATGTATTGAATGAACAGACTACTACCATAGTAGTGACTTTTGCAACTGCCGGCAGCTAGAATCGATGGAAATCGGTAGCATTCAATAATGATGGCCTTGGGACTTTAACAATGTATGTAGCTGTCAGTATCTCCGCCCAAATTTCCGTTACCCTTTTTTCTTATAAATTTCAATATTATTATTTTTTCATTTAGCTCTATTTTTCTCTTTTCCCGGCGTCCATTCAAATCCGCTGAATGCCGCTAAAACCTAACGTCAAACACAGGCAAGACGGCCGGTTTTCATGAGGTGTCACGGTTTTCGTGTGGGTTTGTTGACGGATTTCGTGGAGTTCTCACGGTTTTCGTGAGCGGTCCCAGCGGGAATCTGGCACGGACTTGACTAATCTGTGTTTTTTTTGTTGTTGGTACTGACTGGTTTCCGTCCAAGTACGTAGTGCCTATGTAATAGCCGTGCGCGTATGTATGTGTGTGTTTGTTTGTGTGTGTGAATCTTGTTGCTTTTCTCCGTCCGTCTCTTACTCCATGGCCACAACAACGCCCCCATAGCAATCTCGTTTTTGATTTTATTCCACTCTGCTACCATCTGACCCATCTCAATTGGCTTCTCCTTCTTGCAGTCTTTTTCCATTTATAGTTTTGCATTTATTCCACTGGTTTATAGTTCCTTCATAAGAATCTATATAAGTTGACTGTTGGTTGTCCTTTTTTTTTACTTTTGAATTCATACTCTCCACACATCTTCTTTTAATCACTGCAAGACTTGTACAATATTTTCCTCCACACACAGTCAGAAACTTATACACACTCACAATGCTACTTGCCACTGATACTTCCAACATCAAACTCAGTCCCATTGGATTCGGCCTTATGGGCTTTACCTGGAGAGCCAAAGTCACTCCCGACGAAGAGGCTTTCGCGACCATGAAGGAAGCAATCAAGTCTGGCGCAACGTTTTGGAACGCCGGCGAGTTTTACAACCTACCTGATAACCCTCTGGGCAACCTCAAACTCATAAACAGATACTTTACGAAATACCCAGAGGATGCAAAGAAAGTAACCCTTTCAGTTAAAGGTGGTATAGACCCCGTCGCAATGAAGCCTACAGGTAACGCTGATGCCATCCGCAAATCAATTGACCGCATTCTCGAAGCGCTGGATGGCAAAGTTCATCTCTCAATCTTTGAATGTGCGCGTGTAGATCCCAACGTTCCACTTGAAGAATCGCTCGGCGCTATCCACGAATACATCAAGGCTGGTAAAGTTTCCGGCATTGGCTTGTCTGAAGTTAACGCCGAAACTGTTCGCAAAGCGGCTAAGATCCATCCTATTGCTGCCGTGGAGGTTGAGTTATCCTTGACTTCCACCCATATTTTTGATTTGGGCTTGCCTCAGGTGTGTGCTGAGTTCGGCATTCCCATCGTAGCCTACTCGCCTCTAGGCATGGGCTTGCTGGCCGGCAAGTTTAAAACACCTTCAGAGGGTGAGGCCGCTTTGCCCATGATGGACCGATTTAAGGCCGACAACATGGCTCACAACCTCCAGCTCTACAACAAAGTCAGCCAAATCGCTGAAAAGAAAGGCGCAACCCCAGCACAGGTAGCATTGGGCTGGATTTTGTACCAAAGTGGACGGTTTGGAAATCCCATTTTCATGCCAATTCCTGGTGCCACAACCGTTGCGAGAGTAAAGGAGAACATGAAGGTGCTAGAATTGACGGCAGAAGAATTCGAGGAGGTGGATAGTATTGCGAAGAATTTCGAGGTAAAAGGAGGACGATACAATGAGCATGGACGCGCTCATTTGAATGCGTAAAAAAATCGAAATAATAGTAGCAACATTATATACCATTTAATCCATTCTATTTCACACCCCTTTTCTTTTTTCTTCTGTTCAACTTTTACTGGCAAATATATATCGTGTATCCATTATTGATAACTCTTGAACTTGCACTCGCAAGAATATAAGAAGCTACAAGCTGAGATATATATTTATATGTATATATATATATATATATATATATTTTGCAACTTTGAAAAAATAACAACAAAAATAAAAAGAACTTGGCAACTTGGGTTGACTGAATTAGTTAAAACTCATAAAAGACCTTCCTGTTTATATACAGAGATATCAAACGAATGATTATGATGATGATGATGATGATGAGAGAGTGAGAAGAGAGTCATTGCAAAAGAGCTCAAGAATTGTTCTAGTATTCGGTATATCACTATTTCATTAATTCATCATTTCATTATATAGAATTTTGTCTGCTCTCCAATTCAAATGTTTGCTCATACTTTTGTTTCTTCTTACGTCGTTGTACGTTTCTACGTCGTACATTTATACACGTATCGATATGTATAGTCTATACAACGCATGCCTGGCCAAATACGAACCTCCTCAAATTCTACCTTGATCTTTTTCTGAACTCACCCCACAAACTTCCTTCCACCGTGCGCTAAAAGAAAATAATGTTAAAAAAAAAAAAGCTCATCAATTCAGCAAAACAAAGTAAATGATAAAAAAATATATGCACAAATCGTTAATAAATATATATAGGGGTTTTCAATGGAGAGCCAGCAATGAGAGCTAGCAATGATAATCATGAGTTGAAAAAAAAAGAGTCGTTAAAAGTAATGGAGAGTATGGGCGTTTCTTGTTTTTGGTGTTTTCTGTTTTCTGTTTTCTTGGTTCGTTTCGTTTCGTTTCTTTCGGGGCTTACGCCCACGTCGCCCACTCAGCTGAGCTGGCAATATTGGTTTGCGCAGGCCTTGGCTTCTTACTCACAAAAGGCCTTGGCATGCTTGATAGCGCCTGCATCAGCTCATGCTCATCAAATTCGTCGTCTTCGTCATCAAATATAAGGTCGCTCCAGCTTTTACCATGACCCTTAGTCGATGTCACTGAGTTGTACAAGCTAGGCACGCTGCACAGGCTCGACGCCTCGCTCGTCTCTTCGAGCGCATGGCCCAAGCTGTCCATTGCAAAGACCTCGTCATCTTCTGAAACACTCTCCATATGCGGAGGTTGCTTCGCCAGTACTCGCGAAAGGTGCGATGCTCCCAGATTACGACCCGCAGCACATTGGCTGGAGTCGAAATACGACGGGTTAGGCGGAGTAAATTGAAGCGTACGGTCCCACGCACCGCCAAAAGACGCAATCTCGGGCGACATGATCGAAGGGGTGCGCAAGGGCTCGCGTGTTACAGTGGTTGGAACAATAGCGCTACGCAAAGTAGCAGTCGAAATGCTGGGGTCAACAGCATCAACTGTCTCAGAGGTCTCAACAATAGACACGCTGCGAGAGGCGTCACAGTAATAATCATCGTAGTACTCGTCATCAGTAGTCCATGTCTCGACGTTGTAAAGCTCGTTGCATATGCCTTCCAGCGAGCGGTTATCGGGGTCAATGGCCAGCGCATAGCGTAGGGCGGCAAAAGTGTCCTGAGACAAAGTGGGAAAAATGTCAAAGAGAGACTCTCTGTCGGCACAGTAATCCAAAAACAACTTGTCTTTCTGGGACGCAATGGTGAAAGGGTTGCGTGCGAACAACACATTTAGCAGGCAGATTCCAATCGACCAAATGTCTGCCTTGGCGGCGTCGTATTCGTCCAAGTTGCAGTCAAACAACTCTGGAGCCATATATCGCTCAGAGCCGACACCAAACTCGGTGCATTGTCGGGATGCAGTAGACAAGCCCCAGTCAGCCAAGCGTACCGACCCGTCGGACGCAATCAGAATGTTTTCAGGCTTGATATCGCGATGGTAGACACCCTTTGAGTGGGCGTACTGCACGGCCTCGACTAGCTGGAGCATGAACTCAAGAACGTTGGTGGGCCCACAGCCGGCTCTAATGGCCTCGTAAAGGTCGCCTTCGGGATAGTACTCCATGACAAGGAAAGTCGAGTCTTCGGTGTCGAAGTGGTCTAGAAGAGGAGCAATATACTTGTGTTTTCCGAGAATTGAATGAGCGTTTATCTCTTCCTGGGCCTCGTCAACAGCCGAGTCCTTCGCCTTATGAATACACTTGAGAGCAACGAGAGCATTCTTGTGCCAAGTGTCCTTTGCAAGAGAGACGACGCCGAAGGAGCCATGGTTGAGAATGGTGACAACCTTATAGCGATCGTTGACGATTTGCTGGGGAGCGACTGACATTTTTCAAAAGCTTTAACACACAATTCTAGCGGATGCGGAACAAGACTCCGGGAGGAGCAGGAGTATAAGTAGGAAGATGCAAGACAACACAAAACTGACGATAGACAAAAAGCCTCCGGAGGTGAACAGGGCAACAGTACGAGAGGTGACAAAGTAACAGATAACAAGAAGAGAAAGGAAGTGAAAGGAAGAAAGAAGAAGGTGTGAGAAGGTTCAAGAAGATTTGTTTTAAAAGTAAGAAAAAAGTGCGAGACTTTAGTTTTAATATAGAAATCAAATGTCGCTGAACGAGGCAAATAATAAAAAGCAAAGTGAACGCCAGAAAAAGAGGAGGTTAGCTTGGATTTGCAGTTTCTGTTTCTGCTGCTGGTTTCCCAGGTGATAGCTCTCAGCTATGGATTCTCGCTTTCTTCTTTCATATTCTAACCAATATAAACCACGGCAATGCATGACTCAAGTTAGGGGTTGGGGCTTTTCTAAACTAGGCGAGAAAGTGGTTTGCCATGCAAAGATGTGAGGGTTATGCAAGCACTATGCAAGCCAAGCGCGAGCAACTTTTACATTTTTTCTGTATCTTTCTGTATCTTTTTGCAGGGTATCCACCGAGTTAGTGACCACGTATATAACCAGTTAAACCAGTTGAACCTTTAAAGCTTGTAGAACCTGTGGAACCTGTAGAACCTGTGGAACCTGTGGAACCCCGACTTTGAGGGCTTGGGATGAGAGCAACCACTGACCTCGCGTAACCCCAAAGTTGCAGTCTCCGGCTACGTCGCTGACAAGAGCGGATCCTTGGATCGCCCAGGCAACGCATCGTTGCACATGTCACATGTCACACCGCCATATACCAAGATCCCGTTGTCTAATCTCTGTGTGTCGCAATCGCAATTGATATCTGGATACCGCCTTTAGGGGGGGATCAAAATCAGGACTTCATACAGACGATTTGATTTGGCTCTTATAATGTTTCAATGTTTTTCAGTGCTTTCTAGTGCTTTCCAGTGCTTTTCAATATTTTTCAACAGCTAAATATATACTATAGTAGACTAGACTCCTGCATCTGAACAGACCTCAAAACTCATTTACCACAGGTCAAAAAGCGTAGAAGCTCAGAAGCTTTACCGTCTTTGATGGCTATTTTTTTTTTTTCTCTTTCTTTTTTTCACCAAGCAACTAGTAGGCTAGCATCATTGAGGCTCTGGGATGGCCACTATAGTAGTAGGGTTTAGGGATGCAGCACCTCTATTAATCACGGAGGTGGTACTAGTGTGGTGCATGCCATTGGAAATATTATATACAAATGGCACGCTAGACCCTACACTACTGGGACCACTCACTGGTTTTATTGATGGCTAGTCCAGTAGTGCCGGCTACTCCAAACTTTCCAAGTGCCGCAGTGCCCTCAAAGAAGGCTTCGATGCTTGCAAAAGGGGCATATCTCGAGTAGACCACGGCTGTCGCAATAATACATGCCGCACGGTACTGTGAGGTCTTTTCTTTGTGATCCTCGCTCTATATCTTGAGTTTCACGGTAGCCAAAAGTTATAGCCCTACTAGGCCACAAAGCTGTTCAGAATTACTTTAATCTTCAAACTTTTCTCTATCGAGGTAGTGGTAGCGGTAGTAGTAGCAGTAGCAGTAGTGGTCTGCATGGTGATTGCAATCAGAGGCCACAATCATGTCAAATCTCGACATTTATCGCCAGATGATGGCGCTATCTGAGTACCTATGATGATAACGATGGTGGCCTGGGTGGCCTGGGTGGCCTGGGTTTCAAAAGGATTGGCAATGATCCAAATAGCAATAGTGCAGAATATCCTACCAAGGCACAGATCTCTACAGAAAACAGGGCTTGATCGGTCGCCAATTCACTGGCTTTACTGACTTCATTGACTCCATTGTCTCCATGGATGCCATCGATTACTAGTAGATCATAAAGCCCACCTAATTGAAGTCTTCCGGGTGATTATTATAATCATGATATCAGCACACCAGCAACTATAACGATAGCAATAGGCATGATCATAATAATCTATCGGGAGTCGGCAGCAGCAGCAGCTTCATTGAGCAAAATCTACACAAGTTTCTGTTGCAATTGACATGAAATAATAACCAAGATAATAATGATAGTAATAATGATATAACACCCAGTCTACCGCGGTCCACGGAGTCCATGCCATAGATTTATAAACTCTATATCACGGTATAGTGTCGACATCGACGCCCGTGGTGTGGGCTCCGCTGTGACTACGTTGGCCAACAACGCATATAGCCAGGGGTGTGTGTGTGTGTGTGTGTGTGTGCGTGGGTGTATGTATCGTCTGGTTTTTTAATCTATCTGTGGGCTTGTAAGACTACAAGACTACAAGACTACAAGACTACAAGACTACAAGACTACAGGAATTAGAGGAACTAGAGGGCTAGCATTAGGTTCAAAAAAAAAAAGTAGTCGCACAGTTGAACCACTCTTTTTAGGTTACTGCAATTGACTTCTCAGTCCTGTATCAAAGCTAACTAACCCAAAAGTCGTTGACATTAACCACGCATCACGCATACACACATTCACAGTACCCATTCTAGTACCAGTTTACCCACCCCCCAACCCAATCCAAAAGGCCAGGCGAAGCTATACAAGACCAGAATTGGACTAGACCAAAGCAGGCTATGCCGGAACCGGCTAGCGCTAGAAACTGGGAGAATACGGTTGAGATACAGTCAACTTGAGTCAAGCGTCGCAAGGCGGACACACTTCTTCTTGTCGTCACCTTCTTCTTATGCCATGGCCAGTTGTAGAGTAACCCGGAGAGCGCACCAACGTCTACGACTGCAGTCCCAAGCTGGGCCTGATGAATAGTTGCTGCAGGCCCAACGTAGAGACTACAAGAGACTACAGTAGACACCAGAGTAGACACACCAAAATAGACACCAAAGTAGATACCGCAGTAGATACCGCAGCGGAACAGCCACCTTAGACCCCGTAGACCTAGCCCACCTGAAGACTATGAGCAAAAGCTCAAAATTGTTAAATTGAGAATTCAAAGTTCAGAATTCAGAATTCAAGTTCAAATTCACGCTCAAAACACACCCAAATCCAGGTTTCATCACGATCAGTTTCTTGATGAATATGGACCGTCATCATTTCCATTTGATCTCTTGTATTTTTTGATTTTTATTTTTGTTGGGGCTGTCACGTGGGCATGGCGCATTATATGAATTTTAAAATTTAGAGTAGAGAAGGGCAGTATATCAGAATATCAGAATATTTGCTATGACTTCATGATTACTATTGAGACTTCATTTGGCCTTTCATTTGAGCTTTCATTTGAGCTTTCATGTGAGCTCTATGTGAGCGTCATTGGAACTTCCAAATCCTTTCGGGCTGGCATGGATTTGACAAAGAACGTTAACCGCGAAAGAAGCTCAAGAATGCTTGTGGTAGTAGCTAGACTAAGAACTCACACGGGTACTTTTATCCGTACAGTGGAGTTTGAGTGTACAAATCACCGATTGCTCATACATTCGTATGATTGCGATTGTGTTTCATCCAAGCCTCTCTCTGAATGTCTCCCCAGATGTCTCTCCAGATGTCTCTTTTAAGTATCTCTTTGGACGTCTCTATAGATGGTCTCTTTAGATATAGATGTACCTCTATAGAGCGAGCAGTACCAGCTCTAGTGGTAGCCAGTTCAGAATGTTGATCATATATTGGGTGATTTCGTTACAGTTGCAACTTTCTTCGGATCTGGATTCCATGTCCATGATTATTTCATGCCAACCAATGCTACCATGGCTGTCTATGCAAACCTTGAATATATTAATACTATCATGATCCAATATCCATAAAATTAACCATGCGTACTTTATGTTTTATGAAGATTTCTGATTAAAAAAAAAAAAAAGGGAGTTCGAATGACTGAACTTCATTAAGCAGGCCTTAAGCTAACCTTATCAGCATGTTATCAATTGATTCTACAGCCGCAGTACTGTTGAGGGCCCTGTAGTTGCAACAAAAGGCGATTTTGTAGCAACTTGTGGCAACTAATAGCAACTCGTTAAGTTTAGCTCTTGGGATTTACCCACGTGCACGTGCACCGTTTGAAGCGGTAGCCATGGTAACTGGTAACTACGGCAACGGAGGCTATAAAGAAAAACACTCACAAAAAGTGAGGAGACAATTGTAACAAATCCTCTGACAAGCTTAAGAGAGAGTTTTATTATAGAGTCCTATTAGGAGACTCAGAGACTCAGAGACTCAGAGACTCAGAGGCTCAAAAACGCTGAGGTATGCTGTTTACGTAGCGTTGGTTGAGAACAAGAATTCATCATGCATCAAGCTGCAAATGTAGACGCAGACGCAGACGCAGATGCAGATGCAGAAAAGAGGAGTGAGCGAGTCTCGAGAGGCACAAACCTGAGATAGACCATTTGATAACCAAACCACCAACAATAGCAACCCAGTAGTAACCTACTACTAAACCACCCCAGTTTATGTATACTGTGGGCATCTGAATAAAGCCCAACAACACTCGGTTCGAACCCAGTTCTTGTTTGTATGTGTGTGTGTGTGCTCAGCAAACTGTGTTCTACGTTTTATTGTGAATTATGATCCAATTCATCAAGTCTCTTAGATCATTCATTTTTTGTTTTTTTTGTTTTTTTGCTTTTCTCACTTTGTTTAACCCAAACGTACACACATGTGCACAGCCGTGACCCTTTCTTGCTCCTTGCACTCCAGAACTGGGGGCCTTTGATTTTGTTCAGCCATTTCTCTTCTTCTGATGTTCAACCGTTTTTTTTTGTTGTTTTTTGTTGTTTTTTCATTGTTCAGCCATCATCTGAAATTTGTGTACATGGATTCTAATTTTAGTCAGAGAGAATCCAAGTCAAAGTAGTCAAATACAACAATTGCGAAGCGAACAACTAAAAGAAATAGGAAAAAACCAACAAAAGACCAACAAATGACTATTGATCATGAGGAGGAGCCAAGAGTCAAGAGGGCCAAGAGGAGTTGGGGGGGAGCGAAGAGAGAACATACACACACACACACACACACACACACACATCCCTAATCGGGTATCCTATCCTTTTTTATTTATTTCTTCTTCCTTTCAGATCTTCCTTGGTTCTCTATATAGTATTGAATGAAAAACAAATCCATACCACGCGGTTTTTGTCACTGTGCACCCTTGCCCTCTGCATTTTGGAAATATTATTTCAATAAAATCAAATCAATGAATTTTCAGCCAAGTTTCATCAATATCTATATGGAATCATCACGATTCAATATCAGGCTATTATCACGATCGCTACCACCATGATCACAAATATCGATATTGGGCAAGCTTGACCAGCCCAGAATCACTCACTTGTTTTATGCTATCGTTGACTAGCCCAGACCGTGACCCTAAGGCAAACTCGAAAATATACAGGCCCGTGTAGTCTAGCTTAGCTATAGTCTGGCTACTAAATACTCGTCTCATCACACTATGCAATTTGATTCGTAGACCCTACATTGACTTGCACTGACCCCCCTTCAACGTTTATACATCACAGAACCGTGATCACTACGTACACCTACTCTCATGTCAAGCTGATCTTGATCCCGGTCCCCGTAGTAACCACTACAGCAGCATCTGCAATCATCCCATACATTTCCACTCTTGATATGACTTTTTGAATTTACATACAACTCTCTGATCAAACTTTCAAAACTAGCTGTCGCATCGTAATACACTCCATAGTCGCTATTAATACTGCCAATGATATGTCTATTGTAGGCACCGCTGGTTTCCTGAGCCTTCTGATTAAGGGTTTCTTTTTTTCTTCTTCTTGAATTTTGTTGATGGGTTGGATGTCTCTGATTTAAGCAGAGGCAATACGCTTCTGAGCAAGCTGTCTGGCCTTCTGGCGAGAGCTGAGTCTCACAACCTTGTCCTCAGCAGCCTTCTCAATCTCCTCATCTTCCTCAGTAATGTGAATCTCAATGTGCGAAGGACTCGACTGGTAAGCATTAATGCGTCCGTGGGCACGGTACGTGCGACGACGCTGCTTAGGAGCCTGGTTGACCTGAATATGCGAAATCACCAACTTTTCTGTGTTGAGTCCCTTGGCATCAGCGTTGGCCTTAGCGTTCTTCAGCAAGTCAGACACAAACTTGACAGACTTGACGGGCCATCTGGCCTTGGTAACGCCAAACTCTTTGCCCTGGCTGGCACGGCCAATGGATCCCGCGTGGCGGCGGAATGGAATGGCACGCTTGTGGTCGGTAACGGCTTCGAGGTAGGCAAGTGCCTTGTCAACGTTCCATCCGCTCACGGCGGCAGCTGTCTCGTGTGTGTTCTTGTAAGAAACACGAAGGTAAGAGCCGCGAGCAGAAGCACTCTTGGCGGGGTTTACGGGGGCAGCGGCGTAGCGAGTCATATTGTCGATGTTATTGTTGTCGTCGTCGTCGTCGTCGTCGTTCCAAAGGTCGAAAATGTCGATGAAAAGTTCAAGAATGGGGTGTTGAAAAAAAAAAATCTATCACACTCGTTAGCTCGCCCTGCTGCTGACACACCCTCACGCACAAAATTCAAGACACCAGGGACACGAGGGAAAAATTTTCACATACTAAAAATAAGCTTAGTAAGGGCTGTCCGTGCGAGCAGGTAATCATGTGGTAAATGTGCACCTAAAATACAGTAGTCAGCATTATGTAATTCTAATGTATGCGTGTGCCTTTGCACGACTTGAGGGACATTTTGTGACTGTTACCCAAAGGAGTAATCTGTTACCTGGTCTATTGTATTGCTTAGTTTTCTTGAATGTTACAGCGTATGCAAGCCCTAGGCCTATTTCTTCTAGGGCTAGGTTTTGCGCTACGTTCTGAAGCTGATCTAGAACCCCAGACACGGAGCATTTTGCAATTGTGGTGTTAGGTGATTTGAACGAAATAAAGCAAGTCTTGACGTTATGAAAAGCCTCAATTGGCAAATGCTTTGTGTCTTATATACTTGAAAATGAACATGTATATACTACATATATGTGCACGAAACATTGAACAAACGAAACCAGGTCTGTTAATCTGCAATCTGTTATTGACGATTAGAAGCTGAATTGAAGAAGCACGTGAACCAGTCTGTTTGGAGGAGTCTCATCTAAGTGATTGTAAGTAAATGATGTCTACCAAGTCCTCTGATAAACCATATCGTCCTTTTTTAATCTCAACTACTTCTTTTTCCAAGGTCCCTGAAGCAAAAAATAAAATAGTTTGCTACGACATAGTCCAAGCTGTTCTCGATAACTCGCTACCTCTTTTTTTTTTTTCCTTCTTTTTGTTACTTATTCAATGTGTTCGAATGCTCTAGCCAGCCAAATGTTAAACACTTCTGGATCTTAACTGTATAATTCATGTAAGTCTACCATGTATTGGTTTTCAAATCAGAACCCTAAGCTAAATCGTAGACGTTGAGCTCTCATACATAGTCATAAAGTAGCCTATAAAGGAGTCACTCCCTGAATTTAGCGCTGATTTTCTACGTGATACTCAAGCCACAATTGCAACGTGAACGAAATATAATCAGACATGTCAATTGGCTGACATCAAATGACCAAAATGCTTTGAATCAATGTATGCATTCTTAGCCCTACCGAGTATTTAGAAAGTATTCAGCATGTCTATATCTTGTTCAATTAAACAACTGTGCTTAGCTTTGGTATCGCTATATCGACCGTTTGGGAATGTGTCACAAAGACCTAAGTGGTCTGCAGTATCTACTCAAATGTTGATACATTTTCACTTTAATTTTGTAGATCCCACACAGCAAACGTTTCTATATTTCAATTGTGTTACTGATCTATAGCCATGGCTGGTATACGTAGACGTTCAACATAAAGGCTGAAGTTTCGGCTTTGCGGTTATCTCTTCAATACTTTTTTTTCTCCTCGATACCCTCTTACTGTGAGACTTTGCTTGCGATTCAATATAATATAGCCACTGTGTCATGTCAATACAAGCCTGTCTGTGTATCCTATTCTCAGACATTTTCCCAGGGCCTTGCGTTCATGCGAAGGTTGAGGAGGGTCTATTTAAATATATATATATATATATATATATATATACATGTTTGTATAGAACAGCTTTGATTTTGAGCTGAAACCAAAGCCCTCTCATACTTTCTTCAACGACCCTCAATGACCTTAATTAACATAGCCATAGTCCTTATTATCACCACGTCATGAACGCACCTTTTAGCTTGCCTCAAGTTTTAACTTCAACAGAAAAAAAAATAGAGTGAAATAAGGTTTTAATACATGTGCTTTAGAACCACAATGTATCAGCCGTTTAATGGAATGCGGGAAGAGACCCTGCGGATAGTCACAAACATTCCCATATAAAATCAGAACCTTAAATATATTTGTGATTTCTATGGAATATCTGGCAACTTTATGGGGAAGTTTCTAAGAAAAGATCTGCCCCTTTATGGGAAGGTGGAGGGGAGGTTTCATACTATAGAAAGTTTATAGTTGTTCAACCACTCAATATATGAATACTTGAGCACACAACAAGTCAAACATTGTTCTATATCTATGTCTATACGACTTTTTTTTTATTTATTTTAAAGATGTTGATACAGTCTACATAGGAACAGCTGCTCTTGAGACATTCCCCCTAAACTCCTTTATTTTGTAATTGTTCACAGCGTTCAACAGCGGACCGTCATTCGGCTTGTTCCACTAATCTAGCCAACACATTCTCATCATGGCAACCATCCACCATCGCTCATCATATCGCAGCTGAACGCGTCGAAAACAAGATGTAATCACAAATAAAAAAAGAAAATCAAAAATTACATTGAATAGTATACACAAAACATTACTTATTACTATTATTATTATTATGGTTATCATCGTTATTATTATTGTGCAATCAACACACCAAAATGTTCGCAGCATGATCTCGCTCCTCCAAATTCCTCATCCTTAGTAAATATTTGGGCTCGACGGCTCCAACATCACTAATGCTCAACCCCACAGGGCCCGCTTTTGCAAAACACGTCGACGGCAGTCGAGCGTCAATTAACGCTTCGCCCGACAACGGCTTTAAAAGTGTCAGTCTACGCATGTTGGCCTGCCTTGGTACCTCGTATACCCGCAATTGAGCAATACCGGCTTCTACCCACCGTGGTGTGTTGGCGTCATCCTTGTCGCTAGCTGTAGCTGCCAATGCAGACATCGACGAGGAAGCGGAAGAAGAAGATTTGCTGAAAATACGGCACCGAATATCTGAGAGCAGTAGAGCGCCATCTGCATTTGCTGACCGCGAAAGTTGCTGCACAGTTTCCGTACTGGAGGCTGTGGTGCTGTTAGACGTAGTGCTTGAGAGACTGGTTTTGCTGGTGTTGCTGGGGGGATTAGAGCCCGCCATGAATTTAAGACGAGCAGCAGCTGAAAGAGGCGAAATGGGATTGAAACTGACGCGAGTTGGTGAAGCTACTGATCCGTTATTGTTGCCACTACCGTTGCTGCTGCCGCTGTTGGGAGAGAGCAAGGGAGGCACTATCAGCGATGCGAGCCTTGTTTGTGAAGCTAAACTGGTGTTACTAGTACTACCGCTCATGCTGAGGCTTGAAAAGCTATGCCCGCTGTTGGGAGTTCGCTTGAGACCCTGGTTACGCTGATTAGCCTGATCATAGCGCGCCATGGACACCTTTTCACTGAATTCCAGCGCAATCGATGCGTTCCGCAATCGGAAGAGGTACACATCGCTACCTTGACGTACATGCACGTCATACGCAGTTCGCAGACGTACATGCGTAGAAGCATCCAAAGGCAATTCGAAGATAGGAACTGACGCAGGGAGGCCTTCTTCGTAAATTGTATTGAGCGAGTCCTGAGAAGAGAGAGGTAAATGACAGCGAATCATGCCATTGCCCGCGCTCAAGACGTTCACTGTAAGTGATAATGGAAGACTTGACAAAGGAGTCCATTTTGACCCCTGCCAGCGTGATACCAGCGCAGTAGGAACTCTCATCATTGTGACGGACTGCTCAGACGCGGATGAGCCACTTTTGTGGTGCTTGCTCTCGGCTAACGTCGTTCCACTGAGTGATTTGCGCGCTGTCATCGCGGGACCTCGGATAGAAGTGCGTGAACCTGCACTATCGAGGCTTCCATTAGACGAGTCGCGGCGAAGGGAAATCACCGAAACACCATTAGACAATAGAAGTGCGCGGCCCTGCTGAACTGTTTCATTGTTTGACGCACTATCAATGGCAGTACCTATAGGTAAGCCCATGGCGGCTGTCGTTTGTGAGTTTGAGCCCTCACTTCTATTGCTACTGAGCGAATTGCTGGAATAATCTCTCGGCGCAAAAGGCTCTGCCGCACCATCTACCGACATGTCCAGTTCATCTTCTTCGTCTTCCTCGCCTTCGTCAAAATCTTCATCAAAGAATACCTCTTCTGAAATTTTAGACAATGCGCGGTGCGCACGGAACGGATTGCCTCGGTTTATGGCGTCAATAGGGCTGGGTATGAATTGTACCTGCCTAGGCGTCTCAAACTGGCTTCCCTGCTTTAAGCGTGGAGTCGTGTCAATCATTTCAAACTCGTTCTCCAAGTCGTCTGCTGTGGGCACCGACAAAGATTTGGTCTTTAGTTTTCCAGAAAATTTCTTGAATGCAGACACAAAGCGTTTGCTGGTAGATGCTTTGCGTTTCAGTATTGGCGACTGTTTGCCTTCAAGGGGTTTGACAGATGGAGCAACGCTTGGAGTTGATGAAACATTTTGTCTCTGATCCAGCACCGTAATATTACTCGCTGCCTCAGGCTTTTGATCCACTGGCTTAGCGGTGTCAGACGAGGTTGATAGGTTTTCGGCTGAGCTTGAAGGCGTAGGAGGGCAAGGAGGGAATCTCATTGGCAACACAGCAGGCGGTATTGGAACTTCTTTTGACAACTTCAAGCTGCCATTCTGGAAGTTTTCCGTGTCTAAAACGGTGTCCAACACATTTTCTGGGAGCACTATTTCGGGGCGCCCTTCTTCAGCTGTGCTCACACTTGAAATTGATTCGTCGTCTCCCAAAATGACAAATGAAGGCTCTTGACTGTCAAAGGTATAATCAGGACCAGACACGTCTGAAGCATCTGACATACTAACAATCTCAAGATCATCAACCAACGGTATATACGTCACTTCCAGAGTAGAAAGTGGGCGTGTCCTTGACTTCTTCTCTTGACTCTTGAAGTCTGCGAAATCGAAATCCTCAGCCAAAAACGCTTTCAGTTCGGGCTCTTCAATTAATGATGGGGTGGAGCTAAACATGTCCAACTGGGGAGACAGCGAGTATCCGGAGAACGAAAAATGAGGGAGCTCAAATAAAGGCTGCTCTTTGCTTGTTGGTTCAGAAGAGCGTCTTTCTGTCGAGGTACTGCTGTTGACGATGTTGAGCCCTTGAAACGGTTGGCACAGTATGTCTTCGAACTTCGAGCCGAAACTGTAGCTGGTATGTGTAGACATTGTATTCATAGACATGGAACGGTCACCAACGTCATCTTCAGCCATAATAAATTGTCCCGCGTTCTGGGGAAACAACTCCTCAAGTTGATGCTTCCAGAATCGAAACTGAAGCTCATCCGGACATTTCAGAGTGAATTTTGTGCCAGCAGAACTGGCAAGAGTAATGTACCTATTGACATTTTCAGATGACTTGCTCGGTGCCGACACGCTATGGATGTGCAAATCCTTATATTTGAATGCTGGAAACAGCATCCCTCTGCCGGGCTCTTCCAGCGTGCACAGCACGAGACTTCCAATAGTGTTGGGGATCTTTTCGTGAGCCAGCAGAAAAGCCTCCACCATTAACGGGAACCACTCGTTGCTCGCCACATCCTCCAGTTCAAACTCAAAAAACGCGCGCTCTCGTATTAGTTCTGCGTCGAAAATGGCGCTTACAGGGCTAAGAGTGTCAAGTGAGTAGACTTTGTTGAAAAGAAACCGGTTCGTGTCAGACGCATCAACTTCTTCGTCTAGCTTGGTACGCGCGAGATACACGAGATTGCGAAATACTTCATCCAGTCTCTTGTGCGGCGTGTCTCTGGGTGTGTCGCCTACCATTTCGAGCTGGTGCATTTTCTACTTGGGGGGTTAGGTTCTCTTCTTCTTTCGAAACACGCGAACTATGCGCATGCAAAAAAACAAATTACACCTGATGATGCTTTCTCTTACCTTGAACAGTTTCGCAAGAAGCCGAATTCGATGTAGCGGTCGCTTGAATATGTAAATGACCTGGGCAACATCTTCGGGATTGTATTGATACAAATCAATGTATCGTAGATAAAGGTGTTCGATGCGTGTGAGCTCGTGCGGTGTTAGTGTTCTGAAGTCAAGGAGCGAGATCAAATGGGCTACTTAGTACTTACCCATTCGTGTAGGCTTTCATTCAAAGCAATGGAGTTCCTGTGGTTGGTGTTTCTAGACAGAGAGACCTGCTCAATGTATTGGGTGCTAGAAGCGTCTATGAGTTGTTGAACGACTTTATAAAGCGGATTGCTCGGGCTCAAATAAGAGAACAGTAGGTATAGGTCGTCAATATATTCGGATTCTGTTTCTGAGACGTGGTTGAGAAGAGCTGTGACTTTTCTTGCGGTTGTTGAGGATTTGCTAGTCTTCTCAGAGGAAGGCGATGACTGATGATACGTTCTTGGGACCGCTTGCCGATAGTCGGTCTCATTTGAAGAGGATGCATTGTTATTGTGAAAGTTGTTGTAGCTTGGAGAAGATCGAAGCAACGTAGTAGACATGATGAAAAGACCGGCAACGAGACGTAAAATTAATGTACTTGACTGCAATTGAGAATTTTGAAAAGATCTTTGAAATAACTTGTAAAAAAAGAGATATCGAGAGATATATAAACGCAAAGTTCTTTTTTTTTTCTTTCTTTCTGTAGACTTTATTTTAATCTTTAGAATTTACAAACGCACCGCGATATTAAGTTTCTATAATCAGTCGTTAGTGAGTTTGCAATTGAGAGTTTGTGATTCCTTTAACATAGTACATGGAACAGCATAGATGGAGAAAGTATCACTTGCCAAAATCGGTCTCGATATGGCTTTGTTTAAATATCGCGAGATGCGCTCGGAACCAAAGACGGTAGGACCTTCAAGCCAAATCATTCTCTTCAACAAAGACGGATGGAATAAGCAATTATTAGGCAAACGTGTTTAGCTTCTTTTTTTTTGTTGAATAAACTGTCGTGAAGTTGGCATATACTTTGGCATTCTCGAATCATTAGATATCGACAGCACTCGCCGGGATTGTTATTATTGCACATTGCATACGAATAAAGTCCGGGCATTTTTCAAGACAAATTCCTTTAGAAATATACTCAACTACCCCGAGACTACAGCCGTTTGCTGTAGAGACCAGAGTTTAAACTACGCATGGGTGCCATTAATACCCCATTAGAAGCAGCAGCAACAGTATTGAATTGGATAGTCCTCGAAGGTTCCAAGGTTCGTCGCAAGTGATCCATCCCATCGCGGTATAGACTATTAAGCTCAATACGTGGATTTTGAACGCTTCAGTAAAAGCTTGTGCACTTGATTCCTTTATTACGCGTCGCTTCTCTACATCCATTTTCCAAGAGATCTTTATAATGTTTTTTACGTCTCAGCTTCCAGCCTCTGATTGTAGTCTGTGAGTTATATATATATATATATTGGTGCAGAGACCACTCTTCCTTGTTGGCCGAACTCTCCTCGTTTTACTTCTGCCGCTTGCGACTGTTACGGCGTCGAGATTTGTTGAACCGTCTATCGTCTGTGTGGCCTTCACTAGCAAGCCGCGACCCACACGCAAACAGCCCTCCTTTTTAGACTCTCTCTGGAGCTAGAAACCTCTACGTGTTTTGTACATGTTATTTTCAGCCGAAATCAGTTTGCAACCGTCTCAAAATGGGTTGTAAGCATCCTGAGTGGGCTTGGTACCTAAGGTCTCTTTTCTTTTGTAGTCTCCATTAGATCCTATGAGACCTCTACACGCAGACATTTGTGCGGCGCGCAGGGGCTCTATCAAAGAGAGAAAGAAACTTGAGAAAACCTTCGGGACTTTATGGAGGTGACTGACGACAAAAGGCAACCGAAAAAAGTAACCAAGAACTAGCACGCGCGCAGTGACCGAGTGACCTCATGAGGAATGCAAGCTCAATAAAAATGCGTCTTTATTTAAACGGAGATTCCACCTAATTAGAACATTTATATTTACAAAGTCCCAAACGTTGCGTAAGGTTCGAGGGGGGGCACAGCGTTCGGGACGTGTCAAAAATGTAGCTGGAAACTCAAAAGCCTAAAATGGTATGTGCGTGTTGCACGCGTGTGATTTCAGCTATAGTGCGTGCATAACGTGTCAAAGAGGCGCGGGAAGGCAGATGAATTTGATCAAACGTTGACTTGAGCTGGGAAACCGATCGAAGGGCTTCAATCGTCGCGTTGGGAGTCAATGAATTTTAAAGCTTCTATTCTTAAGCTTCGTGTAGTGGGTTTGTGATGCCTAGAGGTGGCTGGATTGCTTCCAGGCCTGCATTAATGTACTCATCTAAAAGCATTTGTATGTATATAGACTCCATCCACCATATGTAGTCTACCGGCGGTGGATGATTACAGTGTCTGAAGCCGTCGCTTCTCCGCCTGGGTTGTAAGGGAGAAGTGTCTTGCTCAGCTGGTGCCAGACAGGAGAGCTGGCGGTGTTTGACGCTCAAGATATACACTGTGCGACGCATGATGCCAACAATTATGGAGCTTCAACTACGTAGAGTACTAAGTTTAGCTTAGAGTGCTCAAACACCCATCATATAGGCTTTCTAGAGTGGCCTTCCGCAGTCTGCGGTGAGCATGACGCGAGGTTTCGAAGGTACTCTACTAGTTTATAGCTAGTTTACATACAATGCCAGCCATCCTAACGTTAATAATCGTCTTGTAGAAACAAAATTGATGGCGCACGTATAGGATCCCCTCAGTCACTGTGTTGTCCGACATCAACTGGATTGTTTGACCGATAACTCATGTTCTGAGAGGCGTACAAGCCGAGTCTAAATTTGAAGTTAATGCGAATATTACTGCCGAAGACAGTGACTGGGGAGAACAAGAAAGATGGTATACCTACCATGGCTACGGACTGGTATACAATATAGCGCTATAAGGGTATGAGCTCCAACCAGTCGATTCCTTTGAGCAGACATACAGAAGTAAACTGTAACAGTCTGCTAATATATGTCCATATCCACAGGGAGAAAAAAAACTTCTAAGCCCGCTTGTTGGTTAGAAGGTACCCCAAGTTTTAAAACGGGCATCTAGCTACAAACCTTCAGGCTGCTCAGACCGTTCAAGCTGTTCGGGCTCAAGTGTGGCTTGAATTTTATGAACCAACCGTCACTGCGCAATGCTGTTGAGGAGATGATCTCCAGATTCCATGCATGGAAGAAACGAAGTAGGCAGTTGATAGTATAGAGATTACGTAAAACTTCTCAGGAGTGTGCTAATGACGTTGACGGGCAAGTTGAAGTTGTAACGGGCGGCCTATGACTAATGTGACCGTGGAGGGCTAAGGCAGGACACAGAGACAGAGACAGGACTTGCATGCACGACATAGTTTGGGCTACGGTAGAGGTAACACCAAAGAAAGTAAAGTTTCTACGAAGTGTTCATTAAATACTATATTAACGGAGTCAATAGGTGTTGCAGTAACTGATGCACACGTGCTTAGGGCTGATTTGTAGGTTTAGATTTGTACGCTGTTTTTGATATTTTTGCTTCATGGTGAACACTCGTTGATCTTGATCGAGAAGGTTTTGTTTCTTGGATACCGTATTCCCGGCAGGTCCACCTCTTTGATCTCCGGATCTTGGTCGTGGCCAGCTAGGCCAAGCAAGACGTGTCAAATAATCAGGTCCACGTACGCTGTTATGCAAGATGAATCTGAGTAAATCTGGCGTGGCATACTGCAATAAAAATACGGAGGCTGAATCTAGTGAAATATAGGATCAAGACGAGCTGAAGACACTTGGACAGTCTATTTAGAAACAACCATTACAACTCCTCAAGTAATATATCCGCAAGCTGTTTGATGGTATATATAGGCCACCTACTTCCCAAGCAAAGTGATAAACACGCATAGTACGCATAGTACAGCAAAAGCAAGCAGATGCTTCATGAAATACCTTTAGAAATCCTGGAAAAGATACTACAGCTACTTTATTTCCCTATAACCAATCGCGGCTACTACTATCAAAATGAAAACGACACGCAATGGTTTCGAGATGCTCTCAATTTCACAGCAACTTGCAGATCTCTCCGCGAAGCTCTCGTGCCAAACATGTGGGAATATCTCCGTGTGAACCTCAGTAATGGCATCCCTACTCGATCACGCTTTGAATACAGGCTGTTTTCAAGCCCCGCTGGACCTCATGCGATGAAGCTACAGAGACACTTTCTTGACTCTACATGGGGAGGCGACAAGTCAGCTGGCTTTTACTGTGATATTCTTAGAAAACCTGGTAGCGGTCTGACAGATTACTTGCCGTCGTTTCTAAAACCATCTCCCAATAAAGCGTATGCTTTGCCCTCAGCTCTCACCTACGTCAAACGGCTCAAAATCCATGCAAATGCCAGAGATAAGTCTCTTAATATCAATAGAAAAGATACGTTGGAAAAGTATGCGCTAGCTGTAAGTCTCATTGACCCAAAGTACATGCCCCTTCTTGCTGAGGTAGATTTGGATATGATAATTGTTCCCGAGTTGACCAAGCTACATCAGCATCTAGGACAGCAAGCCTTACCATCATTTGCAAACAAAATAAGTCTTTGCCTAGCTGTGAGCAGTGATTCAGTCATGAGTGAAATTGAGTCCTACGGTCTTTTCCCCTATCTGCAGGAGTTCGAACTGCAAACTTCCGACCATCAAATTGACTTTGCTTCTGAGCTCTCTCATTTGAAAAATTTGTCGTTGGCTTACGAGCCACGGGACGTGGGAAACCCGCTCCTTCAGACATGTCACTTTTGGTTCTCGAAATCAACAACATCGCCACCATGTTTGACTTACCTGGATGTCTCTCGTGTGAGAAATTTACCAATGTCTTTGAACTGGTTACCAGCCTCAGTAACGGCGTTGACGTGTAGCGCTATTGATTTCATGTTTTTGCCTTCGATAAATGAAGACCAAAACGAAGAGCTGTATCAGCGATTTGATAATGTTAAGTTTCTAACGCTTTGTCTTCTTCCCGGCGAGCCAGAGGAGCAAGCTGAACGCGAATTTTTCTTTCGTAACTTGTCTGAGATATATGTGTATCGTCCAGAAGCCGCTGTCTTTCTTATCTACTACCCGACACATCTTAAATTTTTTGTTTCTCTTGGGAGGGCCCTTGAACTCAACAAACGAACCCTGTATAGCTTTGGAGTCAAGTTTCTCAGCAACATAGAACTCAACTGCATAAGCGATCAATTCTACAATTTGCAGAACATCGAGTACCTCCTCATCCCTTTGATTGATGATGAGCCTGAAAGTCCTATGGCTTCTGCTCTCGAAGATCCTCTTGATATTTTGACTGCCACTCTCAAAAAATGTGGACCCAATATACGGAGTCTCAGCTGCCAAGTTAGTTACAACAAGGCCTGTGATCGCCCGGTTTCTGATCTGTATATTGATTACCTCCTGCTCCGTTCCCAAGTGCTGAACCATCCGAATCTGAAATTCAATATTGCAGCGCAGCAGGTCGACTACAACTCAGCAGACTACTTTCCGGGTCTCACCATGAAGACAATGTTCTCAAATTTTGATCAATCGGTGGACAGTGAATCGTTTGCTGTTTCTGATTTCTGCTCTCGCGCAGATTCAAAAACATACCTTCTCATGGGAGAAACATACGAGTCATTTAAACGCAGGTACGCAAACCCCTCAAACCTTCAGGTGCTTATAGATTTCACAAAGCTGAGAGCTCTCATACAGACAAGTAATGAGCCAGTTGTCAATTGAAATGATTTATTTCTTGCAAGGCATGGTTTGGGCTTCAAGTGGTCACCACTAGGCAAGAATGGCTCTTTTTTTTTTTTTTTTTCTTATGCCGCTTTGAGAAAAGTGCCTGTAGTAGAATACTACGAAAAATGGAATGCTCGAAGTTCTCACTTGAGGAAATGTGGTAAATATGTGGGTATAGTGTAGATTAGACCTTGTATCAGCCTTGTACTAGCTATTTTTTTACTGGCATTCTACCACATAGGCTGTGTCTAGTAGGCTTTCCATGGCTTTCCATGGCTCTGTTAGTCTGTTTAGTTCGCCACGGCACTGCCAGTCTAACAAACACAGCTGGGTATAGCTCTGCCCACGGAATGAGGTGTCGTCAGGGCTAGCGAAAGGAAAATAGGGGTCGCAGCCATATCCGTTATAGACCCTTTTGAGTGTTTCTTGCATGGCATAAATAATCCCTATCCCCATACAGGCCCTCTCCCTTTATCTAAAAAAAAAACCTCTTTAAATTTTGGTTTTTTTCAGTTACTTGTTCTTTCTTCCTTTGCTACACCATTATATTCTGATTGCAACATGGTAGAATCTACAGATCACACTAGTTTAGACACCTCTCGTTCAACAACTCCTACGGGCCAGCCATGGCCAGGTCCTTATTCGACTGCAAACGTGTACTATGGCCCTGATACCAATCCGGTTTTGACGGGCAACAAAGTTGTTCGTGCAAGAACGTTTTCCACAGTAAGCAGCATGCCAGATCCAAACAAAAATGAAAAGGAAACCATCGGAACAAAGGCCTTTCTAATGCTTTTTATCGCAGGTTGATTCTTCTCATACGCAAATTGTTCAAAATAGGCGACGATTGTCTCAAGGTAAACCGAATCATGAAAAAAATCTTAATTGTTTGTTGCTAATTCATGTGTGAAAATAGACAATTTTACAACCCCCCGCCGATTTCTGGTCAACGTTGACAAAACTCTTGAGAGGCTTTTGGCTAACGAAGGTATGGAGTCTCATTGCTGTGGCCTATTAACACTGCTAATTTTCTCAAGATACGGATCAGAACTTCCAGATCACTGTGGAAGACCACGGACCTAAGGTTCTCAGCCTAGGAACTGAAAACTCTAATGGCTTTAACAAATCGGAAATAAGAGGCACATACATGCTGTCCAACTTGCTTCAGGAGCTTACCATGGCCAAGAATTTAGGCCGAAGCACTGTGCTTCTCGATGAGGAACGCCTCAATGAAAACCCCGTTAGTCGCCTGTCACGGTTAATCTCCGAACAGTACTGGGACGCACTTACTCGCCACATTGATAGTCGAATGATTGATAGCATTGCATCAGATGCAAAATCTAAAGGCCCCAATGCAAATCCCCGCATTTACATTCCTCCAACTGAGACGGAGCAGTACGATTACTACGTCCAAGTTGCGAAAGAGCGACCTCAACTAAACTTGGACATCGTATATCTACCAGCCGAAATCACCCCGGAATGGGTCAAATCCGTTAACGACAAGCCTGGCTTGTTGGCGCTCGCTATGCGAAAGGAATTCAACCCGGCCACAAACAAAATGGAACTAAGAGGCGTTCCCTATGTGGTGCCTGGTGGCAGATTCAACGAGCTATACGGTTGGGACTCTTACATGATGGCTTTGGGCTTGCTTGTAAACAACAAGGTCGATTTGGCCAAGGGAATGGTGGAGAACTTTTGTTTCGAAATTAAGCACTATGGTAAAATTCTTAACGCGAATCGCACTTACTATCTATGCCGGTCACAGCCCCCATTTTTGACAGATATGACGCTTCGGGTTTTTGACAAAATCAAGCACACGCCGGGTGCCATGGATTTTCTTAAAACTAGTTTCCATGCTGCAATCAAGGAATACCATACTGTGTGGACGAGTGAGCCTCGACTAGATCCTAAAACTGGTCTCTCGCGATACCACCCTGATGGCCTGGGTATTCCACCAGAGACTGAATCTACTCATTTTCACAACCTGTTGATGCCTTATGCAAAAAAGTACAATGTCTCATTTGAAAAGTTCCAACAAATGTACAATGACGGTGAAGTCAAAGAGCCTGAACTGGATGAATACTTTTTGCATGACCGTGCCGTTAGGGAGTCTGGACACGACACCAGTTATCGTTTAGAAGGGCGATGTGCTAACCTAGCCACGATTGATCTCAACTCTCTTCTATACAAGTATGAGGCAGATATCTCTAGAACGATCCGCACGCGTTTTGGCGACAGTCTTGAAATGCCTGATGGATCTATCGAGACATCTGCGATTTGGGACCGCCGAATGAGAAAAAGAAAGGCTGCTATTGACAAATATTTGTGGAACGAAAAAGCAGGCATGTTTTTCGATTATGACACTAAAAATGAACAAATTTGTGACTATGTGTCTGCGACAACATTCTGGGCCATGTGGAGTGGCGTAGCTTCACCTCGACAAGCGTGGAGACTAGTTGAGGATGCCTTACCACAACTTGAAGAAATTGGAGGCCTCGCGGCTGGCACAGAGATTTCGCGTGGGCCAGTTGGCTTGTCACGTCCAAATCGTCAAGTATGTTGAATCTAGGTATTGTGATTTACCAGCTAACAATTGATTTAGTGGGATTATCCATATGGATGGGCACCGCAGCAAATATTAGCGTGGGATGGCCTCAGACGATATGGCTATGAGGAAGAACTTACGAGAATAGTTTACAAGTGGCTTTTCATGATGACCAGGGCTTTTGTAGACTACAACGGCGTGGTCGTGGAAAAGTACAATGTCACTAACCTCAGTGAACCGCACAAGGTAAATGCGGAGTACGGAAACCAGGGATCTGACTTCAAGGGATTTGCAACTGAAGGGTATGTATTGCCAGTGAGTGCGAATCTTTTTACTGACATTATGTAGATTTGGATGGGTGAACGCGTCGTACGTTTACGGTCTTACAATGATGAGTAGCCATGCGAAGCGAGCGTTGGGAGCTCTGACACCGAGCGAAGTTTTCCTTAAAAGTGAATTGCAATAGTCTTTATAGTATTTTAATTTAACCTACATGCTTTATTTATTAGATTCACATTGACAGGTTTGTTGGCATCCCATGATGGTTTCTGGGCAAAATAATGTCAGAGTTTGCGGAAACTACGCAGGGATCAACGCAGTCTTGCAAATATTTCAGCACGCGCTCTGAGGCCCAGCGCCATGCTCTCTCAACGCTTCTACATATTAATTCACCTCACCAAAAACCATAAATCTCTTTTACCACCACCAAGTTGGCACCTACTGACCACAAGACAAAATATTGCTGCCTGCAGACGTTATACAAAGCTTTTTTTTCATTTGATTTGATCTTGTTCGTTACTGGCGTTTGTTTCTTTCTCGATCTCTTATTTATTGCTTCACCGAGGTTTTTTATCAGCCTTATTTTCTGCTGGCTCGACTGCTTTAATCTGATTTATCTCGTACATCATGGGTAAGCTGCATGCGCAAAGACACTTGGAACGACCGCTAACTGAACCCAGGTATCCCCAAGTTTTTCAGGTATATCTCGGAGAGATGGCCTCTTATATCCCAGTTGACCAATGACTCAGAAGTACCCGAGTGAGTTGAACTTGAACGCGTCGTGTCCCTCTATCAACTAACATCATAACAGATTCGATAACCTCTACCTCGACATGAACTCCATTTTACATAACTGTACGCACAAGAATGAGGATGTCACTTTTCAGCTGTCAGAGAGTGAAATGTACGTGGCAATATTTGCGTACATTGAACATTTGTTTGGCATCATCAAACCCAAGAAACTGTTTTACATGGCAATCGATGGTGTCGCCCCTCGCGCAAAGATGAATCAACAACGTGCAAGACGATTTAGATCCGCCCTCGATGCAGAAGTTGGACGCGCAAAAGCTATTGAACAGGGAATTCCATTACCGTCATCGGATCCGTTTGACTCGAATGCCATTACACCTGGTACCGAGTTTATGGAGAAAATGACAGCGCAGCTGAAGTATTTTATTCACAAGAAAGTATCACAAGATTCCAGCTGGCAAAATATTGAGATTATTTTGTCTGGCCATGAAGTTCCTGGAGAGGGTGAGCACAAGATTATGGAACATATCCGTGTTTCCAAAGCTCAGCCTGGATATTCGCCTGATGTCAGGCACTGTCTTTACGGCCTCGACGCCGATCTTATCATGCTGGGTCTTTTGAGTCATGACCCTCATTTTGCACTTTTGAGAGAAGAAGTGACGTTTGGCCGCTCCAAAAAGCAGTCAACCGAACTACAGGACCAAAACTTTTATTTGCTGCATCTAGCAATTGTGCGTGAATACCTGGAACTTGAATTTCAGGATATCGAAAAGGAAATGAAATTTGAATACGATTTTGAGCGGGTGTTGGACGACTTTATTCTCATCAACTTTTTTATTGGCAACGATTTTTTGCCAGAGCTTCCCTCGCTGGTCATCAACAGGGACGCGCTGCCGATTGTATTCAATACATACAAAACATACCTTCGAAACTCAGATGGATACATGACCAAAGGTGGCATTATCGACTTTTCTCGCCTGAGGGTTTGGCTTGAAGCCATGTCCCAGTTTGAATACAAACTGTTTGAGGAGACATCTGTGGACGCGGAATGGTTTAATGAAGAGATTGAGGATGTTTCACAAAAGGGCAAGGCAAAACAAGCAGTGAAGCTCATTTTGACTCCCCGAGAGAAAGAACTTGTACGTCAAGTCAAACAATTTGTTATCTCGGTAAACAGTGTCTCAAAGGCTGGTTCTGGTGAGGAGGATCCTACGTTTTCCTTTTCTGAGAAATTGACTGATGAGGATATTATTTTTTTGAGAGCCTTTTGTGCAAAGGTTTATTTGCGAGTTATTACAGACAAGAATGTAACCACTCTCTTGCTCGACAGCGACGGTATTCCTGATGAAGAATCCGAGGAGGAATTGAAAGAGCGCCTGCTCAATGCTCAATCTGTTCTGAAGCGTTATGAGAAGGCAGAAGTTTCCATGAAGGAGGCAGAGAAAAAACACAAGGAGGAAATTTATTCTGAAAAGTTTCTCAAGTGGAAATCCAGCTACTATAGAAACAAGTTTGAAGTCAAATCCAGCGAAGAAAGTGAGGAGCTGATTAAAGATTTAGCTGAAAACTACCTGGAAGGACTCCAATGGGTCCTCTTGTACTATTATAGAGGAGTTGCCTCGTGGGGATGGTTTTTTAGATATCACTACGCGCCAAAGATTTCGGACATTGTCAAAGGTTTGGACAAGAAGATTGCCTTTGATGTTGGCACACCTTTCAAACCTTTTGAGCAGCTCATGGCTGTCCTTCCTGAAAGAAGTAAAGCTTTGGTACCTCGCGCTTTATGGCCTTTGATGACAGAAGACAATTCTCCTATCAAAGACTTTTACCCCAAGGAATTTGAACTTGATATGAATGACAAGAAGAACGAATGGGAGGCTATTGTCAAGATTCCGTTCGTTGATCAAAAACGACTACTGGATGCCCTAAAAACTCGCGAGTCACAACTTTCACCTGACGAAAAAAGACGAAATGGCTTTGGAACGAACATTGAATTTCATTTCAACCCACAGGTCAATACAATTTATCCATCCTCTTATCCGAGTCTTTTCCCCAACATTGAGAACTGTCATTGCATTGAGACTGAAATATTTTTACCTCCTTTGGAAAGCTTGCATTACATTGATGGTCTTTGCCCAGGTGCCAAGTTAGGTGTCAATGCACTTGCAGGCTTCCCCAGTCTTAAGACAATCCCGTTCACTTTCAAAATTGAGAATGCAGAGGTCGTTGTGTTTCAGCATCCCAGCAGGAATGAGTCGATTATAATTACCTTGAAGAACAGGTTTGCAGACCTTGAGAGTAGCACCATCTCGAAACGTCTCCTCAATCGGCCTGTCCATGTTGGATGGCCTTATTTGCGTGAGGCCAAGGTTGTTGCCATCACTGATGAGCTGTGCAGCTACGAAATGACCAACAAGAACTCTATATCGACTATTCCTCACAATAACGTCGACAACTGGCAGCGCGAAGCTGGTGGGTTTAAACGTCAGTACGCAAGGAAGGGTGTCAACATTGGCAAGCCAACTATCCTTGTGCATGTAGCCACTCTTCAGGGTTTGAAGCGAACAGCTAATGGCGCTCTTGTCAAGTCTTATTCGTCTGAGCACACAACTTTCCCTCTACAGACTATAGTTGAAAGTATTCAAAATGTTGATGAACGCTACATTGAGAGGCCTCCTATTCCTGTTGAAGAGGAATTCCCTTTGGAGTCGAAGGCAGTGTATTTGGGCCCAAGCGCTTTCGGTAACCCCGTCACAGTCAAAGCACATCATGGCAACGCCCTCGACGTTGAAGTCATGAAACTTTCACGTGGAGAACTTAGTTTGGGTCATATTATTGAAAAGCGTGAAAAATCACAGTTGCGCTTCATGCCTTCTTTTAGAGTTGCGAAAGATATTGGAATCTCTTCTTACTATCTGAGTAGAGTCACTTCCAAGTACCTGGTACTAATTAATGGAAAGTCCTACGATGTTGGCCTGAATATTCGATCTGAGGCCAAGAGGTTAAAGGCTCTTGGGTACTCGCAACGTGGTCTACAAGGCTGGGAATTCAGCTCATTGGCCAGCTCACTTGTGAATGCTTACCTCAAAGCTTTCCCTGATGTTCACAATGCGCTAATCAACTACAGCCAGAAAGAAATTCCCGATATTGCTACGTTGTTGCACATTGGACCACAGGAGGCTGCGAACAAAATGGACAAAGTACGCGCATGGTTAAAGGAACATGTTCTTAATAACAACAGTATTGTTATGGTGACTTTGGAAACGGAAGGCCTCAGCCGGGGGTCTGTATTGAATCTTGAGCGTGAAATAATCAAGATCAATAGCACGCCTGTTTCCGTATCCCTTGCCACGCACAAAAACATTCCACGTGAAGCGCTACTTGCACCTGCAAATGCTTTCTATCAATTGAGCTCGCAACACTTTAGCATTGGTGACCGCGTGGTTTCAGTTTTGGACTATGGCAAGGTGAACTTGTTCAGCCGAGGTACTGTCATTTCAATTAACAGTATGGTCTCCAAAGTTACATTGGATGTATTATTCGATGTTGAGTTTGATTCCGGAACAACTCTGAACGGTAGATGCGAAACTAAGCGGGGCTTGACTGTTGAGAATGGCTCTGTCTTGAACTTGAGCAACAAACAGTTAGTTCTGCATTCTAAAAAGAGTCAAGAACAGTCTAAGGTGGCCACTAAGGGCCCGAGACAAGCAGCCCCTACTCCTACATCGGCCTGGAAAAAGGGCGCTGCGCCTATTTTGGCCAAGCCTCAGGTTCTGCAGAGACCTGTTCCTACTGCCAAGATACCAAACGCTGTCAAAAGCAATACTAGCTTAGCTGCTGCTCCTGCTTCTAAGCCATCTCCAAATGCTGCCGCCGCTCCAACTTCTACCAAGCCCACCAAGCGGGGCAAGACTGTAACTGTGTCTTCGGCTGAGGCTGGAAGCGAAGAAATGCGTCAAAACCTGCTCTCTCTGATCAAGGGTGTTTCCAATGTGAGCGTTTCTGATTCAAACAACAAGGCTAGCACTGATCCACTTGAGATCAAGAGCAAGAACAAGAAGAAAAACCTACAGCAATCTCAAAATAACCTGATGGGTGCTGTGTATGGGCAATACGCTCATCCAGCCATTCCTGATAGCTCGTTTCCACCTGCTCCACCTGGTGTTGTCCCCATGTTTATGCCTCCTCACATGGCTTTTCCTTCCCAAGGAATGCCTTTCCCTCCTCCTTTTGTACCTGGCATGCAGTACATGGCTCCTCCTCCTCCCATGGGTGGTCCTATGGGTGGTCCTATTCCACAGTCTGCTGGTCGCTTTGATGAGCAGGGAAGTGCTGAGCTCATGGCAGCTCTCAATGGTGGGAGCCAGCCTCCTAGTGGGCCTGCTAATCAGAAAATCCGTGGCAATGGAAACAGAGGTCGTGGTGGTAAGCGTGGCGGCCGTGGTCGCGGTAGCAGTCGCGGTGGTCGAGGTGGTCAGGGTGGCCAAGGCGGCCATGGCTCATCTGCTTCTGGAGCGCCATCCGCTTAGACCTGTGCAACACGTAGATAGCTAATAGTATACATGTACTGTTTTAGAGAAATATTTGGACTAATTCTGTGATTTTTGATGTTTGCAAATCTTACAATACTTCACGCCGGGCCAAATGTTTGGAATCAGTAACTTTTCACGTGACAGCTGAAATATGTACTTCGAGATCACCTCAAGCTTTTCAACGCACAGCCATATTACGCGTCTATCACAATCACAACAAGAACGCATGCTCTTGAAACTAAATCAATAGTTTTTCTTATTCTTCTTACAAGACACGCACACACACACAGCGACACCTGACAACAGGAAAAATCAAAATGGAGTCATTTATATCACTATCTCCCGATATGTCAGGACCACCTAGTCCACCTCTAATGCCTCCCACATCTACATCTGGGGGTGCTCCTCCAACCTTGACCAGAACCAGCAGTACAGCCAACATAAGCAGTAACAACAGCAACAACAACAATGGCAATAGCAACAGTGGCGCTGGTAGCGGCGGGTTCGGAAATGGAGGTGTTACTGGTTCTACTAGTGGAAGTTCTGTACCCATGATTACAACGACTAGCGCATCCGCTGCCGGAGATTCATCAATCAAAGCTGATTCTTATATGACCGATGTGCCGTTTGCAGCAGGGCCAGTGAATGATGATAATAATGATGACGAGGAAGAGAGTGCGTTAAAAAGGAGTGCGGAGGTTGTGGAAGGTCTTCAGCAAATGGACCTACTAGCTTTGGTGCTCGATTTGATGGAAAGGGTGTCGAGTGGAGTTGTGACAGCCAAGACTGTTGATAATGAGGTATGTTTATTTATGTCTTTATTCCGTCATGATGTTGAGCAAATGACAAAACTAATGGCAACCGAAATGGTAACGGCGATGCCAATGACAATCAATGGTGATGGAGTATTTTTTGGTTTTTATTTTTTCATGCGATTCTAACCAAGTTTTGCTAAAAAATTTAGGCCGGACTAATTCGTGCTCGAATCGCAAAAGCAAGAGCATCGTTGCAATTGATTCCAGGACTTGATGAGACTATAGAAGAGCGTCAAGGAGAGATTGCTAGATTGGAATATGCAATTCAAAAGAAAGGGTATGTTTGTGTGTATTACATGAAGAAAGAGAAAGAGAAAATCATGCTCCACTACTGCTGTTCTGCTATTTTTGAGAACAATAGTATGGTGCCTAATTTCTGGTCTTTTAAAATCTCTAGGCTTCTTTAGGCTGTTTAACGACCTGAACGTGAAAAATTTGAAGATTAAGCTAACGCAGTTTTTGTTTTGTTTTTGTCTTGGTAGAGATCTACTACAAAAGTTCCAATCATTAATGAACCCTTCTGACTCTTGATAATGTGTACACGAGCGTGCGTGTGTGTTTGTATGCGTTTAAAAAAGAAGTCAAGTTGCAACTATTGGAAGACCAATATTAACTATAAGAAAAACTACTCGAAATGTATCAGCAGGCTCTGTGTTTCTTGTCTTATCTTGTTGCAGAGAAGGTTCTGCCATGGTATATATCTGGAAACCTGGAAATTTTCTTAAAAAACTTGAGCGGTAACACATGCATACCACCATTCAGGCAAGCATGGAGAGGTTCAAAGAAAGCGAATGAATTGTACGTCTTGTGATGATAACAGTCTTGACTCTTCAGCCTTGACTTTTGGCTTTGATTTCTTTTTTTGATCTTTGATTTTCTTGAACTCTCTCTCCTCTCCCTATGTATGTATAAATACGTGTGTGTGTGTGTGTGTGTGTGTGTGTGTGTGTGTGTTTATTTTCATGTATATATGTGCAGATTTGGAATGTGCCAGCCGAACTGCAAATTCTTTATTTCCATGGTCTCCCTATATATATACACTTATGTTGGGCAGCAAGCTACTAAATGTTACATTCACCGATACTCAAGAGATTAAGAACTTGTAAGGGCTACTCATAATACATTGTGTTCGCTTTTTATCTGTCTAGCTAACAGTTTATAGTTTGTAATACCAACTGAAAATATTTACATTAGGTCTTAAGCTACTTGAGCTGAAAGAAAGACCTTTTAATCAATATATATATATATATATATATATATATATAAATTCTACTATTCAAAAAATAAAAAAATAAATTAAAATAAAATATAAAATATAAAAAAAGATTCAATTCATTCAATAATGGTTTGAGCTTGAAATACTTGATTCTCCTTAAGCTCTTTCTCTCTGATGACCTTCATCATCGCTTGTCACACTAAACGCATCCTCAATCGGCTCAATGTCGCCTTCTTCCTCAATAGTGCCAAGCTCGAGATCTTCAATATCGTCTGTTTCCTGGCGTCTCATGGGCGCGTATTTGTTACCAGGGCGTCCACCTAGGCCTCCTGCACCGGAAGAACGGAAACTTTGGAACCGCGTTTTGATGCTCTGCCAAATAATGTTGCGACGCACCTTGCCTAATAACAAGTAAAGAATGACGACAAGGATCAAAAGGAAAATAAGTGAACCCCAGAGCCGTTTGCTATTGTGCTCGAGCATATCGTCCCAGTCATACCCGTCATCATCATCATCGTCGTTATCGTGATCGTGACTTTTTTGGTCGTTGTCTTTGCTTTGAGGATCAAATGCAGGTCGCCCAGAGTCAAGACTGAAAAGCATGCGTCCAGCACCGTTGCTGTTCTTCATACCAATTCCTGTACTATTGAGCCCATGTAGACCCTGTTCTGCAGATGCATATAGAACAGCTCGGCCCAACGTCCAAGAGTACTTGTTCCCATTGATTTCTTCCACGCTTTGTAGCGGATGTAGGTATTCATCAAGGCTTTCGTCGTGGGAATCTTCTCCCTTGATTGGCACATCAGCCCCGGCTTCTCCCTTTGGCAATTGCAGACCGTTATCAACAACGTTCAAAATCCAGCTGGCTCTCAAGCACAAACTCTCTAGCTGCTCCAGACTCAGGTCTTTGAAATTGTCTTTGTGTCCCTTTTTCAGTGTACTCCAAGAAGTCTCACAAAACTCCTGCACTTTGGCTTCTAGTTTGGAAGTGTCAAATCTTCCGCCCATCTGAAACCCGTCGTGTGCCGTGTCCCAGTACTCGCTAACACCAATAAAATGGTTGACATCAAAATCGAATTCAGCTCCGATTGTTTCTTTGAGATCTGAAACCATAGGTTTCATCAGGCTTTGGCATTTCGCATAATCACCAGTACCTGTAGTTTTGGTTACAACTTTACGATGGTCATCGTCTTCATCCTCAGAGTCATCGTCGTCAGAGTCTTTGTCGTCAGCGTCAAATATTCGGCGCCCGTCCTTATCGTACGAGGCTTCGAGGCCCTTGGGATCGCATGGATTTCTTTTGTCTTTGCCCAGCTCCTTCAAGATCGTTTTCTGGACTTCATTGACGCCCAAGCCCAAAAAAGTCGTAGACAACACCTTAAAGTCAGCATCTTTGTCGCCAGACACGCTTGCCAGTTTAACCGTGTAGAGGTCTTTTTCGTGTTCTGCAGTCTCAGTGGTATTAGGGACAAATGTAATCTGAGTAGACGCGCCACCCATTTCTAAAAGTCCATACGTACTATGGTTTTTTCCATGATCGTGCGCTTCTGGGTTTTGCAGCCCGCCCACGAGATAATTGACAGCTAGCCAGCCAAATATACCTTCAACGTCACCAGTAATAACATTAACGTGGGTGCCGCAGTCCGGAATATAAAACGATGTCTTTGATTTGATGTAGTCACATGTATTTTTCAGTATGACGTCTTGAGTTTTTTGTTTCAGTATGCGCATTCCGCCCGTGGCGTGCACGAATATTGGCGTGCGCGAGTGCTGGCTTGAGGGAACCACTTTCTCTGCGTATTTGAGTAGGTCTTTCAAGTGTTTTTTGCCAATATCTTCAGGGTGCTGGGCAAAGCTGGAAATACCGGGCTTGACCCTCTTAACCCATTTGTAGTCTTGCTTGCTCAGTACTGGGAGAGCAGAAGTAGCATTGACACCGTGTTCTTCGTGGTCGAATTTGGCGTTGCTGTCGTCAGATTTTTCCTCGTCTTTCAACTTCTTAAAGTCTTCAGAGTCTTCAGATTCTTCGGTATCTTCAGTATCCTTCGAATCCCCAGTATCCTCCAAGTCTTTGGATTCCTCAGACTCCTCAGACTCCTCGTTCAAGGAACCGTCCTTTTCTTCTCGCGGTAGTCGTCTTTTGCCTGCACTTGACGTATCAGGATAGCTGTACACATGGAGCCTTGACCCGCTAGACCCAGCGTCAACTACAATAATATAATTGTATGGATTTCCGGCCTTATCGTAGACCGCACCTGTCTTTGCCTTAGCTTTCGCCATTATTAAGTTCGTTTTGCCAAAGCCTGTGAAGCAGTCGTGATTGAGTTGAAGGCCTATAGTAAGGGGTTGAGAATCCTGAGAGAAGGAGGGAGCTTTTTTATTTTTTATTTTCATTTTTTAAATTTCAGCATAATTATAGGCCAGTATCTGGGCGTGGCGACACCTTCTTCTGATCTTCTTCCTACCGCCAACAAAGAACCCTTCATTTTACCTTCTTGCTATAGTATATTTGCTTCTCCAGCCCCTACAACTCTTCAATTTTTATAGTTGATACAGCCACTTATAACTACTATATCCAAATGTCGGTGCAATTCAACACCGCCTCTTCTGCTCAGCCGCCAAAGTTCAACTTGACGCCGTCGTCAAATAGACCTTCTAGCCAGGATTTCGAGCCTTCCACGCCTACCAGCTCAATTGGAGGAGGACCCTATTTGTCTCGGTCTAATGGGCCTGCTATTTCTAGCACCTGCGCGTCTGTAGATTCTGATTCCATCTACCAAGGTGTACAAGGCGCGGGACCTGTTATCGGTGGCCTCAACGCCGGCTCTGGACAGCAGCAGCCGTCGTCAGCTCTTGCGACCCCCTCGCGACCTCTGTCACGCTCTTCAACTATGTCTGGAGTTTCTATGACGGCAACTAAAGATGGTGTGGAAGGAAACCGTATTCACCGGTTTCATGATCCTCAGGGATACACAAAGTGGATCTCGTCAACAATGCCAGATGACGGAAGCTTAACGTCGAGCTCGGCAAATAGTGTACTCGAGAGCGACATGGACGAGATGCTGATAGAGGACCAGGACGGTGAGACGCCGGGGCCGAGAGAAGACGACTCAGTGCTGGATATAGCGGCTGGCATGGTATCAAAGGCAAGAATTCAAAACCGGAAGGGTGGTGACAACGAGGGAGAAGACGATTTTGAGTATCAGTACTACGATGATCGAAGTGTCAACAGCGCTTCCAGTGTGAACAGCGCCAGCAGCAGCTATAATGGAGCTACGGCGAATAGCAAAAGCAAGCTGTTTTCCAAGACGCTCTTCAACAAAGGCAATAATTACAACAGCAATAATGCTCATCACAACGTAGGTCCTTCTTCCTCATATGAATACAATCAGGATCAGGACTTTGCACCCACGCCGCCAAACGACCCAAGAGCACCGCCGGTTACGCTGAACGAGAAGATTAGGCTTCTACGGACCGGCACTGTTAGTCGGAACGTCCCAAGCTCTGAAGACTCAGGTCACGATAATGTCCCTGAAGCCTCAAATGCTTGAGGTTCTTTTGGTTGTTTATCATTCTTGCTTTACCCTTTTTTCCTGTTCGTTTCTATTAGGATCTATGATGTTTCTTTGTTATGTGTTTGATGTTTAATCTTAAAGGTCTCTGGTGCAGATTGTGCTAATATCTCCATGTGGAATGCCAATTTTTATAAATTCATGTCAAGTCCACAAAGTCCCTATTGTAAGTTAGTACGCTAGATTTAAACTAAGTCCATACAAAACCTATAACAGCGGTAGTGAATGACGGAGTCTGACCAAGACTTACCTCTCTGCGACTTGCAAAGTCAGCGTAAAGCAGATTCCAAATGTATCGATCAGTGCAAGCGTCTGCCTTGTCACGGTCTGCCTCTGAAGACCCCACGACGAACTCGCATTTGGGTTGGTACTGCTTGCGAAGCTTTTCGCTTGGAAGTTCCCAAGGCTCAAATCATGTGTTGTTAGCTTCTTCATCGATTTACCTTGCACTTTGCACTTTGCAAGTCAAAGAAAGCATACCTTCGGATAGGGTGAATCTGAAAACCTGACATAATACAGTTGGTGAAGCTCTGCCTTTGCATTCCAGAACGTGTCAAAGGATCCCAGAAACAGAGTGTGGTCCGTCTCTCTTAGCTCCGATGTGAGCATCATGTAACCGCGATGCGGCAGGGCTTCAACGGATTTGTTGTATATGGAGTTCACAATTCCTAGTAGATGTGTAGCGTTTTTCTCAGGTACATTAAGTATAGCTAGCGTTCCTGGACGTTTCAACCCGAAAGATGCAGTAGTAGATTCAAACACACTGCGAGAAGGTTCTATTACCATGAGACTAGCTGACAGCACAGGCGCTAAATGCTCACCTGCAATGTCTTGTGGAATATTGTCTTGCGATTCCCAGTATGCACGAGGAGCAGTGACGGTAGAATTGAATGGTTTCAAAAACAAGTCATCGAGAGACTTGAGCACGTATCCTTCTGTGTCCAACGCAATTACGCGTTTAAAGCTGGTTTGATTCAGCCCCAGCAACAACAGCACCGTACTCGATTCTTGCTCTCTTATGCCCGGCGGGTTCGTGTCTTGACCTTCCGCCACCGTATGCGTTGGGATGAAGTCACTTGGTTGAACAGACTGCAGTTGCGCTCCATACACGTCTCGTGCTTGTTGAAGAAGCCTGGTTTCTCCAATATGGGGCTGGCTGTGAATGGAGGAGGAAGATGTGGAAGTGTCCTCACCTGCCGCTACCGGGACCGGCCATTCTTGGGGATGAAATAAAACCCGATTTGCTTTTGTCTTGAGTACAGTGAGCTGATTTAGTACCATGACTGCATTACATAGCGAGTCTGGCGTATCCGCATACATCACATATGAGTAGTCTTGCTTCCAAGCGTCGAGCGAGAGTTGTGGTCTCTTGGCCGAATTTTCAGGAAACGTCGGGTCCGGTGATTCCGATCCACTCTGCTTAGATTTGTTGGCGGCTTCTGTGTCTAAGCCTGAACCTGAACTACTGTCCTGGAAAGGATCTGCTTCAAGAAGCTGGTTCAAGCTATAAGACGAGTATAGCTCTGACTCGCCGCCAAACTGTGCAGTGCTGGTTCCAAATGAGTCTGCGAAGTAAATGATTGAAACGGTCACTACAAATGCTATAAGGGACAAAGACATTGCCGGGCTCTGAGGCAGTGACCATGAAAGTCGGAGCGGCATTGCAACAGATGTCTATACCTAAGAAGATGTTGTTACAGTAAATCACTAGTCCCTATATATATGGCATGTGTGGCATGGATGGTTTAGAAGATATGAATCATAAAGAGTGAAGAGCCCTAGATCTATCAATAGTGAATTGCCAGGGGAAAAACGAGCGCCAGTTTGCTTGCGTATTTATTATGATCCTATGTATCAACTATATGTAAAGAGTATCGTTATACCCAAACCAAGTATCTATAAGCTATAGCTGTGCTAATAGCTATGCTTGCAAGCGAAAGCTTTGTTTAAAGGAGTACTAGTTGAGCCTCGTTGATGTTTATGATGATACTATTTAGAGACCATACGCGGGTTTCTGCCAAATTATTACCCTACTCAGTATATTTCACTTAGGGCTCAGAACTATGTTTACCCTCCTCTATCTAA
Source organism: Geotrichum aggregatum (assembly GCA_030564925.1). NCBI lineage: Eukaryota > Fungi > Ascomycota > Dipodascomycetes > Dipodascales > Dipodascaceae > Geotrichum > Geotrichum aggregatum. Next base: position 140,453 of record JAJMAH010000033.1, read on the forward strand.
AAAACCTATATAATCAGCGAGTTCCGCCGTCCCTTTTCTCGTTTTTTTTCCTTTTCTTTTCTCCAATCATCAGTAGGTATATACTTAACATATATACTTTACACGAGGCTTTAGCAAAAGGGTGACGCCGGTTTTGAAGACTAGCGTCGACTCGCTTTAGTTGAGGGTTATCCACTTCTCCTTTCTTTAAAGGAGGAGACATGGGTTTTCTTCCGTTCCCTGCCTCTCTGAGAAACGTTTCGTTCTACTCTGCTCATGACTGTATTTCTGTGCTTTCAAAGTACTTATAGAAAGGAGTCTTAAGTGATATGACGATACATATTTTACTATATAATCAATACATTGTTCAAGTTTGCCGTGATTAACACGGCAATAGCCCAATGGACAACTCAAAAATTCAATCATGTACTGTTTAAACTGTAAAATTTTATCAGATCCGTTCTATCCATATGCCTCGTACATAGAGAGGCTCTAGAGCAGTGAACGTGCAAGCAAGTAAGGACAATCTTTTTTGGAGGTGATACGTATACTTGTGTTGGATCCTTGAACGTGTCTGAATATTGATTTGTATTCTGACGGATTTGATTGTCTGAAAGCGATACTGAGCTTGCTGAAAGAAAAGAAGCCTAAGATCCAGAGCCTCACATCCCAGCAAAACTCAGGACAAAAAGAAAATGCGAACTCTGTGGATCGAACACAGGACCTTCAGATAAACTGTAAGACTGATTTTAAACTTCAGTCTGACGCTCTCCCAACTGAGCTAAGTCCGCTTTAATTAAAATTTTATTTCAACTGTGCTATTGATTGATATACTTTAGATTTCCCATATTCAAAGTAAAAAGTTTTTTGGCTCAAATGCTTTACACTAGCTACCAGACTACTTACAACCTAGGTTGGGTTGGTAGGGGTACATATTAAGGGTGGTTTGGGCTTGAAAAAGCCGGAAACAACCTTTCATTCACTGACTCATTTATACAACATTTAAGAAGGAGGGGTATTTCTGATTTCAAGATTTTGACATTGATTTTGTTTTCCGCAATTCTTGCACCCAAGTTTGCAGTGAGGCTCAATTGATTAGCCCTGCTTGCTAATCTACCTCGATTAGCAGGCTTTAGCAGCCTATTGCCTCTTGTCCTTTACCTGTAACTTGCAATTGGCTTGATCTTTGAAGAGCAACCGACAGATTAAGACCAATCTGCGACAGCCGAACATCCAATCAAGCCCGCTGGCAAAGCATGAAGCAAGAAACGAGATATCAAGTTAATAGCCGTCAATAAGCGCACTTTGACTTTCGCCAAGCCCCAAAAGACTACTCGAGCTACTTTACCGATATCTTAATACCGATAGAACCTCCGAGCTGCACCCCACATCAACTTGTAACTGACAGCCCAAAAAAAAAAACGTCCACGAGTCGACTGCAACCGTTGATTCTTTGTAATACAGCATAGCTGTATCTACAGTATATCATGTTCACATAGAATTCATTTATAATATTTTACACATATATACCAGACCTGCTCCTTTCAATATCCGTCCATCTCTGCCTCGCTCAAGCTCCAATGCAATCATCAATGCCAACATGGAAATTTCTCTGGGTTCTGCTATATTCGTAGCATACAAGCCCTTTCTCAAAATCTTCTTCTGTTTGGGTGGAGGCTATCACTTGGCAAAGAGAGGTTTGTGTTATGCTCTACTGAACGCCAAATGCTAAACCTTTCAACTTTCTAACTCAAACTACTGTAGGCCTTCTGTGTGCTCCAACATGTCAAAAGCTATCGTCCATCATTGTAGACTTTCTTATGCCATGCCTCATTTTTTACAACATCCTATCTTCCCTTGACTCCTCGGACCTAGCAAGCCTCGGTGTAATGCTACTAAGTGCAGCTCTGTTCCAGTTCATCGGCTTGGGGTTTGGTTACATCTGCACGTTTACCACCGGATGCCCAAAGTACTTTAGGGGAGGTCTCTTGGCCAGTGGCATTTTTGCAAATGTCAATGATTTCCCCATTGCGTACATTACAACGCTTTCCACTTCTACGTACTTTTTGCCGGAAGATGCAACTAGAGGCACGTCTTACGCTCTCGTATTTGTTGCGTGGACCATGTTTGCTCTTTTCAACTGCAGTGGCTACAGACTCATGGGCAGCGACATGAAGCGAAAGCACCGCGACATGACAAACAACGTCAATGCCAACGTTTCACAAGAACCACCCGGCAGAATCGAAATCCCCATACTGAAATTGTGGGGGGCAGTAACGAAAAACTCGAACTTTAGATTTTTGCATTTCCTCGGGCAAAAACCCAAGCCTCATGATGGCACACCAAACGATGTTAACAGCCGTGCGCTTAAGCCTCTAGAAATTAATGACCCACAGGAAACGATCCACAATACCTACAAAGAGACCACAGCATATATTGAAACAACAGGTAGCCCGGACGAACTTGAACTGGCCGAACCAGCCCATCCTTATGAAAAAATCGGCTTCTTGGCCAGAGTTCATCGATACCTCGCCAGACATCACCTCAATTTTCTCTGGGAACTGTTTAGCAACTTTAGCAGGCCCGCCATAATAGCATTGTTCGTTTCTATGATTCTTACAATGATCCCGGGCTCTCGCCGAGTGTTTTTTGCTGCTCCCAATTCGCCTCTGAAAAACTTTCCAGACGCGCCGGACGGTGCTCCCATTCTCGGGTTTGTTATGGATATTTCAAAGTTCCTGGGCAGCTGCTGCGTTCCAGTTGGGCTCTTGATTTTGGGGGCAACCATCTCACGGATAAACTTGACGGGAATTCCTGCTGGGTACTGGAAAGTTGTGCTCCTCATGTCTTGCATGAAACTCATTGCGCTTCCCATCATTGCAATTGCGTGGGCACAGAAGATGCGAGACCTGGGATGGATTGAAAAGGATAATTACATGGCCGTGTTTGTTTTAGTTATAGCAAGCTCAGCACCAGCCGCAACTGTTCAAATATACATGACGGCTATTCTAGCCCCTCCAGGGTTTGAGGACAGCGAAGCTTTATGTTGCATTGCTATCCAGGTGGTTGTGCAATACCTGGTTCTGCTTGTGACCATGCCGATCGTACTGACCTATACAATCAAAAAAGTGCTGGGATTCTGATCTATAATGGCTTTTGCGATTGAAGAAAGGCTTCAAGCTGCAACAGCTTGAGTCAGCGTTGCTTGAATATGATTTCCCACGGAAATTTGCATGTAAATTTTACGAGATATCATAAGTTTGGTACAAATAGAGAAGAGGTAGCAATTTATGACAGTGTCGCTCTAATCAATGTAATGAGAAACTAGCAGTAAGTGTACATCAGTACGCTTCAAGTCTTTACCCAAGATTTGAGCTCGTTAGCCTACAAGTATTACGCGATCAAGATCAAGTTCATCAGATAGCAAATCTTATTGCCAGTTTACTAGTAGCTGTGAATAGATGGACGGAGACAAAGGTTTTAAGCTTTTACAAAGCCCTATATACGACTAGCTAATTACAGCTTATGAGTATTTTTGCGGAGTTCTGACTACTGATAAATTACTGATAACTCAAAACATCTTGGGTAATTTGGCTGTCAAGACTTAGCATTTTAAAACGAATGAACCTAGGGGAATTTTGCAGTTGATTATTTGCTGGTCCACTTTGAACAGATAACAATTGCGACACATGCTTCATGGCGAGTTGCATCCGAGAAAGCTTGAGACGCTTTCCAAACTGACGAGGAAAAAGAAACATCAAAGCCAATTTTAAGCATAATATATGGGCCTGTTTTCTAAACTTTCTTCGTAACTATTTCTTTGACGCCTCAACCATTTTTTTTGAAGACTTTCCCAATTTGTTCTCCATGAAAAATTTAGCTTTCAAAAAAAAAAGAGTAATTTATTTCTAGTAGCTCAATAACGCAAATCGCGCCTCGCCTAGCATGATGTTCATGATCAGTGACGATGGCCAGCTGATATGGGTTCCCAGATCAATTTACGTTTCTACATACCTTAGAGTGACGTGGAATCTGATTGTAAGTTTTGATGTAAAATTAGGAATTCATTTTGGACTATAGAACAAAAATATGTGGATTAAAGCAAAACAGTTAATGACTGAAATATACTTTTAAGAAAACTGTTCAGCTTGTGTTGACAACACTGCTTAAGAGCTAATGGCAGAAGAGAGCTTGGTGCCCAAAGAAGTAAGGGAGCTGGAAGAAGCACCGGCAGACTCGAAAGCGCTACCCAAGGAAGTAATGTTGTCGTTGAGGGCAACAATCTGAGCCTTGACAGTGGCGTCAATGGAGCCATTGCCAGTCAAGAAAGAAACAAGCTGAGTGACAATGGTGGTAAGTCCAAGAACAAGGGACTGGAGACCAGAGTTGATTAAAAGGTTCTGGAGGGCACCAGCAAGACCAGAGGTAGGCTTGTAGGCTCTAAGAGAGTTCTCGAGGTTCAACAAGAACTCGTTGAGGTTAACCAAAAGCTCAGAAAGGGCTGTGGTCTCGGAGCTCAGGTTAAGGCTCAGAAGGTTGACAACAGTCTTTCCGAGGAATTCAACAACCTCAGCAAGGAGAGTGAATACGGGGGACAGAACACCACGCTCAGCAAGTTCACGAGAGCTGAGATCGCTTCCAGCAGCCTCACGCTTGGTGATGTCAGACTTGGCAATAGCAGCAGCCAGGGCTTCAGCTTCCTCAAGGAAAGTGACGGCAGTGGGCTGGGGAGCAGCAACGGGAACAGCAGCAACAGCGGCAACGAGGGATCCGACGAAGGCAAGCTTGAGAATGGCAACCATTTTTAAGTGTGTGAGTGTGTGTATTATTTCAAGAGTTGAAAGGTAGAGCGAAAGTAGTATCTGGATAGATATGAGCTGAAAGACTGTGAGGTTGAAGAGTGATGTAGAATGAAACTGAGGAAGAATATCAGCTTCCTTTTATATCTTCATTTTGTTGGCTCATCAGGAATCTTCAAGGACAACTTAGACGACCAAAACCAGCATTTCGTTCAACACTCATGAAGTCTTCAGGAGACGCGATCGGGGCTCTCGGCGCAATAGTGCCATGATTTTTGCAAGGCAGACAAAGACCTGCAAACGTGGGAACCATGTATGGAGTGTCAATCAATGTGCATATCATCTAGATGGTTTACTAAACTAATTGCATTCAAGAAATAAAAAACCGAAATGATAAAATCCCCAGGAAGAGCCGTTTTGAGAAGTTTCGCGAACTCGTCTGTACAAAACTGTCACTAAATTCTGGTTCCAAGGTTGTGAAAGGTAAAAAGCGGACGGGGATCTTGAAAAAGTCTGCGGCTTTACCCCGATCTGGCTTACTCGAAACGTCACTCATCGACCTCATCGGCCAAGGAGTTCAGGCATTGTAGACAAGGGCAAAGTCAACAACAAAAGAATATGGAATTTGTTTTTTCGATTATTCCATTTCTTTTTTGCGTAGTAAGCTTATTTTAAACGCCAAAAAAAGCTCTGTTTAGTCCATTCTGGCCAGCTCCAAATATAGAATAATAAGAGAAAGCCCATGCGCAGGCGGGACTTAATTCACACAAGTATCTCATAGACTACATACAATCCATGGACCTAAACAGATCCAGAACATGAACGTAGTCTCTAGGCTAACCACTTTTTTTTGCCTCTGGTGCCGTTCGAATTCCCTCAATCGGCTCACATGTAGAATTTTGAGCATGGATGTCTGATCTCGCCATAGCCTGATTCGATTGCAGGCTTTACAGAAATGGTCATAGCGTTCCGTGCGACCAGCAGGTCCAGCCAAGATTTCAAGCATGTGGACGTGCATATACTCTAGAGTCTCTATACAAACAAAGTAAAAAGTGCAATTGTCTGTGTTATTTTTGCGTAGTTTGTTAACTCCAATTACCTGTAAACTATCCTACTGCCAACCTTAAGGCGTGGTAGGCACTATAGACAATATGCCAAGGAAATCGCAATTCCAGCAGCGTTGTCAACGACGGCTGCAGCTCTATTGATTGTACGTGTACTCTTGAGGGATTGCTATATACCGCGTAGTTTACGTCTCAATTTGGCCAGCACATCCCGATAAAGTGGCATCGGCTACAGTCCAAGAAAAATACCGTGTTTTCTGTGTAGTACGGTGAGCAAAAGTGGGCTGGACAGAATTCGCTTATGAAAGGGCAAAGGATTTTTGAAAGCAGATCTCCATCAAGTCACGCTTGCTATTGCAATAAGGCAGCTGATAGTAACAGTGAAAAAATTGTTGAGGACTCGATACAACAACAAAGATACATCAGTACTAGTAAAGATCATCTAAAAAAAATAAGCAAAATTAAGAGACTATAGAATCTCGGTTATGGCTAGTAGACTTAGCTATTAGAACTTGGACTACCTTTAAATATTTGACCTGGTCTTTCTTTCGCTTTGGATACCCAGTTTTCTAGTTTGATTGACCATTGGTTACATGTACAAACTCAAATGATCACCAAATCGAATTCTCAAGTGAGGTGAAAGAGAGAGAAGAGAGGGAACCAAAATAAAAATCCATGTACAATAGGCCCAATGCACCAAAACTTACTAGGCTCTACCTGGTTGATCTCGAGTCGATTTCGCAGTACCAAGAGTGAGGCTTCCTTTGCTTCTGATAACTGCAGTCGAAACTCTAGAGCACTAGTGGAAGATATGATGTAATTACACGGTGGTGCAATAATAAATATCTGATACGTTAGCTCTAACCTAGTCCCGTAGTCTAAAATAAAGGGTATCGTAGAGACATATCAAACAGATAACTTGCTTTACTGTATTGACTAAATGCAAAAACTATTTCGACTGTTACGTCTATTCAACGCTGAAGAAAGAAAATTTAAATTTTTTGTCCTCACTTGAGCCAAGCTAATTCTAAAAAATACATGACTATCATGAGTCTTTTCAAAACTAGTGTTCTTGCTAAAAACTAGACTGTTGCTGTTGTAAAGGCAATAGACAGATAGATAAATCAATTTCTTGTCCTGGCTAAATGTAAAAACTAGGCTAACTGTAACAAAGAAAAGGGACAGTTTAAGTTCTTGTCTAATACAGATCAGTCATTTTACTTGCCTTATTTGTGTTCAGGTGTGTCGATGGTGTCAGAATACTCCCGAGTCTCAACGCTAGGAGAAACCTGGTTAAATGATACTAGGGAAAAACCTTATGCAATCTACCCTTGTAAAGGTAGTAAGACTCCAGCTTGAAAGTAGATGAGAACTGGAAGTGAGGAAAAATTGAACAGACTGAATCCACAGCTATAATAATAATAAATCAATTTAATGTCCTGGCTAAATGATGAGACTACACAAGCTGTAATAACTATTTATACCTAAAGAAGAGGGACAGTTCAGGTTTTTGTCTGATACAGACCAATTCAGCTTACTCGCCGTGTTTGTGTTCAATTGCGTCGATGGTGTCGGAATACTCCCTGAGACTGCAATGAGCCCCAACGCTAAGGGAAACCTGGTTGTATGGTACCAGGGGAAAACCTTATGCGAACTACCCTAAAAGGTTTGCCATCAGAATCCACAGCTATCAAAGACCACGTAGAAAAAAAAAGGAAACTAGTCTCCACCTGGTCTTCATCAAATTCAGCAAGGGCAGCTAGTTTCTTTCTCCGTTTATAGATTGAGTCAGAATGTGTGTAACAGTAAATCAATATCAGAATAATTTTTAGGATATGGAGAAAAATGAATAAATGAATGAATGAATGAATGAATAGATTGAAATCACGGCTATGAAAGATTATGTAGAAACAAAAATGGTAAAAGTAAAATATAAACACAAAGTAAATAAGAGCTCCCCAGGTCTGTATCAAATGCAGTCAAGACGTCTTCTTTCTTCCTTCATGGATGGCTTGAGCCAAAATTTGTTTTACCGTAAGTCAAAACCCGAATCACTCTTGAGAATTCCCCCTCCGAACCAGACAAGTCCAGTCAAAAGCGCCCGCGTTAAAAAAACCATTCCAAAGGTGCAAAAAAGCCGCGAAAAGAAATGTTTCATTTTGAACGTTTAGAAATGCTGTTGGAGATTTGCATCCCCTTCAACAGAGTTGTGAGGTAGATGTGGGATTGGCATCCCGTGCAGCGAAGAAAGTCACAATGGCTTTGAGCCCTTCTTCGCTGTCAAGCAGCTCTGAAAGATTTAGAGCTGGCGAAACTTGTCGCAATATGTCTCTGCGGTCTTCCCTGATTGGGCAGGCCGTGAGAATATGTTTGATGGTCTCTGGGTCGCCACACTCACAATCGTAAGTGTCGCGATATGGAGAAAAAGCTGCTTTTTCGATGCTGAGGCTAGCTATGCGCTATGGAGATATGCAAAGCCATTCCATCCCATATATAACGTATTGCGGACTTAGCTCAGTTGGGAGAGCGTCAGACTGAAGTTTAAAATCAGTCTCACAGTTTATCTGAAGGTCCTGTGTTCGATCCACAGAGTTCGCATAAACATTTATTTTTGCCGTTAACATGTATTCAATACGTGCTTAGTTTGTAGAAGTAGCTCACTCAAAACTTTTCGATTTGACCAAGGCTAGTTGTTGGCTATATATTTTCAAAATTAGGCCTGTACTGACACTGTTCTCTAGTTGATTTTAGAGAGGAAAGGGCAGAGGACTAGCCGTATTGAACTAAGCGTTGAATCTCTAAGACACGTTGGGAAAGCAAAGAAAACGGATGGAATCCCAAGCAACGGCTTTATCGTTTTCCATCGATTGAATTGCATAAATCCATCACAAGTCAACGCTGGCGTTGAGCATGACATGAGGCCCAACCTACCGGCTGTAAACTGTCAGCTCTGAACTACTAGCAAGATGGCCCTAGCTCCCGGCAATTGCAATCTCCGGATTTATCGCGATGGATCCTAGTTTGGCTGTTGCAATTTGCGATTGTGAGACTAGCTTAGTCTGAACATCGCGATCAACAGAGATTTTCAGTGCGACATACAGTGTGAAATACAGTGTGGTACGGCTAATCCGAGTACTCTCTTCGAAGTAAATCTGTCTACGTGCCGTTCATTGACGGTCTGCCTTTGGCATTAGAACGCGTGTCTAGGCTCGAAGCGTGTAGGGATGCAAGTGTTTTCAATATGGCCTAGATTTAAGAGGCGCCGGGGAGATTGGGTATCATGTCAAGTAAGAAATATTCCGGCCGTCTAATAACCAGTAGCGGAACTCGGCAATGACGTGTAAATCGCTTGATCAATACCGACACCATGTTCAATCCTTTTCAAGCATTTTTAGGCGCTTTTGAATATCTTGTGCAAAGTGCACTGAAATGGCTGTTTCACACTCGCTTCTACGAGGCCTGATAGCAGCATTGGCCAGGCAAAGCATTCGTATGGTAAGCCATTCATGCTGTTCAAGCAACAACGAAAGGTTTCAACGTCAGAATTTTTTGGACAATTCCAACCCGCTGTTTTCCATAAAACAGAAGTTGCCACAAAACAAAGAACGCTAAATGCAACATGCCCACGGTAACGCTATGCATTGTCCATGCCGGGTAAAAGCCCCTTTAGATTACACATTGTACATAGAAACAAAAAAAAAACACAAACACTCGTTATTGAAATAAAGACCCAACCTTCGCATCTCAATTCGTTTTCCCTTTTCCCTTTTCCCTTTTCAACATTCTTTTCTTTCCCTCTCTCTTTCTTAGAATCCTGCACAGCACCGTAAAGCTCTCTCGCCCCTCCTGCCATCAGATTTCTCACGCCTTGCGAATTGATCTTGTCAGTCCTCAGATCATAGCTTTCTTTTCTGCCTGCTTGATTCGTTGATGCATTCCTCTGAAACTAAAGTAACAAGTTCTACTCTAGTGAACAGGCCAGCCCCGAATTTTTATTGAGGCTACATTCGCTACTTCTTAACAACTAGTTGATAATCCCCGGCTCAGCATGGTCGTTCGAACACGAAGCTCCACTACGCAAGAGCGCTTCACCGAGGAGATCAAAGAGTCTTCCGGCAGTGGATCTAGCGCTAGCATCAAGTCTCCTGAGCCAACCCAAATCAAGTTACACGAAAAACGTGTTTCCTATGAGCTGAATGAAAACGAATTTGGCAAGCTCACCAGCGACAAATACAAATACAAGCAATGGGTGGAGCCTGGCAAGGCAATCCCGACCCCTGTTGAGGATTTGCCAGCTCAATACACATTCATTACTACCTACCTCAACTACCTCGTTCTTATTATAATTGGCCACATAAGAGACTTCTTTGCAAAGAAACTTGATATACCCGAGGCTAGGCATCTCAAGGAACATAACGGCTATGCTCCGCTCACATCTGACTTCGATAGCTTCTATATCCGTCGTCTAAAGCACCGCCTTGATGATTGCTTCAATCGACCTACTACAGGTGTACCTGGCAGATTTGTTACATATCTGGAGCGAACTACGAATGATTTTTACTACCATTACACTAACACGGGACGAAAAATTGACTGCCTTAATTTGTCATCATACAATTACCTTGGATTTGCTCAGTCAGTTGGCCAGTGCACAGATGCTGCCGAGGAGGCTATCAACTACTTTGGCGTCGTTGCGGGTGGCCCCAGAAATTCTGGAGGTACAAGTGATGCTCATGTCGTATCTGAAAAGGTCGTTGCGGAATTTGTTGGCAAGGAAGACGCTGTCATTTATTCCCAGGGTTATGGTACAAATGCCGTGATTTTTTCATCGCTAGTTGATAAGAATTGTTTAGTCATTTCCGATGAGCTGAATCATGCATCCATCCGAGTCGGTGTTCGCATGTCTGGTGCTGTAATCAAGATTTTCAAGCATAATGACATGGCGAACCTTGAAAAAGTCCTTAGAGAGCATATTACCCAAGGTCAGCCTCGTACACACCGCCCTTGGAAAAAGATTTTGATTGTAGTTGAGGGTCTATACTCCATGGAAGGAACTGTTTGCAACTTGCCTGGATTGATCAAGCTTAGAGAAAAGTACAAGTTCTATCTCTTTGTTGATGAGGCTCACTCAATTGGTGCTATGGGTCCCCACGGACAAGGTATTTGCGACTACTACTCGATTCCTACTAACAAAGTTGACATCCTCATGGGCACTTTGACCAAGAGCTTTGGCGCTACTGGAGGATATGTGGCTGCCGATGCCGCTATTATTGAACGAATCAAAGTGAGCGGACTTGGCAGCGTTTACTCGGAGGGCAGTGCTCCTCCTGTTCTTGCTCAAATAAATTCTTCATTGAAAACAATCACTGGTGATGTCCGACCTGGTGAAGGTGATGATCGTTTGCAGAAACTCGCTTTCAACTCTCGCTATCTTCGCTTGGGACTAAAGCGGCTTGGTTACATTGTCTCTGGAATCGATGACAGCCCCATTATTCCCATGATGCTGTATAACCCCGCCAAGATGCCTTGCTTCTCGCGTATGATGTTAGACCGAAAAATTGCAGTTGTGGTAGTTGGCTACCCTGCAACTCCCCTGACATCAAGCCGCGTTCGTTTCTGTGTGTCGGCGTCACTGACAAAAGAGGATCTTGACCGACTACTTATAGCTGTGGAAGAGATTGGAATCCTCACGCGACTGAAGACTAGTTGCGAGAAGTCTCCCATTGATGGTAAAGTTCGCCGCATGAAATTAGAAGACGTTTTGGAGACGTTAGCTGATGACGTCCAGAAGGATTTGTCAAATTTTTAAATAATTCCTAAGTAATTCTTTATTTTTTTTCCATCTCCTACTTTTCAAATAATACCCTATGATAGTAACCCGAATTGTTATATACTGGTGTTGAACTTGCGCTGAACGTATGATAATTATTTATCACCGGTGCTTCATGAATTTGCTTGGTCAATATTGTTAAGTGAGCAGTGTGCAGTAGGACAATAGATGCAGAGAGGCAGAGAAGCAGAAGGACATGAAGGGAACTTATCGTGCAATGATTTCGTCTAAACTTTGAAGCCATTCGAAAGTCATAGAATGATAACGTTGGTCAAGCATGAGCATGAGCATGAACACTAGCATTGATGTAATATAAAACGTACGGCCGCGATGGACTTGCCAATGGAACATCAAGTACATGACAATCCCAGGTCAACGTGAGCCACGCAAATACAGATATATATATATATATATCTATCCTAACAAGGCCTAAAGTTATCAGTTGCATTATAGGTACTCAGGTAGTAGACATCGTTGCGTTATCTAGATCTATCCATCAAAGAAGGAATGGCGTTTTCAGGTATTTCAGAAATTATGATAACTTAAGCTATATAATGTATAGCCAGCACAAATAACTTTAGCAGCCTACCTCATTTCTACTCGAGCCACAAATTATGGAAAGATGATAATCATTTCATTCAGTAAACCTACGCAAGAAATGCGATTGCAAACTGATACAATAATCAAAGTCTTCGTCACATCTCGGATTCTACATCAAAAGAGGCAATCTAGCTTTCTAAACTAATTCGAAATTTCAAGGGCTCGAGATATCTAGAAAACGATTCCAATTTCAAGAGTACACACACTAGCCACTGATAGCGTAACAAGCCAAGAGTTTGGCCTAATATAGGCTGATATAATTAAAGTTTAGAGCTGAGTCGATGCTGAACGCTGGCTGTCGCTTATGAGTTTGGATTCCTGTCAGGGTGTGAATGCCAGCGCTAGCAGCAACGTGCGACTCTACCCGCAATCTTACAGATTATACAGACTAGCCCGAGTGTACTAATACGTTAAATTGAACATGTTTCATGTGGCAAAGCATGAGCGAAATCTGCTACGAGGTGCATCTTCAACGTGTTTTGAGCGAGTTGCGCTGTGGCTTTGATAATGCATGGCAAGGTGAGCGAGTTGAGCTGTGAGTGAGTTTAGCTAGCTGTGGCTGTGACCGCATGTTGCAAATAAGGTTTTTGCGAGATTTGCGCTACTATGGAGAGCAAGGTCAACAAGGAAAAGGCAACGCTTGGCAGACTGCATGATTGGCTACAATTTATAGAAGGCGTGAGACACTTTCGCTGCAAGGCTGAGCTGGGATCAAAACAAAAAATTAAACGTCCTAGATTCCTGAATGTTCCTGAATGTCCTTCTCGAACAACTGAAATCTCGGGCATCACAGAATACATTATGAATAATGATCATGTAAAAGTTGATAAAAAAAATGCAATATAAAAGGAGGACTCAATCCGCAACTGTTTAGCCTTCTTTTTTTCCAATCATCCCTTCACACAGCTGATATACTCTTCTAATATCACAAATCTTCAACTCACTTTCAAATCTCTCGATTTACTCCAAACATTACAATCACCCTAAAGTTTCTAAATCCAAACACACTCAACAACAACAACAACAATGGCTTGCGCATGTTCTTCATCTACCACTTCCGTTTCCGGATCTTGCGGCTCTTCTAAAGGTTCTGCCTGCTGCGGAACCTCTTCATCTTGCAGCTGCTGCACCAAGAACGCGGCCTCCAGCTCATTCAACAATTGCAACGATTGCAACTCCAACTCAGGCTCAAACTGTCAAGATCAAGCCTGTACAGGTGATTCTTGTTCCTGCACCAAATGCACTTGCGAAAAGCCCTGCAACTGCGCATGCTGCTAAGTTCAAGTTGCAAATGAGTCAAACAAAGCTCCAGCCCATAACACCAGAGAAAAATGATATTGGCCTCTTTTAGTTATTGCAATTGAATGATATTATTTATTTTTTCCTTGATTACTTTTTAGCTTTCTCGTAAATTGTACATGTAGTTATAGTATGGAAAAAGATACTTAATCTCTACATGCAAAAAGAGTTTTTATACGTATGGCATTCTGTAAAAATGTAACAGGTGAATGTCCTGAAGTCAGCTAAGTGATCGTGAAATATTTGTTTTGAAGAAATATAGCTAATAGCTGTTGATTGAATGCTTTATTTTATTGTCAACTTTTCTTGTTGGTAACTTAAACCAAAGGTACGTTCTATTTACATTATGTGTTTACAATTATTATTTCGACAACGCAAAAAGGCGTAAATCAGAAAAAAGCAGTAAAGCTGAAATCAAGAACACTTCCTTGAGGCACTTGAGTTAGTAGAAAAAATGCTGAGTATTCTACAGTGATTTTTGGCACGTGTAACGACTTGAAGCATATCTGAAAAAGTGCCGGTTTACACTGTGTAACGAAAGAGATAGACCAGCTACAACGCATGTAATCAGTGTAGAGCTTTGTAGTCGTCCAAGCTCAACGTTTACCTGTAGACCAAATGGTCCAATCAACTTTGCTTCTAGTGTGGTAATTTGCAATACTATACCCCATATCATACGCAGTATACTGAAATACTCAAATGTAAATAGCGTAGATTTTAGACAGCTTACATAGACCAATGCTCCGTCTTGCTGTTGTGTGTTGCTGTGTTCTTTGGCGGATTCTGGAATCATTGGTATGGCTCCTAATAGAATAATGGTTTAGAACAGTTGAACGTGCTTGCAAATACCAACTTGTTATTGCCCCAATCGAGGTTGGGTCACAAAGCCAACTGGGCACATGCGGCCATATTGTGTGCATTTTAAAAGTAGACTAGACTATTTACAAAAAGAAAAAAACATGTCTATAAAAGCTTCCTATAATTCCTTAACAATTCGCGATGGACCAGGCTCTTTGTATCAGCTATAATTTGACTGTCAAGTGTCATTATTGAGCTGAGATATCTTGATGTATTTCGTGTTCTTCTTTTTTGGGGCTGTACGGGCGTCTTTGCCCTAGCCCGGAAGGCTGTTTTGTAAATGCCGTACTTCTCACTTAAACAAAGGTTTGCAGACAGAATACGTTTAATACTTTCTCACTTGATTCTGGCTCCATGTTCCAGCATTGTTTTTTTCGAAATAAGTCGTTAAAAGTCGCAACTGGGTACGGGTAGAAATTAGGTATCGATTGCGATATGATCAAGATGGTATCACAGCCCTAACCCACTATCTACTTAGCTAGGCTTAGAATGTAAAGGGAGGTCAGCGGCCACTACATATATATTTTGTATTGAGCCCGACATACATAGAGATCCTCACAGGTTCTATCAGAAGGGCCAAGAAGATCACTGAAGACCTTTTTGTCGTTGAAACTGGGCCGGTAGTTGTATGTTTTCATATAGACTAGCATGTTTTGAGTATTTTGCGTTGCCTTTCTACAAAACTCAGAAACCCTATAAAGAGCCCAAGCTAAGCACCGTTTAACTCTTCCCGTGTGAATTGTAACAATATTCTTTAGACAATACGCAATAGCCGGCAGCACATGGCCAAACCTGTCCAGTCAATACAATGGCCATGAGCCAATACAACAGCCATGTATCAATCGTCGTCACAGCGGGCTGCGGAAGAGAGACAAATGCTGCGCGTGAAAAGCGGGATGCTGGCGCTACAAGAGCTTTTGGCCCTGATATGGAAAATGGCCAACGGCGTAGTACAGTTGGAGCTGGTCTAGCTACCAGTTCTAGGCGGCCAACTGCGGTAGGTGCCAGGTAGAATAAGTAGCCGAGATGAATTTGAAGCAGACAAATGAAGTTTGAGTTTAAGGTTACCTATCTCCGAGTCAATCAGCGATATACAATTTAAGCCTTGTGACGGTTTATCGGAGCAATCATAAATGCGTCTGCAGGCATCAGTAGCAACTTAACTCTCAGTACAGTAGTGGAAGTGGTGGGTGCACAACTGTGACAACACCGAACAGAGTAAATAACCAAATTTCTACATCTACATGGCCTATAGCAAGATCTCAGATTGAGTCACTCAGGAGCCTCTGCGACATCTTCCAAGATCAGGGTTGGATACTACACGCCGATAACTGAGCACACGCCTACCAGTAAGCCTCCTTGGCGTCGAGGTGAAATAAGGTGTAGTTGTGCACGATAGTGCGCACTTGCAACAAATCCAGGCCGTCAATGAACCTGTCAATGAATAGTTGACTGCAGCAAATCAGGCCCCATAGTGTGACACGCTTGCGAAGAACTCAAAGTCTTTCTAGACAGTTGTAAAACAATAGCCAATTCTAATAGTAGCCTGCGTAGCCTAGCGTTCACGCTGAGAATGTGAAAAATTTGTGAAAATTCCGAATTCCCATCTTCTCTACAACCCTAAACCTCAAAGTGACTCTTCGTATCGATCACCCTGTAAACTACAATCGATACCTTTAAAACCATCTGCTTTTTACCGCGTTGAAAGTTTTTTCTCTTCCATTTTTTTTTTTAAGTTTTTCAAGTTTTCTCAACATTCATTTCTCAAGAATTGAACATCTTTAGAACTTGGCTAAATCTTGAGACGAACACGCCATGATTATCCGGCCGTTTATTTCACGAGCCCTGCTCAACCCTAAGCTTGCTACGTCTTTCTCTGCGCGCTCCAGAGCTGCCTCAATTGCTGCTCAGTTCGCCCGCCGTAGCTCAATCAGATGCAACTCGACTGCAATCCCCGAGAAGGCTGCTGCTTACGCCGGAGCTGGCATCCTGAACCCCACACACAGCAAAGAAGGCTTAGTTGACGTCGAAAAGGTCTTGGTCATTGGTTCTGGCGGCCTCAGTATTGGCCAGGCCGGAGAGTTTGACTACTCTGGATCCCAAGCCATCAAGGCTCTCAGGGAAGCTAATAAGACTTCTATTCTGATCAATCCCAATATTGCTACTATCCAAACCTCTCACGCTTTGGCCGACGAGGTCTACTACCTGCCTGTTACTGCTGAATACATTATCCACATCATTGAGCGTGAAAAGCCAGATGGAATTTTGTTGACCTTTGGAGGTCAGACTGGTTTGAACGTTGGTGTCCAGCTGGACAAAATGGGTGTTTTTGAACGCTATGGAATCAAGGTTCTTGGAACTCCCATTAAGACCCTGGAAACTTCTGAAGATCGTGATTTGTTTGCTCAGGCCCTGAAAGAAATTAACATTCCTACTGCTGAATCTGTTGCTGTTGAAACTGTCGATGATGCCATTGCTGCCGCTCAGGCTGTTGGTTACCCCATTATTGTCAGATCCGCCTACGCTCTTGGTGGCCTTGGATCTGGTTTTGCCAACAGTGACGAAGAACTCCGTAACCTTGCCTCTCAATCCCTGTCTCTTGCTCCCCAGATTCTCGTTGAAAAGTCCCTGAAGGGATGGAAAGAAGTCGAGTACGAAGTTGTCCGCGATCGTGTTGGTAACTGTATCACTGTCTGTAACATGGAAAACTTTGACCCTCTTGGAATTCATACCGGTGACTCAATTGTTGTGGCTCCCTCCCAGACGCTTTCCGATGAGGAATACCACATGCTCCGATCTGCTGCTATCAAGATCATCCGTCATCTAGGTGTTGTCGGTGAATGCAATGTTCAGTATGCTCTTCAGCCTGATGGACTCGACTACCGTGTTATTGAAGTAAATGCTCGTCTTTCTCGTTCTTCTGCTTTGGCTTCTAAGGCTACTGGATACCCTCTTGCTTACACTGCTGCCAAGATCGCTCTTGGTCACACCCTTCCTGAGTTGCCCAATGCAGTCACCAAGACTACTTCTGCCAACTTTGAGCCTTCTCTTGACTACATGGTGACTAAGATTCCCAGATGGGATTTGGCCAAGTTCCAGCATGTCAAGCGTGATATCGGTAGTTCCATGAAGTCAGTCGGTGAAGTTATGGCTATTGGCCGTACTTTTGAAGAGTCTTTCCAGAAAGCTATTCGTCAAGTCGACCCCTCCCTCATTGGTTTCCAAGGTGCTGAATTTGAAGATCTTGATGAAGTTCTTGCCAACCCTACTGACCGCAGATGGCTTGCGGTTGGACAGGCTCTGCTTCACGAAAACTACACAGTTGAACGCGTCCATGAGCTTTCCAAAATTGACAAGTGGTTCCTTTACAAGCTTATGAACATTGTTGATCAACAAAAGCAGCTTGAGCAAATTGGTTCTCTGTTTGGCCTCACCAACGATGTCCTTCTGCAGGCTAAGAAGCTCGGCTTTTCTGACAAACAAATTGCTCTCGCCGTTGGCTGCACTGAGCATGAGGTTCGCGCTCGTCGTCTCTCTTTTAACATTCGTCCTTTTGTCAAGAAGATTGATACTCTCGCCGCTGAGTTCCCTGCTGATACAAACTATCTCTACACTACCTACAATGCTACTACCCATGACGTAACTTTTGACGAGCGTGGAACTATGGTTTTGGGTTCAGGTGTATACCGTATCGGATCTTCTGTTGAGTTTGATTGGTGTGCCGTCAGCACTGCTCGTGCCCTTCGTGAGCTTGGAAAGAAGACTATCATGATCAACTACAATCCCGAGACTGTTTCAACTGATTTCGATGAAGTCGACCGCCTTTACTTTGAGGAGCTCAGTTACGAGCGTGTCATGGATATTTACGAGCTTGAACAGTCCGCTGGTGTCGTCGTTTCCGTTGGTGGCCAGCTGCCTCAAAACATTGCTCTCAAGCTGCAGGAAGGTGGTGCCAAGGTGCTCGGCACTGACCCTCTTGATATTGACAAGGCTGAGGATCGTCACAAGTTTTCGTCTATCCTGGATTCCATTGGAGTCGACCAACCTGCTTGGGAGGAGCTTTCCTCTGTCAGTGAGGCTAAGAACTTTGCTGATAAAGTCGGATACCCTGTTCTTGTCCGCCCCTCGTACGTTCTATCTGGTGCTGCTATGTCCGTTATTCGTGACGAGTCTGAGCTTGACGCCAAGTTGAACAACGCTGCTTCTGTTTCTCCTGATCACCCTGTCGTCATTACCAAGTTTATTGAAGGTGCTGAAGAGATTGATGTCGATGGTGTTGCCCACAATGGCAAATTACTAGTCCACGCTGTTTCCGAGCATGTTGAGAATGCTGGTATCCACTCTGGTGATGCTACGCTGATTCTACCTCCAGTTGGTCTCTCCAAGACTGACATGACCCGTCTCAAGGAAATTGCCGAAAAAGTTGCTGCTGCCTGGAAGATCACTGGTCCTTTCAACATGCAAATCATCAAGGCTGTCAACCCTGACAACGCCTCTCTTCCGGATCTCAAGGTCATTGAGTGCAACATTCGTGCTTCCCGTTCTTTCCCATTTGTTTCCAAGGTTCTTGGAACCAACTTTATTAATGTTGCCACTCGTGCCCTATTGAACAAGGATGTTCCTGAGCCTGTTGATCTTATGAATGTCAAGCGTGACTACGTTGCCACTAAGGTTCCCCAGTTTTCCTTTACCCGTCTTGCTGGTGCCGACCCATTCCTTGGTGTAGAGATGGCTTCTACTGGAGAAGTTGCATGCTTTGGTAAGGACGTTAAGGAAGCTTACTGGACTTCTATTCAGTCTACCATGAACTTTCACCTTCCTCTACCTCCTTCTGGCCTGCTCTTCGGTGGTGACGTCAAAAACGATAACCTTGGAAACGTTGCATCTACTCTGGCTCCTTTGGGCTACAAGCTGTACTGTGCCAAGCCCGAGGTCAAATCTTACTTGGACAAGGCTCTTGATGGCAAGTACGAGGTCTCCATTATTGAGTTCCCCACAAGTGATAAGCGTGCTTTGCGCGAGGTCTTCGCCAAGTACGACATCAAGGGTGTCTTCAATCTTGCTAAAACACGCGCTGAGTCTCTGCTTGACCAGGACTATGTTATGAGACGCAATGCCATTGACTTTGGCATTCCTCTGTTCAATGAGCCCAGGACTTCACAGCTGTTTGCTGATTCCGTTGCCGAGAAGCTGCCTTTGAAGCAGGCTGGCGTCATTCCCAACGAGGTCAAGCGATGGAGCGAGTTCATCGGAGGAAAATCTGTTTAAATTATGTATATACGAAAAAAGGAGAGAATAAGCACTTAGCTATTAGAATTGATATTGTTTTGATATTTGATATTTGATTACTTGGTCGTGACAACAAGAAATTTTCATGGCCTGTAAGAATATTTGGCAGCAAGAAGTATTCATGATGAAATTGTTAAATTCGCGTGCGTATTGTTTAATCCCGTAAAAGTGAGTCAGCCGTTCTAGGTAGTAGGTCTGCATCACACGCCAATTAATTGGCTCTAGCATTTTGCTTTCTTTCCTTCCCTTCACCCATAATTCAATTCGAATTTGTTCTCGTTCGTCTTCTTTCCATTATCCATAACCGTCAATTTGCTAGCAATGTCTTCGCCAGTCGCCCTCTATGCCAGTCATCCTGCTATCACGCACATAGTTAAATTTCTGGAAACTACCAGTAAGTTCAACTCTTTCAGCCGAGGTATTACCGTTTTATTAACACTCTTTATTTAGCTGGTCGTGACAAGATCCTTCGTGTGATCCAGTACTGGGCGCGGTTTTTTTCCTTCATCTTGCTCCGTAAGGGATACAACAAGGAGAGCATTCTCTTCTGGAAGACTTTGCAAAGCACCGTGGGCCTTTCTCGCAAGCTTTTCAGAGCAGGAAAGCCCATTGGATTTCTCAAGGTTGCAGCCACTATCTATGGAAACAAGACGCAAGATCCCATCCTGAGATTGACATCTCTCGTGAGAAACTTGGCCTATGCCATTTACTTCACCACTGATACTGTTACGTGGATTAATGTGGCCAAGATCCACAGCTTTTCTAATGCTGCCAGAATTAATAGAATTGGGCAGCAGTTTTGGCTCGCTGGTATGGTTGCCAACATGCTGAACTCCTTGCGTCGTCACCAAATTGCCTCGGCTAAGAAGGAAGCTCTGCTTGCTGAGGCCGAGAAGGATACTTCCACTTTGAAACGTGTAGAAGCCGAAAGGAAAGCCGCTAACCTGCAGCTTACATGGGACGTTTTAGACTCCTCAATTCCCATCTCTGCACTTGGCCTAGCTAACCTCGATGACGGATTCGTGGGACTTGCCGGACTTATTACCTCGCTCCTAGGAGCCAAGCAGCAGTGGGCTGCCACTTACTAGTTACTAGTTTACGATATCTAACTGTGTATGACTTGAAAAGAAGAGACTATTATAGGGACTATACTGATCGTAGCTATTCTTCACCTTCACCTTCACCTTCACCTACTGGTAAATGCTGGTAATTTGCGTCGCACCTCGGCATCCCAAAAGCCAATCAATAGGGTTGGGGCATGAGAAAACCAGGTTTTGGGTGTGCACTTTGCCAAAACCTGGTTTCCTTCCCAAAACGTCTCCATCTTCCATCGCGCGATATCTGTCGTAGACACGAGAACAACACAAAGCCCGGCTCACGGTTCTGCCAAAAAAAATGTCAAACGCTCGATAGCTATTCGGTTCAATCTCGCGTCTTTAGAAATTCCAGCTCTGCTCTAGTTTGTCTGAACAAAACAGACACCAAAATGCCCAACCGATACCCTGATAGAAAACGCATTGTGCGCGATGACGAGGATGGCCCTGTTTCCTCACCAAGCCATCATCACGTACAGCAGGGTCAAAAGCTTCAGCATGGACATCTGCATTCAGGCAATGTAAATGGCAACAAAATGATGCTACAACAGCCGGGGATGGTTGGTTCTCGGCCCATTCCTCAACAGAAGGCGTTTTACTTTGGTATGGCTTCATGACAGAAAATTTCGTTTATTGTTGACTAACAGTTGAACGTAGCTGAGACTCCTGAAGCGCTTCTTGCGAAATACGCGAAAGATCCTCCAAGCCTGATACTGCACATTCACCACACACACTTTCGGTTTGGGAACCAAGAGAGCGTGATTCCGAGAAACAGCCCTATGATGAAAATGTTCCTAGAATACGTTGCATTGAAAGCAATCCCGCCTGCGGCTACAGAGGTATTTGGAGACTTGCAAACGCAATACTACGAGGGATGCATAATCTTGAGAATTCTCGATCACCGAAACATGTCTAACGGTGGTGGAGCTGGAAGCAAGGCGGCATCTGGTATCGGGAGTGACAAAAACGACTCAAACGCGAATGGAGAAGGTGACGCAGGTCCCGTCCCAGAACCCCAAACTCACAACACCGTTCTTCAGCCAACTCCTTTGTCCATGTGGCATGACTTGTTGTATTCTACAGATCCATCTAACGGGCTGTTTGGCGATCAGCTGGCACTTAACATTGAGGCAGAGCTGTTGAAATTTTCGATCAGAAATGTCGATTTACGAGTCCCTGAAAATCCATACAACTCCCCGCGGGCCAGCATTTTAACGAGCCAGCCAAAACGCTTGCCACCCGGCTCATTGACTCGAAAAGAAGCTAACAGCATGCTCTTTACTCATAGGGAAGAAGTTCCCAGAAAGCGCCGCAGACTTCATGAAGACATGTTGCAACATGGCAGCGAGTATGAACAGCTCATGCTTATCATGGACGATAAACCTGCTCAGCCCAGTGGCCAGTTCATGAGACTGAGCAACATTGAAGCTTATCGAAAAAAACAAAAGCACACAAGAATGCAGCAACAAATGATGCAAAACCCCCAGCAGGCACAAAATCAGTCTTCTCAGGGCTCTATGGACGGACAGCAAATGCAACCCATATCCATGCAATCTCCTCACCTTAGCAATTCGCAGTCACTGGGCTCTCAAGCCCAGCTTGTTCCACAACAACAGCAACAGTTCAACCGGCAACAGCAAGCTTTCAACAATAACAACAACGGTAACTTAGGAGCAGATGGAGTTCTTTCTGGCATGGGCGACGCAGCTGGCGATTCGCAATTCAATTCCATGGGAACGCCAGTAACCAGCAACCCAGGAATGAATGGTCTCACAGCTTCCACCCCTACAACTTCAGCATCTTCGCCAACATCCTCATCAGTGGGTGGAAGCACACCTGGAACTGGCAAGACGCGTGGTGGAAAGGGAAGCAGGCCGCGTGGCAAGGCAAGTACGGCGCGCGGGGGCGGGTCAGGGCGCGGACGTGGTAAAGCTGGGTCCAAAGCCTCTGGTGGCGGCAATCACATGAGTAGTGGTGGCAAAACCGTACCTGGTGGAGGAAGTACAGGCGACAAGACGCTTCCAGGAAGTACTAGCTCTCCGCTGTATGGAAACACGACATCAACAAACAATGCAATGCAGCAGCAAAGCTGGAACTCTGGGCCTAATGCAAACGGAAACGGAAATGGATCTGGAAATGGGGGATATATGGGATCAGGAAACACTGGCTCTGTAGGAGGAAAGACGTTGCCTGGAAAAAGTATTTCAGGAAAAACTGTTCCAGGTGGTGGAGCGGGTATAGGTGCACCTAAGGGCAGACCTAAGATGAAGAAGGAAGGCAAGAGGTAAAAGCGTGTGGTATGTGTATTGTGTGTATACTGTATGGGGGTCGGTTTTGAAGTTGATCTGTTCCTAAGCCCATGGATGAGATATTTCAGTTTTGCATGAGATTATTGAATGATTTTGAATGAAATTTTGCTATTTTCTTATCGATTTTACATTAATGTTATTGCTGAAGCAACTAGTATATTATGTACGGAACCATTGCCTAATTTTTTCAAATTGATTTCCAACGATCTCCAATACATGAAAAGTCTTGTAAGAATTTGAGAAGACTTGGAGATATTTGAGAAAAACACAGGTATGCGTTTTCCTTACATTAAGCGTTTGAGATTTCAGTAGTGTCTCGATATGAGCCCACTGTGGTACACCAGTATTATAGAATGCTATTAACGTAATCTCGATAGCATATAATTCAACTGAACATGACTCGGTTGTATTGCCAGAACTTTTGTTGGTCCGTTTATGACATTCTATATTATATGATGCTGTTCATTGCCTCATTTATATTCCCGTACAATACAGTACATGTCTACTTGTAAATTAGACTAATTTATATCACTTCTCGCAGCAAGCAGTAATAGTGCGTTGTAGGATACTCGAACTTATGAGTGTTGGGATTCTCGAGCTTATGAAGTTATCGATAGTCAACGATAGCAAATAAAAACATTTGATTGCAACATTATAGTATTGCTAGTCAAAGGTCCATTCGTCAGCGGTCCTTACAACTAAAATCGGCAACTTTTTTCAATCGTCAAAAGACTTGCCACTCCGGCGCCGCGATTGCTTCTTTTGACCGCGCATTTGTTTTGACTGTAACCTCCTTTCCGTTGATTTCTTTGCTCTGTTCGTTCATTTGTACCACAAGGCATGCATTGGTTAGTGAAAGTTCAGAAAGAAACTGGTCAGAAAACAAAAATAAATCTCAGAGATGGAACTGGTATGCCAAAACAAATGCCAGAGTAAGGGCAAAACGTCTGAGGTTTCACCGACATTGCAAAGAGTCACACATACATATTATCCCACTTCAAAACATCACTCTCATCAGGCTCAGATTCAAAATAAACGCTTTCTTTGACGGCCGAGACCAGTTTTTCGAAACAGTCTCTAAGATTTGCATCGCGGCTGCGAAATTTGTCGGATTGAATCACGAGGCCGCCAGATCTAACCATGTACGGAAACTTTTTGGGGGTTGATGGTGGTTTGTTTTTGAGTATGGAACTGGTATTGTTGTCCATGTCGCGATTTGAATCGAGTGGTTGGGATATCTGGTCTCGCACCGCGCGCGGAATCCAATATGAAGAGGCCCATTGTTCTTTGCTGAGCTTCACAGTTGCCTTAGACGAGACTGTTGTTTGGTTGTTTTAGATTTTAGCACGCTGTTTGTACCTCAAAATTATGGCCGCAAAACCTCGTTTAGCTCATGAAGACACTCACCTTTGTTGACATTCTGCCCCCCTGGGCCCGAACTTCTTGCGAACGAGACTTCGAAATAACTTGCTGGCGGTAGGGTTTCTACAGTCAAATTTTTGATCCATTCTACAGCTTCTTTTTGAGCTTCTTTTTGATCATGTGTATGTTTTTCATTTGTTACTGGCGACTGAGGTTTCTTCGAGGAAGAAGAATAGGAACATCTAGTGTTGACATTGGTGCTGACCAGTGGCTTGAGTTCGTAAATGAACGGTATTGCAACTGGTCCTATACCATGGGTAGCATGTAGTCTTATATTATAGAGTGCTAATGTGCATGCCCGCATGAATACTTGCCTCTTAGATTCCATGGTAGCGCGCACCCAGTACTGACCTGTTCAAAGTTAATCAAAACGATCAGGAACTGCTAAAAAGGTCCGTTGACACAAGATCATGTCCAAGGCATGATCATGATCAAGCTAAAATCAAGAAGACTTTAAGCTCAAAAAGCATAAATTACACGTGACTCTTTGAGCCAACCAAAATAGTGCTCTAGCTCGTCTGTGGGTTGCGAATTCTTCAAAGTTGCTTTCTTTCGCATTCTTTTCTCCACTTCTTTTCTTCTCTTCTTCTCCATTCAATCCATCTGTATCAATTGAATCACTTTCAATCATATCAGCCATATCAGTCATATCAATCAACATGATTCGCCCTACTATTGCTACGATTGCCCGTAACACTGCTTCCCAGAGCCGACGTGGATTCCGTTCTTCTGTCCCCGCATTCATTAAGGTCGGCGATAGCATTCCTAACGCTACAACCCACGAGGGATCTCCTGGAACCGAAGTTAATCTCGCTAAAGAGACTGCCAAGGTAAATAAACTACTCGCGTACTATTTACTTCAACACAAACACTAACTCTTTGCTGTGAAGGGCAAATATGTCATTCTTGGAGTTCCCGGCGCTTTTTCTCCAGGCTGCTCTCAATCACATGTTCCCGGCTACATCAAAAACCTTGAGGCACTGAAAGCCAAGGGTGTATCTCAAGTGTTTGTTGTAGCCGTCAATGATGCCTTTGTAACCAAGGCCTGGGGTGAATCCTTGAACGCCCCTGCTGATGTTCGATTCATTGCCGACGCTTCTGGAGAGTTCTCAAAGGAATTCGACACTCTTCTCGGCGACGCTGCCAAGTTCTTTGGTAACGCGCGTACTAAGAGATATGCTGCAATTGTTGAGGACGGAAAGGTCACAAAGGAGTTTGTCGAGCCTGATAACTTTGGGGTTGACGTCTCTGTTGCTGACAAGGTCCTCGAACAGCTCTAAGTGCACTTAATTTTAAGTGACAACCTGGAACGATTTTATATAATGAGTAAAGTCATACCCTAATATATGTTCCTTTAGTTAGAGATTCAGCTTTCGTGATGACAGTTTGGTTTCTTGCTTGAAGCAGGACTTTTACCCTTACACTATATCAGCCCTAAGTTGTAAGTCTTATTCATTAGCACGTGACTACATACTATGAGCTTTCTCGTGCCATTAGATTCGCACTGCACGCAACTTCTGTTCTCCAACGTTAACTCTGATCAACGCTCTAAAACCGTATCCTGTCCACAAAGTACAATGCCATCAATACAATCTCAAAAGCGGGCTAAGACCCAGAGGCGCAATGGCGGAAACACCCCTTCGTCTGGAAATGAACGGTCCGGCTCGTCCAACGCGTTTGTCTCCGATATGTACCAACAACAACAACAACCACAGCCCTCTGGGGGGCCAATAGACCCAGCAGCAAAGCAAGCGTATAACTACGGTGTGTTATCTTTGCACGACCCTGACCTGGCACAGATTTTTGCGACGAGTTCCATTTGCAACGTTTATAGATATAATCTGGAGCTCTCTGAGTGGGAGAAGCTAGACTGCCAAGGCACGCTGTTCGTGTACTCGCGAAGGCAGGATAGGTCTAGTGCTAGTAACGCGGCTAACGCTGACCTGGGAATCAACAAGAAGCACGCAAAGAAGAGCAAAAACAACAAGAGCAACAATAATAGTATTAACAGTAATAATGGTGCTGAAAGCGATGACTATACAAGCGACGCGCCATTGTCGCAGGTACAACAACACCAACAGTCAAATGAACAAGCTCAAGAACAACAACTACAACAAAATGCTTATCCGTACGGTTTGATGGTCCTTAACAGACTGAGCTTGGAAAACTTTTCATTAGGTATAACGCCGCTTTCAGTATCATCTAAGCAGGGCTTCCCAGAGATGGATGTCAAACTAGATGACCCGTTCATTATGATTGAGGCTGCAGATGGGGAAATGTATGGACTGTGGCTGTTCCATGAGGAGGACAGGCCTCTGGTGCAAGCCATGATTAAGTGGTGTCTTGATGCTCAGATTTAGGAAATAGTGGACATGAAATGCGGAATACGGAAGACGTGCTGGAATTTGGGTAAAGAGCAATGAGTAAGGAGTCAACTCTACACCTGAGTAGGATATGTATTGTATTTGATTTATTCATTACTGATTTTACTGTTGTGAGCCAGGAGGAAAGAAAACGCAGTGAGTATGATTTGATACAAGTCACACTAAAAGCAACACCATCAACACGGTTAACAGGACTAGAAACGAAAACAGAACATGAAATTCAACTAAAAGTTGGCTTATCCGGCGTACAAGAACATCGTATTGCAAATCCTTCCTTCAAATGCCAAAACTATCAATATTTCTAAAAGCCATTATTGAAGCACGCCCAGATTGGGTCTTGAAAAACATATTGACATACGTGCTGATAAGCCTGAGCATGACTTCAACCAGCAATTTTTCTCGAACTTCACTTGCATCAGCCATGCACGAAAAAAAACTTCGTCTCAGGTAGCAACTCTGATCTGGCTTTAAATTCAATATTTAAACCAGGATAATCTTCTATTTATCATATTGATCATTTCACTCACGTTCTGTACATGAGCACGCGAAATCGACGTAGCAATGGAATCTTTAATCGACGTTGAACTAAGCAATAATGAATTTATAACATCGCTTGACTACATGTCCGATGAACATTTTGCACAGCTTTTTTCACAAGACGCTCTTCTATCGTCACCAACTAGTTCAAATTTATTGACTACCGGGGTTTCACGTCTATCGGTTGATCCACAAGCAAGCACGAAACGGCATAACGCTGAAGTGAGCTCCACGTCTCAAAATAAGCAGGCTATAACTGGCTTGGAACAAAGTTCTAACGTGGACTCCGCGCTCGAAATAAAATTGCCGAACAACAATTCTACATTGAAAAAGCACTTTTATCCGTTTGAAACAGAATTTACCTGCGCATATCCTAGAGATATACGAGTACTCCAAGAAAAAAGCACAAACTTCATTTCCTCTCTTTTGAATGTCAACTCATCTATTGCACTGCGCCTTCTATGGTTTTTCAAGTGGGACGTGAAATCATTGGTAGACAAGTTTAAGGCGTGTAATCAAAGTCGGGACATTCTTAAAGAAGCTGGACTGTTTCTAGACAATGAACATGCTTCGTTGAAAACTCCTCATAAAGCTGAAGAAGCTGCCATTGGATATAAATGCGCCATCTGTTTTGAGCGCAAAGAAACTCCCACGAGCCAAGGCTATCTAATTTTTCAGATGAGCTGTGGCCACTCAACTTGCCTCGATTGTTATCGATCTTATGCCCGAGAAAAGATATTGAATGGTATTTCTCAATCAATGACCTGTCCAGAGTATAAATGTGAAATGATTGTTTCAAAGGAAGTTATCAAATACCTTTTTTGGGAATCGTCGTTCAATATACCCAATCATCCAAATTCCCTGAGTTTTTCTAAACCTTTACGAAAGTATCAAAATTTGCTTGATAAAGAGTTCGTGGCCAGAATTGACAGCTTGGAATTTTGCCCTGCTCCTGATTGTCAAGTAATAGTTCAGTGCATGCCACAAGTTGTGGATATGCAGCTCAAAGCACCCATTTTTAAGTGCAGTTGCGGAGAAATGTCTTGTTTTCAATGTGATAAAGGCAACCACTTGCCTGCAACGTGCACAATGGCTAAAATTTGGCAGGAAGAGTTGGTCGACGTGGAAGGGTCTTTGGAGCAAGCAGTGCTTCTAGAGAAAATGTCGATGAAATGGATTGAAAGTAACACCAAAGGTTGCACGAAATGTAACGCTCGTATTGAAAAAAACGGTGGATGCAATCACGTTGTATGCCAACTATGCGGACATAATTTTTGCTGGATATGCAAAGAACAGTGGACTTCTCTTCATTACGGTTGTACGAAAACGTTTGAAGAACTCACAACGAAAAACACGGTTTCTTTGGAAATGGACGCTCGTCTTGGTTTCTTTAAGGCATGCAATAAAGGATACACGACCCACATGCGCATCATTGCAAAAGAAAAACGGTTATTCGAACACCTCAAATCGCAAATGGCTCGGCCAATCACTAAGAACAGTACTTATAGAAATTTTTCGAAGCTTTATAAAACGCTTATACACACTCGCCGCGTTGTAGCATGGTCCTACGTTTTTGAGTACTTCGCATTCGGAAGTAAGGTCGAAGCCATGTTGGTGACTAGACGGCTCGATCTAGAACTCCAGACGGAGAAGCTCCATGAGTTGCTGGAAGTATCTTCCGTCACTGCAATAGAGTACCAGATTGGGCTTTACGATCCAGGAAAGATGTTCAGGCAACGCACAGACTTATTATCTACGACGTACCGTATTTGGAGAAGCGGAAAATTTCTGCTTCGGAGATGAAATATCTGAAAGAGAGAGCAATTATGCTTTTAATCGACTGCTCTCCAGTCTCGCAGGCTTACTATGCTTGCCATAATTGCGTTAGTGGCTTTTTGAAAAAAAAAGCGAATCGAGCTCCTGCTATTTTTTTTGGATTGATTATGAGAAAGCTTAATAGAGCGTTATCTGGGTTTGAGATTTTCGTTGCACATTATTTATGGAATTATGTTTAACAACAAAAACAGATCTCATACCTAGCTTGTGAGGTAGCAAAATTACCTGGTGATTTTTAGTGTGCAGAGCGCAATGTTGATTGATTTCAAATAGAAGTAGTATCAATTTTTTTTTTTCAGAAGCGCAACATCAACATTCTCAACAGCTTGGTGGGCTTTTTTTTTTGGTAGTGAAGTAGCTACACAACGTCTAGCATAACAGTTGTATCACAGCTTAGTTCCAACTAGGCAAAATGTAAAATGACCGTTCCAGAAAAAATTTATCAGGTACATTCTCTGCGAATGTCGCCTAATATTGATCATCCGAATTCCCATAATGCCTCAAGCATCCTTAAAAGGAAAAGAAGTTGCTTATTAGAGAGTTTATGGCTTGAAATTGTGCCTCGCCCCAAATTGACAGAGAAGTAGTGAACGTGGGAACGTAACATGTCAGAAATGTGGTTTCGGTTTCTGCTATGTTGGCAAGAAAGGGGACTGACACTCACATGAATAACTTGGCTAAAGACGAGTAGTTGCTCAAAAATTCATACAGGTAAGCGTGTACAGAAAAGAAACTGGTACATGATTGAATTCTCAGAAGAGTGTGAATGCTTACTACAGAACACATCCATCATGCGGAAAAGTGACAAGCTTACAACTAAAAACGGCATGTAAAACTATGAACTGCAAGAGTACTATAAAGAACATGGAAAGCTCAAAATATTGAGAAAGCTCAGAAGACTCGAAGATGAGGTCAATGTATGAGATTGTGACTAAGAGACAATCACAATTGCACATGCTTGAAGTGATTTTCTACCAATAGGAATTTTACAAAACGTAGCTTTGCGTTCATTGATATGAACGGGTAGAAAGAACAGAAAATATGCAAAAAAGTCATCTACCTAGGCCTATAATATAACTGGAATGAGACTTACTAGCTGCTACAGCTACAGTATAGGGTGAAAAGCACTTTATAACCAAGTCAGGTAGTGTAGACACCACGACCATGCCCATGACCTCATTCTGTGCACCCGAATCCGGTGCCAATCTTTTCCTTCTCGCAAAAGCAACCGTGTGGCCCGCTTGCATATTCATTCAAAAACTGCCCCGCTTACTACTGCTACCTGCTTGACCAGGCCATCGCCAACCACGAAAACCATCAAAAGCCTGTTGGCATTCATAGATTGAAAAAGAGACATCCCGACAAATTTTCCAAGAGCCAAGCCAGAGCGCCTCTGAAAATTTCTGACATAGAGCTTCATGTCAAAGCAAAAACCAGAAGGCCATTGACGGTAGACTCAGGTCATTGCGGTCGCTCTCTGCGCAAACGAGCACGAATTCAATGTAATCTGGGTGGCGTGTGGTCTTGTGCTTGCTCAACCCTAAGTTTACAGACACAGATCACGCCCAAATTTTGCAGCCGCACCTTCTGCTATCAACCTTCTACTCTCGAGCTCAATTGCTTCTCTTGAATCTTGACGCCACCAACACAAAAAATGCAATCTGGTAACATCACCGCCTACACGGCCTTTATAATTAATGTCTTAGAGTCTAGACTATACAAAGTCAAGCACAAACCATTGTCCTTCTACACTAAAGATCTTCCCTCGCCTGTCGATAACTCAGTTAGCTATCCATTGTTCGTTACTTGGAACATACACAACGATGACGATGATGGAGACTACCTAAGAGGCTGCATTGGAACATTTGAAGCTGATACGCCCTTGGAAGAGACGCTAGCTTCTTATGCATTGACCGCGTGAGTGGAAAAGGTAAATCTATACTGCGGACTGTCTGACATACTAGTGCACTCAAAGATCCACGCTTTCCACCAATATCTAAGGAAGAACTGCATATAATCCAAGGCTGGTAAGTGTTTTTTTGTTCACCTTGACGCGTTTAACAGCCCTAGTGTCACAATTTTGAGCGACTTTGAAAAGGCAGAAAACGTATTTGACTGGACAATTGGTACACATGGCGTGAAGATTTCGTTTCAGCACAATGGGCGCACATTGACTTCAACGTTTTTGCCAGATGTGGCAGAAGAGCAAGGCTGGACTAAAGAGCAGACCTTAGTTCAACTGG
Organism: Geotrichum aggregatum; assembly: GCA_030564925.1. Taxonomy (NCBI): domain Eukaryota; kingdom Fungi; phylum Ascomycota; class Dipodascomycetes; order Dipodascales; family Dipodascaceae; genus Geotrichum; species Geotrichum aggregatum. The sequence continues at coordinate 171,996 of JAJMAH010000033.1, forward strand.
CCAAAAAGGCTGGAGCCAGACTCAGTATTGACGCCATTGCCAAAAACGCACAACTTGTACGATACAAGGGTATCAAATCAAGCATGACATATGTAGAATACGACAATGCCTATGACGGGCTATACTTTCGAACAGGTTAGACACCACAATCATAGCTGAAATGAAATCCTTTGGAACTTATTAGGTCTAGAATAGGATAGATACACAGCTCTTTCAAGTTGCGACAATAGAAACTGCAATTAATGAAAACATCATCTTGAACCACGGTGCCAAAATTTAGTGCAATATAAGAGACGCTACGAAACAAACTGAGCTTTTCATTCTATTCTAGGAGGTTTCAAGAAGTTCTAGGTGCATTTTGAAGTGCTTATAGGGGGCGGAACCTGGTGTGATAGTGTAGCAAATCATTTAGCACAGCGCCTGAATTCAAGTAAGTTGAGTTTGAGTTTTTGGAGATACCCAACACATAAGAGCTAGAGCTATTGAGGAAGTGGCCCTGCAGAGATCCAGCTCACAAATTTAGGGACTGTTATGATGTACGACCCAGAAAATCATAGGCCTGTGCTCACAGGTAAATCGTAACATTGCAATTGCCTGCTAAGATTCACAAGTCGAAGAGCTATTTCAACATCAAGCTGCAATATCTACATTTTTGATCGAGGGGCTGACCTGTATTACACAGACTGTAGATTTGTTCAGTACCTGCAGAAGGATTGGCACCTTTCATAAATGCCTCAATTTTCGCGATGCCTTATACTACCTAGAACGCGCACAGGTGAACGCTCGCTCAGCAATCCGTTTTGAATATCTCACGGTTTTACAAGAGTTTGATATGGCCATGGATGCCTTAGGGTTTGAAATCACCACGGCTCACTTAAGCTGTAGCGGTGCTCGTGCCCTGGGATCATGATGTTTGTGTTTACATTACTTCTTTGCCAATCCTATCGCGCTTTTTTATTGCAATAGACAACCATATCCCTGCTTGAGCACCGCTGCCAGTACTAGTAAGTGTTTGAGTATTAAGTCTTGTCTACCTTATACTGCTTAGAAAGTGTCCTCCTTGCCATATCTATGTCTATCAATGCTATACAAAGCACAAATGATGCGCGCACTGCACTCTTCGGTAATCATAGACCTCGATCTACTACTAAGACACTTGATTGTTTAACTTCTTTAAACTGTTTTACTGTTTCCATGCTAGCAATGACCGTTACACCACCTTGGGCCTTTCGAAATACTTTAAGATTCTTTTGTTGGCCTTGGTGCTACTATAGCATCCAAGGCCTGAGTGGGTTTGAAGTCAATTTCGGCCTCATGAACGAACTACTTTCTTCAAAACTAGAACCCAACATGGCTTGTTTGCCATTAAGGCTACGATTGAGAGCTCAATTGTCTCCAGACCAAGTACTCGGGTGTCTGATATTCCCAGTAGCACAATTTCTGGAGGTAAAATTGAAGACACCACAAACATCCACTGTTGCCCCATCTACAGTAACCTGCTTCAATAGACTTCACCTAATTTGTGTGAACTAGTGACTAAGTTAGTGTCGTCTGCTGCGTTGCTATCT